>CM076571.1:73531319-74131319 GCA_034641835.2 Pinus albicaulis | reverse complement strand
ATTGGTCACCGACCAAAAAATAGTCGTTTATATGTAAATTTTATTCGTTTTTTTAGTAACTAATTAGCCATTTTATACTAGTGATTAGTGGAACCATCATCGAGATCCTATAAATCTGCCTCTCTCTATTTTTTCTAATCATATTGGTGATTTCCCTCTACTTTGTGTTATTTTCGGCATTTGGTACTTTGTCTGATATTCCATTCTACACTGCAAATTTTGTGGATTTGTTCAATTTATCACTTTACTATAAGAAAAATTTTGAATAATGGTATCCTCAAGTCAATTTTCAATTCCAACACCATTGTTAATGGAACCAATTATAAATTGTGGAGTTTAAAAATGTAAGCATGTTTGCCAGGTATAGGATGTTGGGATTATGTTGAATGAGGGTTCACAGAACCTGATGCACTGAAATTTTATTGTTGTTATGTATATTTTTCAAAGAAAAAAATTAGAGGAAGTCAAACAAAAAGAAGGAAAAGATAAATCTTGCATTTTGAATTCTTTACATGATTCTAATTTTCCTAAAATAACTGGTGCAAATAATTCTAAAGAAGTTTGGAATATTCTTAAAATGGCTTATCAAGTTAATGAGAAGGTGAAATTTGAGAAATATAGAAACCCTTATATTTTAGTTTGAAGCCCTCAAGATGAATGAATTAGAAAATATTGATAAGTTTATGACTAGAGTTATGGGTGTTGTTAATCAACTTCAAATTAATGGTGAAAAATTAGAAGATGAAAGGGTTGTTGAAAAATTTCTTAGAATTTTTCCAAAGAATTTGAAATGGGAGTGACTACTATTCTTGAGTCCAAGGATTTAACAAAATTTTATGGGGAAGAGTTAATAAGTTCCTTATTGTCTCATGAAAGCAAGAATTAATTTAGATTTTGGTACTTTACAACATGGTTTCAAGTCTAATTTTTCTATGGACAAAGGGAGAGGAAAATGTTTTTGTGGTAGGAAAGGAAAAGGTAGAGGGCAATATCAACTTGAATATGGCCATAAGTCGACAAAAAATTCAAACATTTCGTATCACTATTGTAAAAAGTACAGGCATTATAGATCTAAATGTCAAAATTTGAAGTATGTTTTAAGTAGAAATAAAGCTAATGGCTCTAACATTGAACGCGGAACATTTGATACTTTATTTATTTCATGTCAAGTCACTAAGAAAATTCCCAACAAGAATATTTGGTTGGTTGATAGCAAGTGTAGTAATCATATGACTGGTTACAATTATTTGTTTTCTAATCTTGATACATCTTTCAATTCTATTATTGGTTTTAGTAATGGTCGTAAGTAAAAGCTTCAAGAAAAGGTGGTCTGATAGTACTAACCAAGAAAAATTCCGTGAAGAATATTTATGATGTTTACTATGTACCCAATCACAAGCATAATTTTTTTAGTGTTGGTCAATTAGATGCACATGGATATGATGTTACGTTTCATAGCACTACTTGCACAATTTTTTATCAAAATAAAGATCCGGTTGCAAAGATTCATATGAAAAAGATGTTAGGATATTATGACACATAGGACATAGTTAAGAATAACTTAGTCTAGTGTAGAGTTAGGTAAAGTGTGTTTCTTTACCATGTACATTTGTAACTTATAATTCGACGGTCACTATTTGTAGTGATCCGACGGTTATCTCTCACCTCAGTATTAACGACACTTGATCTATGGCTTAACACCCAATTGGTCCATGATCTCTATTTAAAGAGCATGGAGGGTCATTTTTCTGGTAACCGTTTATGAGAGAAACATATGTACTTTTTCTTTTTATATTAATAAATTCCCTCTTTGAGGGTTTTAACCACGTGATTATACTGGTCTACTGATTTGTGATATGTTTTTGAGTGGTGGCCTTTGGTTCTTGATCTACAGAACTTACCCTATAAATTCTTACATGGTATCAGATCTATTTTGAGGGCCACGTCCGTTGTTGATCAAAATCTGAAACCAGTTTGACTGCATGTGCATGTCATTTTGTAGATCTACTATTTCTGAACATTTTTGGGCTTGGAGAACTACTCGGTTGTGTTCGGAGCATTTATTACAGTGAGGAATGCCTTTCGTTTCATGTGAAAAGGTTTTCGGCTGCCCAAGTTATCTCAGTTTAGATATTTAGGTATATAGCATCTATTTTGCATTTATATTTGTTAATAGTTCTACTTATTTCATTTTTTTTTCCGTATTAAGGTTTTATTTATTTGTCGGATCTATACCCTCTTCTCTGTGTATGCTCTTTTTTGTGCGCTCTGTGCGATCTTGGCAAATCAGAAACATGAAAAAGGGATTTTTTTGCTACGTATGCTCTTTCCTTGCATCTTTGTGCGATCTCGGGAAATCAGAAATAGTGAAAAAAAGTGATAGTTGCCGGTAAGGCTAACCGAGAATCTAACATTCTGCCGTAAGGCTTTGCATTCCATTTTTTTTTCTCGTTTTTTGTTTTTTTTGTGCAGGAAAAGGCACACACACCGAAGAAGAAGAAGAAGAAGAAGAAGAAGAAGAAGAAGAAGAAGAAGAAGAAGAATAATAATAATAATAATAATAATAATAATAATAATAATAATAATAATAATAATAATAATAATAATAATAATAATAATAATAATAATAATAATAATAATAATAATAATAATAATAATAATAATAATAATAATAATAATCTCCCCTTCCTCCTTTCTAAAATAACATGATCATTTTACTATCTCACTTGGTGAGGGGTTAGTTTATGAGAATAGAGGTCTTGGGTTCAAGTCTCCTTCTCAATATTCTATTGTAAAAAGTGTTTGTTCAAAGGGGTGGATTTTTTTTTAAAAATCCGCACTTCATCCTATTCCCACAACTATTTGGCATCTACAACTCAGATTTGTCAAAAGGCATAACTTCTTCATCCGGAAGCCGTTTTTCGAGTCATTTTTTTTGAAATCGCCTTATTTTTTGAGATCTTTCCATTGGAGCAGTTATTTTAAGTTTTTCTCCACTTTATGTATTTTAAAAAAAATGGAAAGTGCATGCCAGTTTATTCTTAGCAGCACCAATTATTTGCAATGGCTACCTCACATGGTAGATATACTTAGAAGTAAAGGGATTTATATAATAGCCACAGGTCAAGAAACTAAACCTTCCAATGATGATAAAGTTCCTAAATGGGAAAATAAACAAGATCAAGCACGAGGGTTGATAGGAATGTCCATTGCTCAAGATCTTTGATTTCACATCCTTGACATTGACACCCCTGATAAAGCCCTAGAAAAGCTAAATAATGTTTTTGGCATTGAAAATCAAATCAGGGCCCACCAGCTTGAAAATGAGTGGCTTCCTTTGGACCCTAATAATTCCTCCTCTATTGAAAACTTTTTGTCCAAATTCACGACCCTTAGACTTGTTTTAGAAGGGTGTAAGGTCAAAATGGAAGATGGTAGCCTCATATATTGCATTCTTGCTAAGCTTGGTCATGCATACTCTATATTTTTTTCCGCCTTCCATTCCACCAGAGAAGCCATCATTTCTTCAAGAACCACCTACACGAATCCCTCTTTTGATGCCTTTTGTGATTCTTTGATAAGAGAACAGGAAATTTTTTTACACCTTGGTCTTATCACTGCTGGAAATGCTTCTAAGAAAGCCTTAACATCCCAAAAACAACCATATCAAAAGAATCCCAAGAAGCAGTATCCTAAAAAATATGGTCCTAAACCAAACAAGGGCCCTAAGAAATTTCAGCTGCAAACTGAAAAATCAAATCACGAAAATAATACGTCAAATCAAAACAAAGGGAAGAAGGTAGATAGACATTGCAACTTTTGCAATCGGGATGCCCATATAGAGTTCAAATGTTTTAAGAAGATCGAAGCCTTAGAAGCAGCAATGAAGAAGCACAACATCAATTTGGAGCACTCTTCACCTTCATCTTCAGCCATGGCACTTTCTACTTGTGGTTGTCAAGCATCAAGATCATGTTATGCATTTAATGTATCTTCTTCTTCTTCTTCTCATGAGTGGCTCATTGATTCTGGAGCTTCTTACCACATGGCTAAAAATAAATCCATGTTTTCTTCTTTAAATGATTATAACACCAAACATATTTATGTTGGTGATGATAGATCTCTTAGTGTTGTAGGATCTGGAACAATTCATCTAGATAATGGTCAGTTTAATGATGTACTATGTGTTCCTACCTTGTCATACAACCTTCTATCTGTTTATCAGATAACTAATTCAGGTGAAGGGAAAATAGTAGAATTCTCACCTCATGATGTTGTAATCAAGGACCTAAAAGATCCTAAACATATTTTAGCTATTGGAATTGCTGATGATTCCAAAAGGTTGTATAATTTTGACAACTTTGGGTCCTCATCTCTTCCCTCGGTTTTTGTTGCTCATAATGATGATGTGAGCAAACTTTGGCATGAGCGATTTGGTCACTTAAACTATCGCTCTCTTCAAACTCTATGTAAGGACAATATGGTGATGGGCCTTCCTATGGTGTCTTGCCGAGATGGTATTTTCTTTGGATGTGTACTCGAAAAACATCATCGAGATAGTTTTGACAAACGTGCCTCTTGGCACGTTTTAGCACCTTTGTAGCTTGTGCACAGTGATTTATGTGGTCCTCTTCTTGTTGTTTCTTTCTCTGCTTGCAAGTACTTCTTACCTTTCATTGATGATTTTTCTAGACGCACTTGGGTATATTTCTTAAAACTCAAGAGTGAAGTTTTTAACATGTTCTTGGACTTTAAGGCCTTTCTTGAGAAACAATCTGGACATCAAATTCTTAAGTTAAGATCAGACAATGGCAGAGAATATGTTAACAACAAATTTATCAACATCTGCACTGAGCATGGCATTCAATTACAACATACTGTTCCATATACCCCACAAAAAAATGGTGTAGCCGAAAGGAAGAATTTCACCTTAAAGAAATGGCTAATTTTATGCTTCAATCTAAAGGACATGGTCTGAATTTTTGGGCAAAAGCCATTAACTATGAAAATTACATAGTAAATCACACTCATACTAAGGTTTTAAAGAATATAACTCCAGAAGAAGCTTGGAGCCCCATCAAACCAGATGTAAGTCACTTTCGTGTTTTTGGAAGTGATGCTTGGGCCCATATTCCAGATGCGAAACATAAAGCCTTAGAACCTAAAAGTGAAAAATGTATTTTTGTTGGGTATTTTGAAGATGTCAATGGATATAGAATTATTCAACAAAAATCCAAAAATATAATCATTAGAAGAGATGCAAAGTTTGATGAAAATATATCAGCCTGCGAGCCTAGTTCGGCGGGTGTGCCACCTTTGGCCTGCGAGCCTGATTTGGCATATGTGCCACCTCTCTCCCTCTTCTATTTTTAATATCATCCCTTATAGTTCAGATGATGACAGCGAGGATGAAAATCCTCCTCCAGCTCGTGAAATTGTTCCTTATACTCCACCGCTTCCAAGATGGGTCCGCTCTATTCGGGATGCAGCAGGTTCTCTTGCAGGTGACCCTGCCGATCGACGAGGTACACATTCTCAGTTCAAAAGTGCCTCTTCCTTATTGGCTCAAGTTCCAGAAAAAATTGATCCAGAAACCTTTGAAGAAGCCTCCGGTCATCCATATTGGGATGAATCTATGAATGAAGAGTATCGTTCCTTAATAATACTTGGGATCTTATTCCTCTTCCAAAAGGAAGAAAACTTATCAGATGCAAATGGGTTTACAAAACAAAGTTTGGACCAGATGGAAAAGTTGATAGACATAAAGCTCCTCTTGTCACTAAAGGTTTTTCACAAGTTGAAGGCATTGACTATAATGAAACCTTCTCCCCTGTTGCCCAAATGAATTCTATCAACCTTGTTCTTTCCCTTCCTACCTCCTTTAAATGGGAAGTCCATCAGATGGATGTTAAATCCGCCTTCTTACATGGAGATTTGCATGAGGAAATCTACATGGAACAACCCCATGGCTTTATCCAAAAAGACTCCAGCCTTGTTTGTCACCTTAGGAAGTCTCTCTATGGTCTCAAACAAGCTCCTCGGGCTTGGTATGCCAAAATGGATAGATTTCTCTTAGATAATGGCTTTTCTAGGTGTGATTCTAACAACACTGTCTACACCAAGAAAGTCGGTAATTCCTTCACCATCCTTGTTCTTTATGTTGATGATATTATCCTTACTGGTAGTGATCCAAACCATATAAACCATGTGAAGTCTAGCCTCAAAAAGAAGTTTGAAATGACAAACTTAGGAAACTTGCATTATTTCCTTGGTCTTCAAGTCTTGCAATCCAAGGAAGGCATTACCCTCTCTCAGTCCAAGTATGCCTATGATCTTCTACACCACTTTCACATGGAAGACGGTAAGCCTGCCCCTTCTCCCTTTCAGCCTGGAGTCAAGATTTTAGTCAACTGTACTATCCCTAAATTTGATGCTACCTTATACCGTCAACTTGTTGGTAAAATTTTGTATCTAACCCATACCTGTCTTGACCTTTCCTTTTCTGTTGGTCTTGTCGCTTGGTTTATGCACCAACCTCATGAAAGTCACTGGAAAGAAACTAAAAGAATACTTCAATGTATTCAAGGTATAGTTTAGTTCGGGATCCATTATAGCATCTCCCTTGTTGATTGGTTTCACTGATTCTAATTGGGCTGGTGACCCTGATGATCGAAAGTCCACTACATGATATCTATTTACTCTTGGTTCAGGACCTATTACTTGGTCCTGTAAGAAAAAAAGTGTCCTCTCTCTTTCTTCACCAGAAGTAGAGTATCGTGGTGCAGTTGAAGCCAACAAGGAAGCCATGTGGCTTCGTCAGATCCTGTCTGAAGTTGGTCTTCATCAACAGCATCCAACTACACTTTGGTGTGATAATCAGAGTGCCATTTAGCTATGTAAAGATCTGATTCAGCATTAGCGTATGAAACACATTGAACTCCACATACACTTCATCAGAAAGCTCATTCATGATTGTGTTCTTGAAGTGCAATAATGTCCAACCAATGATCAAGTAGTTGATATCTTTACAAAGGCTCTCACATAAGAAAATTTTACCAACATTCGATCCATGCTTGGAGTTCATGAAAGTTGTCGTTAAGGGGGGATAGGCTCTAATGCCTCCTTCCTTCTCCTATTGTGTCACTTTTGTAAATCCTTCAATCGTATCCCCATTTGTTCTTAAGGGGGGATGTTAGGATATTTCGACACATAGGAAATAGGCTCCTTTTGTGTCACCTTTGTAAATCCTTCAATCCTATCCCAAGTTGTTCTTAAGGGGGGATGTTAGGATATTCCGACACATAGGAAAAAGTTAAGAATAACATAGTCTAGTGTAGAGTTAGGTAAAGTGTGTTTCTTTACCATGTACATTTCTAACTTATAATCCGACGGTCATGATTTTTTGTGATGTGACGGTTATCTCTCACCTCGGTATTAACGACACTTGATCCATGGATTAACACCCAATTGGTCCATGATCTCTATTTAAAGAGCATGGAGGGTCATTTATCCGATAACTGTTTATGAGAGAAACATATGTAACTTTTCTGTTTATATTAATAAATTCCTTGAAGTGGCCGCATTGGCTCAGGGCATGGAATGTTTCCCTCTTTGAGGGTTTTAAGCACATGATTATACTGGTGTACTGATTTTTGATCTGTTTGTGAGTGGTGGCCTTTGGTTCTTGATCTATAGAACTTACCTTGTAAATTCCTACAAAAGAATAAGTTGCATCCATTAGAAATTAGAAGTGGGAAGATGTATGCACATAATGCTTAAAAAAAAAATGTAACTGAGTTGTGACATTTGCAATATGGTAATTTTCCTCTTAAAAGTGTGATTTTATTGCAAAGAAAATATATGGTAAAATGTTTTCCTACTTTGTCTAAACAAATCTCTCCTTATACAAGTTGTATAGTGGGAAAATATAAGTGAGATAGTTTTCCAACAATTTCTTATAGAGAAAACGAACAATTAGCGTTAGTCCATACAAATTTATGTGGTCCTATACAAACACAAGAAATTGGTGGAAGTTTCTATTTTTCTAACATTTATTAATGACTTTAGTAAGAAATTCTGGTTTTATTTTATAAAATACAAAGATGAGACTCTTTGTAGGTTTAAGGAGTTCAAAGATGAAGCTCAGAAATAAAGTGGTAAGTTTGTAGAAGTTTTGAGACTAGATGGAGGAGGTGAGTATGATTCTAAATATTTCCTTTATTTTGTAAGAGTCATGACATTAAGAAAAAAATAACCACCATATATACTCTACAACATAATTGAGTGGTAGAAAGAAAGAATCAAATCATCATGAACATGGCTAGGAGTTTTCTTATAGAAGAAATTTGTCTAAATACTTTTGGGCTAAAGAAGTTGCATGTTATGTATACATACTGAATATATCACCAACTTCTAGTGTTCAAGGTAAGGTACCTAAAGAAGAATGGAGTGGAATAAATGTAACTATTTCACATTTTTGAGTTTTTGGTTGTATTTCTTTTGCTCATGTTCTACAAAAACTAAGAAAGAAGCTTAATAATAGGAGTGAGAAGTACATTTTTATATGATATAGTGAAAAGTATAAAGAATACATATTGTATAATCCTATTACTAAGAAGTTAGTTATATGTAGATATGTTAAGTTTATGGAAGACAAATCATGAAATGAAATGGAAAATGGTGCTTATCATAATCCTTTTGTTGTGTTGGATGAACATCAAGCACCTACAATAAGTATTCCAAGATTTCAGGTTCAAGACGAAAGAATTTCATCAACTAATAGTGATTCCGATTCTAATAAAAATAACAAAATGAGAAGTTTGAGTAATATTTGTGCACAATATGATAATGATAATATAACACATTTTCATTTTTCTCATTTAAACCTAGTTCGTTTGAAGAAGTTGTAAAGAAAAAGGAATGGGTAGATGTAATGAATAATGAAATTGATGCTATTGAAATAAATCAAATTTGGGATTTGGTTGATATACCTGCAAATAAAAACTCAATAGGTGTTAAATAGGTTTATAAAATAAAGTTTAATGAGAAAGGTAATATTGGGAAAAACAAAGCAAGGTTAGTCACCAAAGGTTTTCATAACAACCTGCCATATATTATGGTGAAACTCTTTCACTTGTAGCAAGATTAAATATTGTTCAATTTGTATTGGCTATTGAAACACAAAGCAAATGGCCTGTTTACCAAATGGATGTAAATTAAACATTATTTAATAGAGTATTGAATGAGGAAGTGTATGTGGATCAACCACCTAGATTCAAAATCAAAGGACAAGAACATGAAGTGTACAAGTTGAAGAAAGCACTGTAGGGCTTGAAGCAAGCTCCAAGAGCTTGGTAAAATAGAATTGATCATTACTTGTTGAATTATGGTTTTAGAAGGAATGACCATGAAACCATTTTGTATATCAATGAAGATCATCAAGGTAATATCTCTGTATTATGTATCTATGTTGATGCCATGATATATACAGGGAATATGGTGTTATATGAGTCTAAAGCAACAATGAAAAATCAATTTGAAATGAAATATCTTCGATTAATGAAATATTTCTTAGGTGTTGAAGTGGAGCAATAAGATAATGGAATCTTTATCAGTCAACAAAAGTATGCTATTGATGTTTTGAAAATTTTTAAGATGGACAAGAGTAAACAAATATATACTCCTATTGAACTTTGTATAAAGTTAAGCAAATATGATGTGGGAATTGTTGTTAATTCCACTTTGTATAAGAAACTTGTTGGTAGTATTATGTATCTTACTGATAGTAGACCTGAAATAGCATATGCATCAATTTATATTTCCAGTTTTATGGAATCTCCTAAGGATTTCCTTTGGAAAGTTGGAAAAATATTTTTAAGGCACATTGCAAGTACAACCACTTATGGTTTGTGGTACACATCTTCACTAGATAGTAAGCTCATAGCCTATACAACTTGTGATTTTGTAGTTTGTATCGATGACAAGAAGAGAACTTCCGGATATGATTTTTCTAAGTTGAAGTAATTTTATTTCATGTGAATCCAATAAGAAACCCATAGTTTCCTTATCTTCTGTAGAAATGGAAAACATAGCATAAACTACAACAACATGCTAAGAAGCATGGTTGAAAAGACTTATGTAAGACTTTGGATAAAAAAATGACCCTACATCAATCTTCTATGAAAATAATTCTATTATTTCCATGTCAAAGAATAATGTGTTTCATAAAAAAACAAGCATATTGATATTCGATTCGACTTCATTCATGAACTTGTTAAAAATGGAAACATAACTCCCAAAATTGTGTGATTCTAAGGAAACTTTTGTGGATATATTCACCAAACCATTGGGAAAAATCAATTTTGAAATTCGGTATCAAAATTTAGGCATTAAAAGAATGTAACCCTCAAGATTAAGGGGAGGTGTTAGAAATTAACCTTGAGTTTACTTAGATAATTACATAGGTGTTGGTAGGCTAAATTTCTTTATTTTTAACCCCTTTCCTACTTCAAACTCATGACCTAAGACCTATGTTTTAACCTTGAAACCTCCTCATTCTGGCATTTTTCCAAGAATCGTGTCCATTCCTACACTAGATTTATATTTTCATATTTAAGGCTTTTCATGGACTTAATTAATTATTTTATGGATTTTATACCTTTAATTTATCTTTGCAACTAATATTTTCTTTCCTAAAGTATTTGGTAAGCAACTTATTAATCATTATTTTAGTATGGTTGAGTGTAGGTAGGATTCCTACACTGCTGGCAGTTTCTGCACTCCCATGACATCTCACTACCTACACGGATATGTCGTTCAAAATCAGTCATCTCAAGTTGGGCTCGGAGCAAAGATAAATCAACAAGATGTTTGAGATTAGGATGCTGACCAAATACTTATATTAGTATTTTGTTACAGCCGAAAGGCTTAGTTTGTAATGTTGTTGTTATTTTGCTATGGATGGAGGCCTAAATGATTGTATATAATGTAGAATTCGGATAGAGGTAGCTAGCGATGCCACCATAATTTTGGTGATTGTAATTTTGCTGGTATCGCCCTCGTTCTAGGCTAGATTCGATTTCATTATGTACATTTTATTTTTCAAAATATAATATAAAGGGATTGCTCCATGTTGTTTCAATTCTCCATTTTAATTTTATGATGATGCGTTGTTGAACGTTGAGTTTCCAAGTTTCTTAAATAGGGAAAAAATATGGTTGGCTAAGGCCCAGCCAACCCAGTTCATTCTCCCTCTCGTTTTCCCTCTTGTTAAAGGTGTGTTAATCTCGTTTGAATGCAAAGCATGAATTAAATATTTATTTCAGATTTTTCACAAGTACAAGTTCGATTTCGTTTGCAGTCATTGTGTGATGGATTCGTGGGGTGCATGCTCAACTAAGTTTGATTTTAAATTGTGTAATTTTTCCTTTTTGAAGCTTAGGTTATTTCCGTGAGAATCGTACAAGCATGTTTTCCCGTACTAGTGAATTTTCAGTTCTGTAATTTGATTCCTTTGGTTCATTCCAGCAAAGTATTTATGTATCTTTTATTTCATAAGATCTCTATGCATTTCTGCAAGTAAGTGCTAATTTATAGATAGTAGTATTTTTAATATTAAAAATTCAAAACTTAAGAATTAGAGGTGTTTTGATGAATAAGGAATAAATGCTATTATAACACAAGGATCTGTACCTTCACTTTACACTTTTAAGGAAAGGATCGAATGTCATATTAAAATTATCAAGTGAACCTTTTGAATTAAAAAGATTAAAAAGGAAGATCTGATCTATGTGAGTAACCATTACAGGAGCAAGCCCGTTGTCACAATTAAATTATTTCTTTAACTGAATGAAAGAGTTCCTTTTTTGAATAAAAGTGTGCCTTGAATTTCAAAGTTAATTCTTGTTTTGAGGTTAAGTTTGGTTGAATCATATTTATTCTTGTGGAAGCTATTTGAGAGTTCTGTTCACCTTTTCAAATTATGATCGTAGTTAACATGCTTTTTATTCTTTTCTAAAAGTAATCTGAAAACTTGGTGTAGGAATCTTTGTTCTAGTATAGGAATCGATATCCTGATACAGGAACAAAGTGCTCTAGTCTTGAGACTTAGAACCCCTGCATGAGGATTAAAATCTTCAATACAAGTACAAAATATACTTCTAGCATATGAAATTTATTCTAGTACTGGTGCAAGAACATTTTTGAAGTACACAAATGACAATTTAGTGTAGGAAGGAATATCTTTAAAATTGACAGACATGTTTAAGGGTCTAATGACCAATCTGTCATATAACTATATTCAAGATAAATATAAATACACATTCCATTAGTAAGTATTGTTCGTAGAAGCTTGAGAGTTCCTTTTATTTATTTCCTTGCAAAGTACTTTCTTTCATATTCTAGCAATAAAGTTTCTTTGGTGTTAATTGTCATCTGATATTCCTTTTCGATTCTGCGATATTTTACTTAAGGAAGTAGGAATAGAGTTAGGAAAAGTTCATATTGTTTCTAGAATTTCTTCTACTCCTCCTCCAAGTTTCACGAAATCCCCGGGTTGACAATTAAGTGTTGAAGGAGTCTGTTGAACCGCAATTCCTGCACTTAACAGTAGGAGATTAGTTGTTTCATGTTGTTGAGTCAAGTGTGATAGTTAGTAGGCTTGTCGATTTTTAATTATTAAACACAAGTATATATTTATCTCTAATAAAGCATTTGGTGCGATTTTATATCATTATTCATGCTTTTGTTTCTCTGTCCATATTTTTCATTTCTGTAATTACTTCCATTTGAGATAACAAATTTACATTAAAAAAATGTGAACTCTTTTTTGTTGTTTGTTTTTAGGCTTGCATTTCATGTCATAACATAGAATGTACATATATTTATGTCTGACCAACTATTATGATATTGAATACCATAAATTTAGAAGAAATCGAAGAATCCAACTTTATTTTCTTTACTACAAATCATGAGGATGGTATAATTTTTATTTTGGTGGATACTTTTATTCACTCATTTCGAAAGACTGTCAAGCCTAGCTATATTTTGTAGATTATTTCTCAAGATAGAGAAAAGTATAGGCTTAAAGCATGTGTGAGGAGACCCAACTATAGTGTATATATCTCTAAAGATGATCACTCTTCTCACTTGGATTAAAGCAATGTCAGTGCTCAATTTTATATCACTCGATTGATTTTTTGTTTCTTCTTTGTATGATGTTCTATGTTTGAACATTTATATATGCTTTTTGTAGCTTAGGAAATGAGCAAAGGTTTGTAGAATATGATTTATATAATAGGCTACAATAACATAAAGAGAGTGATATTTTTGGTATGGTTAATCATGATAGAAACCTGTGGGAATTAGGCTATGTATCTATTATGAAAAGCACTTTTGATTTATGTTGGATGGTCACAAAATCAAAACTCGTGATATATCATTGGTAGTAATGTGATACTATAAGAAAAAAGTTATAAACAAATTTAATTGAAGAAAACATGATTTATCATATTTTCTTTTAATCATGACACATCATTGGTAATAATGTTGCATGATTTGTTGTACCAACAAGCCTAATAATATGAAACATGGTCTATATCATCCCTTAAATGTACCCACTCATCCTTGGGAATTTTTGGAAGGTTTATTAAGAACCAAGAAGGACCATTACAACTTGTTTATGGTAGATGATGGATTCAAAAGGATGTGTGTTTTTATTCCCTGTAAAAATACCATCAATGGGAAAGAAGCTAAAAGCTTGTTCCTTGGAGAGGCCTGGGTTCAATTTGGCATATGAAGGAGCATTATTTATAAAACAAGGAAATGATATTTCTCAGTGCATTTTGGACTACATTATCAAATAAGATGGAAACAAAGTTGAAGAGGTCTATAGTATTCCATCCTTTGAGAAATGGGAAAACAAAAGCAGTGAATAGAACTTTGGTGAAAATTTTGAAGGGTTATAATCAAAAGCATCGAGATACCTATGATGAGAATTCATTATATACACAAGAATTATAACAATCTAGTTAAAACTTCTCTTAGTAAGTCCCCATTTGAAAAATATTTTCGATATTTTCCACCTTCACCTTTAGATATTCCATATGGGCAACAAGGAGGAGTGAGGGAGGATCTTACAGGGTACACGTTCAGGCCTGAAAAAATTGTAAAGAAAAGAAAGTAGATCCATATATAAGTACAAGAGACACAGAAAAGTCATAAGAAAAATATAAGGCCATACATGATCAACATAGAACAAAGAAGTCATTTAAGGTGGCATATAGAGTATGGATATAAATTAACAACGAGAGGCTACAGGGTCCTAGTAAGAAAATCAACGCTCTATGGTGTGGTCCCTTTGAGATATTGTAAGAGGTAGGTGATAATTCCTATCGACTTTGTATACCACCATATATGTGCATTTACTCTACTATGGATGTAGAGAATATAAAACTCGATGAGCCTTCCATGTGAAACCAAAAAGAGGAACAATTCCTACCTTCCGTGGATGATTTGGCACCAAATGCTTATGTAGAGTTGATCAAATATATAGTTTTGTATAATAATTCCAGAACCATGAGATAGTCGTAGCATGAATATTATAATATTGTGTTGAAAGGAAAACTTCCGATTAAAGATAAATGGTACACCCGAGAGAAGGCAGAGGAAAATTCTCCTCACCTCATTCAGTAGAATATTTTGGGGACCAAAAGCCTCCAAAAATGGGGAGGCGTGATTCAGATTGGAGCAACATATTGTTTCTCTTGAAAGTGTTTCTAAGGTCATATCTTGTGTCAAATCATGGTTTGTGATTTTTTATTTCACTATTGTCTTTTTTTTTCTTCTGCATTATTTTAATCTACATATCCAATATTCTAAAGACAAATAAAACCATAAAAGTGTAGATTTAATATTTTAAAATATTTTTTACTAGATATATTGTGATGAACTATTTAGTGGAATATCAGCAAAAATTTAGAGCTCGATTAGGACTTAAATTCATGATCTAATTTTCAAGATAATTTGATTTTATAATATTAGGTTCACCAAATATGTTCGTCAAATTTTCTCGTTCTTCATTTAAAGCAACAATTCCTTGAATATGACACTTCAATTAAGAGAAATTGACATCCTGATTAATCCATGTGCTTCACATTCTGATTATGCCATTTGGACTTAGCATTAATAAGAGAATTTTATTGTCCCAAGATAATATCATACAATCCTTTATTTATTAGTACAGTTTCCTTGTAGGACTTCAATGAGAACTAGTTGGAATTGTTGAGAAAATTTTCATTTAAAGTTTCCATAGTAAAATATCGAGACAATATGGTTTAAAATATGAAATTGTTTGTTTTGATATAAAACTCTTGAAAGCCCCTAGGGAGCAGCTCAATTTGTAGGTGTCGTAAAAATAGTGTTGTTTACAAAGATATTTGAGGTTCAAATCCCCTTATTTTACTAGTGTCTATGTAAGGATTATGCATAGGAATGTAGAGTTATAATGGTAGAAGTTGAAATAAACACATTTCCACATGAGTACGTAACTTGCACAATTTCCAATTCCTCTAGTCACCAAAAAAAAACTTCAAAAAATAGTTTGTTGAAAAAAACGACACCTAAAATCAGAATTTGGATGTGAAAGTGATGCCATTTTTAGAAAAGGCATTAACTATAACAAAGAACCATGTGGAAGGTATATGTTGGCCCACACAGTGATGGATGTTGACGAAAAAAATATTTTCCCTGCTAGTTTTTCCTATTATCTCACTTTTACAAATAAATTAATTAAATAAGTGACCCACTTTTATAAAACAACTAAAAACCATTGTTACAATGAAGTTACTTTATAAATCAGATTTCCATGCAAAAAAATTAACTTAAAAAAATATTGAATCTATCTTACAAAGATTCACTTTTATATGAGAAATGAAGTACACTTTACAATGAAGTTAGGAAGTAACTTAAGTTTGCATGAAATTTTGAAAAAAGTAACTTGAAAAGAAATATTTTAATTCATTTCCTCTTACTAAATAAATTAACCTTTAACCAAGTGAGGTGTTGCAAAAACACAAAATACTATTAGAGGGCATGGTGTTGTTTTTTTTGTCATTGTTGGAGCTCTTACTTGAATTGTGTGCTTCATAGAGGATATCTCATCATCAAAAAATATAAAGTAGTTAAAAACATTCCGAAACTAAACAACAACAGGGTTAGATCTTGGTTAGCTTACCCTGAAAATACAATTTTTATTGATTTTTTTGACTTGTGTACATTGCAAAAAGTGCAAGGGAAAGGGAATATGTAGTCAAGAGAACAATTTATGCTTCATTAAAAAATATTCAAAAAAGGGTGTTATTTTTTTAAAATGTGGCAAGAAAGTCTCAATTTTGATTTTCCTTAATCAAATTTGGGAAATTTGAAATTCCACATCAAAAGACAGCTTGGAGGATTTAACTAAGGTGACTTGGATCTTGTCACTCAATTAAGAGCACACAATTTGAGTTACTGGGTTCAAGTTCAGTTTTCATTTGTTGATTCCTAAATATAGGAGTCTAGCTAAGTTAATTAGACTTAAGGGCATGAAGTTAAATGATTCCTAAATTTTAGGAGCCTAGGTTGAGTTAATTTCAGTTGTAATCAGTTAAATTAGTTCTAACTGTTAATAGAACTAGTTAACGGTCAGTTAAGTAGTGGGACATCATTATAACTCAAAGATCATCTAGTTAACTGATCAATCAAATAATAATTAGCTCACGCATTCAAATACTATGAGTTTCCCAGTTGTGGTGAATTTTGCAAGGCAGTTAACCGCTAGTTGTAAACTAGTTGAGTGTACAGATGTTGCATTGCTTAGGTGATCAATCCTATGAATTGTGCAAGCATTTTGGAGGAAATTTCTAACTAATAGGGGTCTATATATTTAGGAATTGAGCAAGGAAATAGTGGCTCAATCAAAGGAAAAAATTGAATAAGTCTGGGTTAGAGCTTCTGAGTGAACAAAGATATAGGTTATTCCCTTGCTAGGTTATGCTTAGTTGAGCAAAGAAATTGGAATAAATCTCTATTCATGAGAATAATGCAAGTAGGCATTGGGGTCTTTAGAAGATTTCTTTCTCCTGGAAAAATATTGTGTGCATATGTGTTATTTCTCATTAATGTGTGTGATTGATGTTCTAAATTGTGAATTGAATTCCACAGAGCCGTAGAGTAGGATTATGTCCATTGGGAAAAATACTGAAGGGGGAGGGGGGGGGGGGGGGTGAATTAGTATTTTAAAATCAATTCAACCTATATTATTTAGACTTATTTACTCTATCTTCATTGAAGAAACTAGCATATGTCCATGAATTTAGTAAAGGAAAAAAAAGTATATCCAGTTAATTAAATTTTAATATATTTCATCATTTGTTATACTTTAACCAGTGTATCATTACTTCATTAGCCTTGAATTAAAAAATAATCATGAGAAGTAAGAACAAAAAAACCTTCACAGATAAGCAACATAGCAACACATGAGGACCCCAATATTTTTAGGTGGAAAGCCAATGTGTGAGAAAAGTCAATGTTGGTGTCATCTATTCCTTCCTAAAGATATTATAATCTTGTACTAGCAAAAAATCATACCAGTACATAGAAACCCACCTACAGAATGATACAACCTTCTCTCATTCTCCAATACACATTGGAAGGGAGCTTTAACCACTTGATCTTGTTTACCGACTCCTACCACAAGGGAGATCCTACCCCCTTATCAGATTTACCATCTACTACTGAAAAGAAGCTTTGAATCCCTCACTGAAGGCTTCAATACTTAGTGCCTTTATGGACCTCGTTTCATAATATTTCATACTGGATCCACTTGACTCAAAAAATCAAACTGGTAGGCCACCTTTCATCATATTTTTAGACTGGACTCACTTCCATCATTTAAGCCTAATATCAAATAACAATACAGAAACAAATCACTCAAGTACTGAACCAACATTAAATCAATCATTCAATCAACAAACCAATCATTGAATCTCAATTAACAAAAAAAAATAGATCAAATCATATAACTATACACCCATTTATCGAAATACTAGACTGCATACTATTCATCATATAAACCAAATAATCGCACAGAAAATACTGATAAAATATATGTTAGAAGTTATATGCTACTATTCTGAATCATTCTTGAATATATACACACTTCTTCTGAAGAATACCTACGTACATATCTCAACACAATGAACAATTGAATCTGAATCAGTGTAACAATGAATCACATACTGAAATCATCACAGATCACTGAACCAAATACAACTCACCACAAATTTTCTTCTTCAGTAGGAAAAATTCCATTCCCTCATCAATTCAACCCATCCAATACTTTCAAATATATATTATCATAAGACAGACCTCATCGATAAATATCAACAATCATAACAAAATTGATCAAACATTATCAACAACTCATACTAGAAAACCCTAGCATGTACACGCAACTCTTACGAAGCACATCTCTATATGTACGCGCTTCTCATACTTAATACCTACGTACAGATTCCTAACTTTCACAGAATTTATATGCAACTACCCAAAAGAAGATCCATGTATGTACGTGACCTCTCATAGGAAAACCAACATAAAAATTTGTAACCACTAAATCATACAATCGCTGCAACCACAACATCTGTCAAACCCAAATTCTCAGCATACACATTATTACATACACACATCATTATACCATCATCATAAATCTATCAAACCATAAACATATTAACCAATATGCATTCATCTAATATCTATCAGATCTGATCCATATCCATGTTCCCTCGTGCACATGTATTTCAGATTAAAACTATTCATCAATAACCCATAACTTGAACTCATAACACTTTGATCTCCATATCCTTATATAGTATTAGACTCAACCAATACCTTGGGCCAATCCCTTATTAAATTCAATGTTATTATTTGATGGGATCAAATATCTATTGTCACACTTATTACTATGGGCCAATACCATGGTAAAGACCACTAATATTTCAATTACTGGGGTGCGGAATATGTACATGAATTCTCTTCACTATACGTATGTATGTATGTGGTATTTTCTTATAGGACCCATGTATGCTTTCTCAAATTTTATCTTTACCATCGATTTGTCTCTGAACTAATATTTATTTTTCCATCTCACCTATGGAATTTAAATAACCATCATGTTGACATATTTATCAAGTAGGTTTCCATCAAGGACAACACATTATCCATAATGCCAACAATCTCTCCCTTTGTACTTGATGGAAACCAATTTTGGTGTTTGGAAACCACCACCTATAAACACCCGCAAACACATATGTAAACATATCAAGACACATATGTATATATATCAAGCTTTAACACCAAGCTTCTCTCCCAAAACATCAAGATTCTCTCTAATCATCCTTATCCAAACACCAAGCTTCTCTCCCCCTTTAATATCAAGGGAAAATGACTAACCAATTCTAAATGAAGGCTTCTTTTTCCCTCTGTATAGAGGATCATTGTAGTTATGATCTACTTGAATATGAGGAATTTATGTTGACCATGCCCCCCCTGAGCATATGCTAAATATTTTGGAAGATATTAAATGAAATACATGACTCTATAACTCAACCAAATATGACATATCCTATCACCAAGGTCTCATGCTTACATCAATCACCCAACACAGTTGGGTTACTTATTGTGACTCAACATTACATCAAATGCAAAAAAAAATGGGATTACATACATAAATGACTGGACCCGAATTGTCCAAGCAGGACTGAATATTACAATTATTACATCATGGATATTTACATGACGTTTACATCAAGAGACATATATGACATTTATAACCAAAAGAAAATACCTCAATAGTGAGGTAGCAAGACCGTGATAATCATCAGCAACCATCATAGAACATATAGGATCCTACAACATGAACGTCATCATCATGAAGTAAGATATGAAAATGTAGCTTCAATCGTCTACAACATGAATCATGTGACTAAATATGCACAACTTTCAGGCATCACCAAGCAATTATAGAAACAATATATCAATAATCATCCTCTTTACTTCATGTAACATGCATATTCCTCATATATGAAGAGTTATAATTCATAGTCAACAATATCATTCTCTTTGACCATTATCTTCATGCAAGAAGAATTATCACACCATAAACAACTTCACCAATATGCAAATCAAGTAATCATCCTTAAGATCCCTATCCACAATTCACCCATCATTAATATCCCATGACATAGAGATAGAAATATGTATTAACTCATCATCATCAACCAATCATAGCATAAGATTGTGAAATCAAGTGGTGTTACTAACTCATATCCTTGATCTCATATCATCAAGATTAACTTGCTCCACAAATCTTCAAGCATAATATACATCATGAAATTAATCATATAGTTATCATATACATGCATCATCACCATGTATCACCAAAATATGTGAGAACCAAGAGCATCATGATAACAACTTTTCACATGTAGCTAAAGCAATATATAGGAATCATCCATAACTTCACCATATGTAATGTAAGCATTACAGAAGACATAATGAAAATAACATATATAATGGAAACAAGTACTGAGTGAATCATCAACCATAGAATGCAAAAATTATTCATCAAGTGTACCACGTAAGATCAACTTCACTATAGTCATCATCCTAGACTTCAACAATATATGTGTTTTCAGTAGCGTCACAATACATAGAACTGATCAACAACATCATCAACCGACATGTTTAACATATCTCTTCATCAATGTTAACAAGTAATGAATAAACCATTAAAACATCATCATTTGGAAAGTAGGACTGCTTAAGAAGCTATAATGCCAACAATGTACTATCAGAAGCATAACATATGCTCCCCTTGAACTTGTGCTAACTATTAATTGTCATGGTTGATCACATCCAACTCATCAATGAGAAAATACATAAAAAGAACCAAAGTAGCAATGACACATTGCAATAGCTTACAAACCATAATAAGCCAATATTACTTATAAGTAACATATGAGCATCAAAAAATTGTAACCCATCAATGTTAGAACTAGAAAGCCAAATAATAACTGGTTGAATAATATCAGAAAATATCCCTGTGTTTCTCCCAATGTTTCTTTATCTCAGAGAAACATATGTGACTTTCTAGATCAAAATTTTCATATATACATGACTGTCCTTCATGTAATCCATGTAAAAAAAGTAAAATGCTGAACTTTCATAATCACAACTCCCATATATATATGTATGTATGTATATCTATATATATATATATATATATATATATATATATATATATATATATATATATATATGTATATATATTTATATATAGATATAGATATATATACATATATGTATATATACATATGTATATATACATATGTATATATACATATATACATATATATATATATATATATATATATATATATATATATATATATATATATATATATATATATATATATATATATATATATATACAGATATATACAGATATATCTGTATATACAGATATATACATATATATACATATATCTTCCCCTGAGATCATACATCATTGATCTTGAGGAGCTCATAATCATCACTTGCTCGTCATGAGGTCATGTAGCTCACATCACTTCTACAGTCACTGTGAGAAGTATTATTTTAAGAACAATGTATTGTAGTAGAGACAGTCTTTATTCTGAATCTAAGAAAGAGGAAATATCCCTCTCATTTCTTCTTGACTTCTACTCTACAAACACATATAATTTATCTGGATTTCTATATCCTCTTGCTCTGACCTTTCTAGTTTCTTCATCTATAACCTTGAATTTTGTTGATGTAAACACAATTATATTTCCTTTATCTGCCATTTTAACTACAATTAGAATATTTTACTTAAGCCCTTGAACTAATAATGTATCAGTTTCTCTTCTATTCTTATTAATTTTGGCTCTACCTTTTCCTAAAAATTTTGTTGGAGTACTATTTCCAAGAATAACCTTACCATCTTTGTTTTTCGCGAGTTACTTCAAAATAAAATTTTTGAAATTAGGGCTACTTTTCTAAGGTTTGGCTGCTATGGCAAGGTCTAATTCTAGTGGAGGAACTTTGTTGGAGACTCAAACTTGTTCTTATTTCCAGTCATGGATGAGAGAATTTGTTGTCTATGTACCATTCATATTCATATTCAAACCAGTAGAGAGAAACACCACACCTTATATGTTCTTCCTCTTTCTTCTTATTATGAGGAATATCAGTGGATCCATTTGTCTTAGGTCTTTTGACATAAATATTATTATCTAATTTCTTGACATGTTGTCTGTGGTGATCCATTGATTTATTCTTGCATTCTTTTGCTATATTCCAAAACTTGTTAGAAGCATAACATCTTATATGATTAGAAAAGGGAGCAGAGGAATCATGATATTTTTGTTTCAAATTCCTTCCATTGTAATCAGTAGCTTTGTGATGAAATATGTTGCAAGTAAAACAATATCCCTTAAAGAATCGTGAGTACCTGGGAGCTGATGATCTTCTTGTGAGATGACTACTTTCTTGAGATTGAAACAATTTGCTTCTGCAATTGGCTGCAACATGTCCATAATTATAACTTATAAACAATTCAACATTATTGTTCATAGGAGAGAATTTATTAATGTTTCCATTATTTGGAAAAATGATTTCTTTTCAAAATTCATCTTTAATGGATATAGATTTGGTTGACTTCTCATCTCTTTAACATGAATTTCAGATTGTTTATCCTTCAATATGCTTGTGCAAGCCCGTGACTTAGATTATCCTTTTACAATTTCATGAAAACCAAGAACATATTTAATGGAAGGAGTCCTTTGAATACTAATAATGTTATCAAAATCTTAGCACTATCTTTAAATCTCAAGTGTGTTTTCTTTTCTTCTAATGTACCTTTTAGAATGTTTAGCTCAACCTTGATTCTTCGGTATTGCTCTTTCTTTTCTAGATACTGCTTCCTCATTCCTTATTCAACTTTTCTTCCTTCTTCCATTTTCTCCTTTAACTTGATAATCTCTTCCTTCAGCCTATTATCTTGTTCTTCAAATGATTGTAGTAGCTCTTCATTTTCCTTGTTTGAATTTTCAATATATACTCTTAGAGATACAATCTCAACTTCAAGACTTTCACAATATTTTTTAGATTCTACTACAACATTTATCGAATTGATATGATCCTTGTTATCACATGCCTGCAACTTATCCTTAAGATTTTTAATCCTTTTAAAGGAAAAATCAAGTGTTCTTCTAAGATTAAAGACTTCCTCTAGCCTATCTTCTTCTAAATCAATGAATTTTCCTGACATAATGTACTCATATTTTAATACATCATTATTTATTTAGAAGAAAGATTACATGTTGGTTATTTTGATGAAAAATATTCATTTCTTTTTTCCTTCATAGATTTCTTGTAGCTTATCCCCTATTTCCTTTTCAGTTGCATAATGCATAACTCTTTTTAATGTTGAATCAAGTATGTTATTAATGATGTCACTTAATTCCTTACTATTATTTTGCACTTCTTCACTTTATGGGGGTATTTTAGTGAAACATTAGATTCGACTTCATATTTTCTTTCCATTCTTGATAATTATCAATACTTAGCATAGGAATACCTTCATTACCCATTGTTTCTAAATTGCCTTGTTCTTCTGCTTCTAGGGCCATCATTTTCAATCTATTTTCTCTTTAAAATGATTAATTTCACTTTTAACCATGAGAGATAGTTCATTCAATTCACTGTCATCTTCACTATCATCATTATTACATATACAAGGAAATGGACCACAGTTAGAAAAAAAATCCATACCTCATAATTCTTTGTTACTATCTTCTTCCTTCTTGATTAATAGAAAGTCGGGTGCTCCCAAAGACAAATATTTGTTGACATCTATAACTTTCACTACCATAATTAGATGACTCCTTCCTTTGAGCTATCTTCTTCTTTCCCATCATCCTTGATATACTTTCAAGCGGTTAAGCTTATGCTAGAGTGACCTACTCTGAAACCAATTGTCGGGAAAAATACTGAGAGGGGGGGGGGGGGTGAATCAATATTTTAAACTCACTTCAACCTTTAAATTTTCTATTCAGACTTATGTACGCTAATATCTTTCAAAAAACTAACATATGTACATGAATTTAGTAAAGGAAAACAACATGTATCCAGTTGACTAACTTTTTATGTATTTCATCATCTGTTCTACTTTAACTAGTGTATCATTACTTCATTAGCCTTTAATTAAAAAATAATTATGATCAGTAATAAAAAAATAAAACACCACACATAAGAAACACAACAACACATGAGGAGACAAGGATTTTTAGGTGGAAACCCAATGTGGGAGAAAACCATCGTTGTCGTCGTCTTTGTCTTTTTAATTTATTATAAGGGAAAACATCTTACAATCATGTACTTATGCAAACTCATACCAATACACAAGAACATACCAGAAAATTTTTTCTACCTTCTCTCATTCTCCAGAACCCATTGGAAGGGAGCTCCAACCCCCTGATCTTGTTTAATGGCTCTTACCTGAAGGGAGCTCCTAACCGGTGAATTAGAGGAAATTTCAGCCTAAAAGTGCCACGGAAATTTTCATGTTATTTCCATGTCATAATATGTAAACCAATCAAAATGCTTTAAATTTAAAAAGAGGTACATGTAGATATTTTGGAGGGAAAAGAAGAAAAAAAATATTTTTTTTAACTGTATTTTTGGCTTATCTCCATATATGTTTACTCAAATTTCAAGTTTAAACACCCAATGGATGCAGAATTAAATTCCACATCCACAGAGTACCCATTATGCATACTTTTGAGAAGACCCACCTTGATAAAAATTGCAGATACATTAAAAAGGCATGTTTTAACATGTTTTTTAATGTATCTACAATTTTTATTAATGTGGGTCCTCTCAAAAGTATGCATGATGGGTACTCTCCTTGAATGTGGAATTTAATCCCACATATAATGAGTGTCTAAAATTAAAATTTTAGTAATCCAATAAGAAGATAAGTCGAAAATACAATTACAAAAGTAGTTTTCTTGTTTTCCCTCCAAAATTCATAACTCTTATTTTATTATTTTAACTATTATTTTATTATTTTTCCTTAGGAGGCCACTTTTAGACTAAAAGTTCCTCTAATGTCATATTTAATAGCCACTACTGGAAGGAAGCTTCGACACCCAACTCTCAGCAACTCTATGGACCACGTTTCATAATATTTCATATTGGATCCACCTCACTAAAAACATCAAACTTGTAGGCCACTTTTTATCATATTTTAAAATTGGACCCATTTCCATCATTTAAGCCCAATATTAGATAAAAATACTAAAACCAATCATTGTATCAAATCACTCAATTACTGAACTATCATTGAATCAATCACAAAATCGACAAACCAAAGACTGAATCTCAATCAACGAAAGAAACTAGATCAACTCATATCATTGTACATCCATTCATCAAAATACCAGACCACATATTGTTCATCATAGAAAAAATATTCTGTCACTGCAAATACTAGTCAAACATATGTTAGAAGGTATATGTTATTGTTATTAATCATTCCTTCATATGTACACACTTCCCTTGAAGACTACCTGCCTACAAATATCAAAATACTGAACGACTGAATCTGAACCACTGTAACACTAGATCACATACTGAAATAATCACAGATCACTGAACCAAATACATATCACCACATAGTAGCTTCATCACTAGGAAACATTCCATTCCATAATCAATTCAACCCAACCAATATTGTCAAACATATATTATCATAAGAGAGACTTCATCGACAAACATCAATGAACATAATTTTTTTCATCAAACATCATCAACAACTCATACCGCAAAACCCTAGCATGTATATGTGACTCTTATGAAGCACATCTGTGTATGTATATGCTTCTTATTCTTAACACATATGTACATATTAAGAGCTTTTGCAGAATGTATATGCGACTACCCAGAAGCAAATCCAGGTATGTACGTGATCGCTCAGAGGAAAATGAGCATACAGATCTGTAATCATCGATTCATACCTTTGATGTAACCATAATATCTTTCAAACCCATATTCTCAGCATACACACTGTTACAGACACACATCATTGTACCATCATCATAGATCTATCAAACCATAAACATATTAACCAATATGTATTCATCTTAGATCTATTAGATCTTATCCATCTCCATGTTCCCTAGTGCACACTTGTTTCAGATCAAAATTATTCATCAATAACCCATAACTTGAACTCGTAACACTTTGATCTCCATATCCTTATATAGCATTAGCCTTAGACAATACCTTAGGCTAATCCCTTAGTAAAGCCGATGAAATTCTTTGACGAGATCAAAAATATTTTTTTACACTCATTACTATGGGCCAATACCATGGTAAAGATCCCTGGTATTTCAATTACCATGGTGCAAAATATCTACAGGACTTATCTTCACCATTGATGTGTATGCACATGGTATTTATTTACAGGACCCACATATACTTTCTCACACTTTAAATTTACCATCCATTTGTCTCTGAATTGATATTATTTTATCCATCTCACTTGTAACATCTGGATAACCATCATGTTGACATATTTATAAAGTAGGTTTCCATCAAGGACAACACATTAGCCATAATTCCAACACTATCTTGTGGTTTAGATTAAAATTTCATGAGATTTGTAAATCTACACCATAGTTTCTACATGGCATTAGATGTAGATTTGTAGAAACTTTTATGTTGTATCGGAGAACCATTCACTTTAGAAGCAGTCATTGAAGTCCTCATTTACAATGATCATTGAAGAACTAATGAGATATTAGGAGGCAGAGTTGACGAAGCCATAGTTCAGGGCTAATCCAAAAGACCCCATGTGTAGACTTCTTAATGGAGAAATAAGGCTGCTAGTGGGAGTATCAGTGAGCCAATGTTTCATGACAGAAAAAGTACTTGTGATAATTGATATTGGAAGATTGAGGGGCAGATATATTTCCCATGGGGAGATCAAAAATCATAGAGAGTGTAGTTTCAGAGAGAGGAACCCTATGGAAGCTAGTACTTGAGGAACTGGAGGGACTCATTCTCACTATTGTAGTAGTTACAACAATAATGAAAAAGTAGCAATAGATAAATATAAGCAACAATATGAGTAGAAAATATTTCGCCATGCATGAAAACATACTGCCAAGAGTGAGATGGATCAATGTAGATCCATAGTCGAAGAGCTGCATAAATTTGGGCAGGGTCCATTGAGGCATTCTCCTAATGGTTCATTACCCTGCAACATGGGCCCACAATATTTAGTAGCAGGATGATCAATGTTAGTCATAGATTGAGGAGTGCAGAGGAGTGTTAACATTATAGCAATAGGCTCCGTAACAGATTCAACAACAACAATTTTTTCCCTATAGACAGTTGAAGACACGGTTGATTCAATCTTTTGTGGATGCTTCTCAGTTGCAGATGTTGCAGTAGCAACAAAAACAGTGAGAGGTGTTGCATGTAATACATTCCATTGGTGCAAGATAAGGGAGGTTGATAATCCCTTTGTTGTTGATAGGGATTGTTTAAAATGCAACAAGAAAGTCTCAATTTTGATTTTTCCTTCATCAAATTGAGGAAAATCGAATTTCAACATCAACAAACAACTTGGAGGAGTTAACTGATGTGACATCAATATTGTCACTCAGTTAAGAACTCATGATTCGAGTGAATGAGTTCAATTTTAGTTTTATTGTGTTTATTCCTAAGAAATAGGAGTCAAGCTCAGTTAATTTGAGTTAAGGGAATGAATTTAGGTGATTCCTAAATTTTAGAAGCTTAGGTTGAGTTAATCTCAGTTGTAATCAGTTAAAGTAGTTCTAACTATTAATAGAACTAGTTGGTGGTCAGTTAAGTAGTGGCACATCAATCTAACTTAAAGAACATCTAGGTAACTGATCAATTAACTAATATTTATTTCATGCATGTAAATAATTCAAGTTGCCTAGTTGTGGTGGAGTTTCCAAGGCAGTTAAATAGTAGTTGTAAACAAGTTGAGTGTACAAATGTTACATTGGTCAGGTGATAAATCCGAGGAATGCGCAATAATTTATGAGGAAATTCCTAAATAATAGCAGTGTATTTCCTCAATAATTGTGTGAGGAAATAGGGGCTCAAGCAGAGGCATAAATTGATTACATTTGGGTTAGAGATGCTTAGTGAGTAGAGATATAGGTTATTAAGTTATAGGTTATGCTCAGTTGAGAAAAGAAATTGTAATACATCTATATCATCATATTAATGTAACCATGCATTGGGTTTTAGAAGATTTCTTTCCCCTAGAAAATAATTGTGTGCATGTGTGTTATTTCTCATTGCATATGTGTGATTTATGTTCTAAATTGTGAATTGAATTCCGCAAAGAAGTAGAGTAGGATTGTGTCTTATTATTTAGATTAAAATTATATTAGAAATTGCAAATATACACCATAATTTCTACATATTTGGACTATACACCTCTAGATTTTACGAAAAATGTTGTATCCTGAGCAAACAAACACCTTTTCAAATGAAACAGAAAGAATCATTAGTTGAAAAAAGTGTTACAGAAAAATGGAATATTCTATTTAGGCCAAACCAATACAAAAATAGAATATCTTGGAAATGAGGCAACACAACTGTTATCACATTTTTTAAGTTTGATTTTTTTTAAAATGTTCACAATTGCAGTATCAGCAAAATAATTGTTTTTAGTGTGAATTCTAATCGTAAGCGTACGAAAAAAATCACTTTAGTTGTGCATAAGGAACAACCCTAACATCAAATATGGATGTCGATTTCCTTAGATCTGCAGTTAGTGATCAGAATAAATTATATAGAAATCCAGATCTATGTATTTAAAGACATTAAATAGCAAATAAAAAGCAAGAGTTTCTCCATGCATCCAATGAACAAGACAAGAATGTTTAAATAATTTTTTGTATTATGACACCTAGGAAGGGAACATAGAAATATGTTACGAGTACCCCTCAATGGGATGGGTTCTTGTATGTCCTCAGTGCTTTAGATCTAGGATCTCTCTCTTTTGATGTTGTAGAAAACCCAGACAAAAATGGAACTCAAGGGGAGTTCACAAGAAAAAGTAGAAAAATATGACAATGATGGAGGATCAAAGTCAGACCAAAAGTATAGATCCAGAGTGATGTTTGGGCAACAAAAGGTAGTGAATGAATGGAAAAACCATTCTATTTATAACAAAATATTGATTTAGTCTAGATATTGATGCATAATTAAAATATTATTAACCAAATCTAGATCCAAATTTTATACAATATTTTATTATTTTTGTTGGAGGGAAAAATGAATTTGAATTTGGTCAAATCCCTTTATTTGTAAATAATAAATAAATAAACGATTGTTTTATTATTTTAAGAATGTGGTTGAGTAATAATTAAATAAATAATGATTTATTCAATTATTTAAAAATGATTTAGTGAAATTTAACCACGGATATTATTTAAATAATATTTTAAATAACTATTCCTAGAAAATAATAAGATATATATGATTTATCTAATTAATTTTCCTTTT
This sequence comes from Pinus albicaulis, assembly GCA_034641835.2. Taxonomy (NCBI): domain Eukaryota; kingdom Viridiplantae; phylum Streptophyta; class Pinopsida; order Pinales; family Pinaceae; genus Pinus; species Pinus albicaulis. The sequence continues at coordinate 74,101,664 of CM076571.1, read as the reverse complement.
TTGGGTTAAAGAGTACCAGGAATATTAATTAAACTGTGGTTTGATTAATTATCCCTTGAGGAAAATCAAACAAATAAGGATTTATTCAATTATTACTCATGGGGTTTCCTGTTTAGACTAGAAACAACTTAAAAAATTATGGATTACTAAGTTATTTTTCATAGTGAAAGGAATTTTACTAGGGTAAAATTGGTCTTACATGGTGTACTTTGGTCAATATAATAGTAACAAGTTAGATGACCAAAAATTGGTGTAACATATTTCCCCCCAGTGTGCGAGCGTTAGGAGCTAATCGTATGACTGAAGTACGTTGTAAGAACTCAATCACTAGACATCGAAGGGGGATTCAGAGAGAGAGAAAGATAAGGTATACTAAAGCGCAAGAGGACGAGACCCTGAGGAGGCAAGACTTATAGGTGTGACAAGTATCTTTTATGAGTGCGTACCTGTTCTACATGAGGCGGGGGAGGCATACCTATGCTCGCCGAGATAATAAAGTACAAAGAATAATGATGTGTGTAGTAAACAAGGGACTGGACTATATAGTACATGTTGGCATAAACATGGGCCAGATAAAAACATGATAATGGATCCCACATACATACTATTCCTGGGACAACAACTAGGGCTTATACAATAATCTTTGAGTACATGAGATATAAGTACAACCAAAGAGGGTCTGTAAAACAGGAAAGCACTCTAAAAATATGAATGATACATGCAAACTAAAAGGCACTGCAAGCGGCTGAGACTGGAACCATCAAATTTATGGAGCTGCATCCAAGGCTATAATAGAGAGGTGATCCATGCATGTGGGGGGCTACTTGAAGGGCCACCCCGTCATGAGGTCTGAAATGTCTCACACACACCTGGAGATTTTTGGTAAAATCTGCTGCATTACTGAACCATCAAGTATACGGATCTCAATCATGCCATGAGGTGCTGGAGCTGAGAAAAAACCAAGTCAAAGGGAAATAAAGGGTCCCTTTACTTGATCTGAGGCACCGAACAAGAGTGGAAGCTGGAACCAAGGTACACCGACCTCTAGACATGTCTTATGGAATGAATAAGCTGATTTCTATAGAAGGAAGTCTTCCATAGGTGAGGCAATAAGGGATCCTCAACTAAGGCATGAGGGATAATAGTAGAGAAAATGATAGACTGACACCGGACATAATGGTGGAATGGGGGGTACTGAGTAGCGGCCTAACGACTTCCCTTGTTAGATCATAAAGGGCTTGGATGACCTAGCAAGCTACTGACTCGACAGTGGAGGGGATATGGGACAGTATGACTGAAGGAAAAAATATGCAACATGAGAGAGGAACAAAGAAATGAAGGATGGAGGACTGTAATAGGATACAAAGGGACTCGAGACAAACTCCTTGGATGCGATGATGACTCAATTGGGATGCTCTAAACAAGCTTGACTCAATTTTTCTGCCACAAAAAACATCCCTGGTGGGGACCGTAAAAACATGAGCACAAGATGGTTACTCATGAAAAAAATTGACACGAACATGGAAAAGTATAAAGGCAAAGTGGTGCCCCAAGTAAAAGTGTTGCAAGTGAAGAAATTTTATTTTTAGGAGTGGTGAAGTGACCCTTCTTGGAAAAAATGTGTCCGGGTGAAGTATACAATCACAAAAAAAAGGATACCTATTTGAGATCTCGGTGAGAGATTTCCAACGATGCAGACGGTTTGTCAAATTGAGCTATGGTTTGGTCGCAGATGGTGAAAGAAAAATATGGGGTTTATCTTTTAATAAGGAATTTCCCCTCTGGGTTTATCTTCTGATTCATACGGTAAGTGTATCTGTTGTGAATGTAGAGAGGAGAAAAGGCCCTAAATATTGCGGCGATCGTAGCATACAAACTGACCATTGGAATCGAGATCCCTTAAGTGCAGGTAGGAGGCCTAACCCTAATATTTCAATTCAATGGACTAAAATTTCAGTTCAGGCAACCTGAGCTCAAGAACAGACCCCTACTCTTCTTCACGGTTTGGTCGCACTTTTTGGGGCAGTATCTGCGACCTGGGTAGCAAGTTTTGGGCAGAAAACTACGACCTTTCCCAGGAATGCCCTGAAAAGTGCGACTTGTTAGAGAGAGGGATTTTGGTGTTTTGTTTTGGATGAGAGCTGGGATTTTATGGTTGTTATGCAGTCTTTCCTTTTTGTACACTAAAAAACATGATGGTTTTGTGCAGATATGGAAGAGTTGAGGATAAAAGAGAGAGAGAGAGAGAGACCTGGACACATTATAGTCTGAGATGCGAGAGGATCATGGTGTGTGCGCTGCATTGGCCAATTTTGGGGTCCTAAAGTTTGTTGAGAACCCTTTGATGAGAGCAGGGGAGCCCTTGTTGGCACATATTTTCACCTATTGGAATTTGGATCATGAGATATTTATAGTGCAGGGGCATTGGATTGAGATGATTGTCTAGGATATATATTTCCTGACTGGGCTCCTGCCACTTGGTATGGTGGGAAACACATAGCCAGTGTTACTGCGATGGAAGAAAATTATGGAGTTTGTAGAGCGCCACTATTGACTGGGTCTCCATGTGAAGGGGACACAGATATCGATCAGAGATCTAGAGAGGCTAGAGACTCATGCTATGGTCATAGCGATGCTATGAATCTTCAGCAGCCAGGCACTCCACCACATCACTAGGGGTCAGATGATGCTTTTTGAGAGTGTATTGAGTGGGACCTACTATGGGTGGGCCAAACTAATGTTGTCATCATTGAAACGACAGTTGTTGCTATGTAACCAGCATGTGAACCATGACTCTACATATTGCACAATGTTGTGCTCGCTCTTCTTTGAGAATATCCCGACACTTCAGCCTCGTATACAGATCTAGGAAGGGGGCCCGTCAGACTCGAGGATGCATCGCTAGGGGCGGCTACTATGTAGTGGGGGAGGTGGGGAAGTTGGATGAGTGTTCCAACCCTAGTTTTTTTCTCATTGGGATCATATGCCACTGTACATAGATGACTATCCCTATAGTGGAATGAGTTATCATGGGGACCCAGACATGCTACTGCCACCAGGTCGAGCATGGCGCCCTGATGGTAGGTGAAAAGTTGCTTATATTTTATGTGAATTTCAAAGTTTCATAATATTGTATATGGTACAAATTCATTCATTTTTGGTATGCAGATACAACACCAGTGAAACCAACCAGGTATATGGGGCGGCCTCCAGTATCAGGAGCTACAACACCTAATGGTTCAAGGGGTTCACAAAATGAGGATGCAATTTCCCTCCTAGAGGACATCCATCATAGATGTGAGAGGCTACTAACTAGTGTTTTAGAGCCCATTTGACAAGATCTTGACGACCAGTACATAGAGCCATGTATTGGTCTACCCTCGAAGTGGTGAGGCGTGATGCGGCGTATGGAAATGCCCTAATAGGGTATGCATGATATATGCACTGCCAGAGCCGAGCCATTGGCTTGAGATCCTCTAGATAGTGATTAGATGTAGGGGCATGAGGTGCCCCCTGTTTTGATTTTTCTAACATGCTATGGGCATGTCATATGTATCAAGGTTGATGGAATCTAAAACCTTTTGAATGACACATATAATGGATATGCATTGTTTTACGGTTTATTTTTATTGTCTTGTGTGAAATGCGTGATAAATTTCAATCTAGAATATTATTTTCAATTCTATCTACATAGTGATTTTTTTCTCTAGGTACACGACTGAATGTAATGATTTCAAATTCACGCATCAAAAGCTTCACTCATAAATATCTTCTAAAAAGTATGCGATTATGCACACGATAAACACCATTCAATTGAAAGACAAGAAGCAATGAGTCTAAATGAACGTGAAGGTGAAGGATGTCACAGGAAAGGGAATTGGCTAATAAACCTCTCACTGCATCATATTTGGCTTGGTTATTGGTGGCAATACCAATGCATATGCCGTTAGAAATGACAAGTGAGTGCAAGGGGGTAGAAATGGCCCAGGCTGATGAGGCTAGATTCTGGGAGTAGCAATTTGTACCATAAACATAACCGATATATGGTGTGGAAGTGGAGTCCAAATGAAAGGTTCCACAAGACAATAAATGAGAGGATGATGAAAAATGCTGGAAACCTGAACGCAAGGTAGAAATCAAACAAGCACTGCTAGAGGGAGCGCTCTGGGTAGGATTTCTACCATTCACACATTGAAAGGTGGATGGTGTGGGGGAATTTCCTTGGTGGAAGCTTTTTCTTAGGTTGCGAAAGTCACCATAGACACGGAAGGTTCCATTCCTCTTATGGGCGGGAAAGATGAAGTCAATGGTGGAAAATGCTTCCATGATGTTGTCATCACAGTAGAATATGGGGTGACTGGTTGAAGGGTAACCACATGACGTGACAATTCTAACTGACTCATCATCATGATAAGAAAGGTTCACATGTGCATTGTCATGGGGGGTGACGGAAGAACAAGCAGATAAGGGATCCACCGATGTTGAGCCCAGGGTGATTGCTGAAGGGAGTTCAAGCGAAACAGAAGGGGAAGTACCAAAGGGGTCTTCCACCATGGATCTCATAGATGATGACAGGTAAAGGATAGTCGTCGAAGACTCTATCATCTCGACATCAGGAGGGGGAATGTCAATGGGATCATATGTATCCTCCGGTTGGGTCGAAACATACTACGCAAGTATTGTAGAGGCAGAATCATTTTGTTCAGTCTCATATTCCTGAAATACTTCCAAAGAGGTATGGTAATGCTTGACACGGGGACATAGGTAGGTATAATTTCCATGGAGATCACAAAAATCACAGGGGTGGTTAGTGTTAAAATTCTTGGAGTTCTTGGCTAGTTGGTGTGAATAGTCTTGGAGTTCTTGGCTGAGGTGTGAACATGGGATTGATACAAGGCAATTCATGAAAGTTATGGGTGGAATGACTGACAACATCACACAAAGAACATAGAGTGGTACTCTTTGTAGGCTGAGAAGGTGTAGGGGTTTTCTGGTTGGCCTTGTCCTTGGGTGCCTTCTTGTTGGATTTCCCCCCCTTGCTTCAGGCTTTCGCAATTGGAGTGGGTTCCTGTTGAGGTGGTCGAGGCATAGAAGCAAAGGGAGGGGTCATGGCAACTGGTTGGACTGGGTCAAAGAAATATAAGGCTTCGGCTGAACACGAGGGATAGTGGCTTGAGGATAAATATACGAGACTAGGATCCCTAGGGTCATGTTAAGAAGGGATAAGGTAGCCATAACAAGTATTGAAAATACTCCAGGAGGGGGAGAAAGAAACGGTATCTGAATGGAGGGGTAATGGCTAGGTGGGACAACTCCGAGATGGTTAAGGCCAGGGGGAAATATTCCAGGAGGGTAGATAGGATAATGGTCACTAGTTTTAGAAGAGGGGGCTTCAGGATAGGGCCCTAAAGGCTGAGTCGAGGTGCTAGGAGCAAGTTACGGAGGGTGGGATGCTAACTAGTCAAATCGTTATGTTTGAGGTCGGACCTAGAATATTTCATCATGAAAACATTCGACGAGATAAGGTCAAAGATAGGAGGAGGGAGACCAAGGAATGACCCAAGAAAAGAGGAATATTTATAGACTCTTGGTGAGACACTGGTTGGAGGATTGACTACTTGTTTATTGGCCACTGAAGAGATGATGGACTCAAGGGAGGTTTGAGACTTCGGTTCATAATATGTCAACTAGTCGATGGTGATGATATTTTTGTTGTGAGGAAAGCACAACTTACGATGAACCACATATGGGCCAGCAGACATCGCATAAGTGTAGCTAAGACCGAATAGAATGTTTTAATCTAAGGGGGCATCAATGACTTCTATGTCAACACAAATTTTCTTGCCCACAAGAGTAATAAGACAATTATGGAACATGCCAAGGGGATGGGAAGAGTGGCCATCCCATTCTTGGAGGGTGATAGTAAAAGGGGTTAACTCAAGAGATTTGATTTTCTTCCAAAATAAAGCCAAAATAACACAAGTGGATGCCCCCTCATCAATGATACAGCTAGAGACGTTGGCATTCCAGATATTGATAGGGATTTGGAAGCGATGGAAGTAGGAAGGGGGAATGTTCTGACCGGTCAACATCGAAGACAATCAAATGATCATTTGAATGATCCACAATGCATATGGCAGTTAGTAGAGCTTTTCATTGTGAAGGGCATGAATGGAGGTCTTTCAGCATTGACATGGTAGCATGGGATTGCGCAAAGTCATATACTATACTATATGAGTGGGTAGCTTTACCAGAAGCAGCGTTTCGGCATAATGGTACCTTGGGGATCTTGGTATCAACCTCTGACTTAGGTTGAGGGATCAGTAAAGGACCATTAGGTGTTGAAATAGGATTTGTGGGAGCTGAAGAAGGGGGCTCAGTAGTACACGTAGCGGGGGCTTGTTGTACTAACGGGACCGATTCTGAAGGTTGAGATCAATGGTAGTGGGTTGGTCAAAGTTCATCATGAGGATTTGGTAATCAGAGGTACCAGATGGAGGAGGTTGAATGGCCGCCTGACTTTTAGGGGGTGAGGCAGCCACAAATCCTTTCCGGGGGAAATGATTGGTAAACACAATTGGTTGGATAGGGGTAGCATTGGAAGGAACTGAAGGGGATGATTGCTGTCCTCGAGATGTTGCTTGAGCTTCCCAAATCTAATTCATCAAAGGTAAAATAGGATAGCCATGGGTATAGTGACCATAGAAACTGCACAAGAATAAGGTTTATTTGTGTGAATGGGCCTGTACTGCTTGGGCCGAGTGCCCTGTTACTGGGTTGTAGTGTTAGGTGCATTCCCTTGGGGATTGTTTCCTGGATCACCTAGGGCAGATTGTTCTTGGTTTCCTTTCTTCTTCTTTTTTGAAGTAGGAGGATTAGTCGCACACTATTATGCATACACCTAACCCTGAGGGGATGGTGTTTGCTGTTGCATAGTTTGAGAAGGAAAGGGAGGCTGAGGTGCTAATGCTGGAGGGGTTGGAGCACCAGTCTCCAAATACAGATAATAAGGAGGTTGGGTAACATTGGGGTAAACAGTTTGGGCAAAAGGAGGAGGCATGTGGTATCCTGGATATATGCTACCAGGACGGGGAAAAGTGGTGGAGGAGTTGGCCCCTCCCTAAGGGAAACCATAACCCATGGGAGGTTGAGTGTACGAATGTGAAAGAGATCCAATGATACCGTTGGCCGCACGGGATGCCCCCAGTGCGTTGGAACCACCAGGTCTAGGAATATCAGGTGAGATGGTATAAACATAACCAAACTCTCCATAGATCGGGTCATATTTCAATGCGATCTAGAGGGCAGCTTCTTTAGTCTGGGGGAAGTGAGATGTGAAATATTTTCCAATAGAAGGAAAAATGGATCTGAGGAACCAGTCCATGTAGACACATTCTGTGAAGGTAGGGGCTTGAAATAGGGTCTTACCTCTCTACCATTCCTGGACATGGACAGATAGGCGGGTCACATTCGATTGACAGAAAGAGGTCAAGGGTTTGATACCTGTGTCATAGCAAAGGGTAAGCTGGAAGTAAGACAGAAAAGCCCTGGCAAGAGTCACAAAATTAGTATGAGAGGAGGAGGCCTAGTCTACATACCACTTGGAAGCTTCTCCAGTAAGTGTATGATGGAATAAACGAAGATGGACAGAGTCATCAGTGATGGAGTTAGCTAAACACCACATGTGGAAAGAATGAACATGGTTGGTAAGGTCCTCTCCAGCAAGTCCCTCAAACTTGGGGATGTCTGAAGGGAGCTTGGTTGGCATAGCAGGCCAACCAGGATCATGGTGTATGGGGTCATTAATCAACTGGATAAAATCAGGAATACTGAGGTCTGCCATATAAGGGAGCAAGGGAGTAGTCGGGATAGTTCCTATTGTGGCACCACTAGTAGCATTCCCAACATTAGGGTTAGGGCTGGCACTAGCATTAGGTCTTGAACCAGACATGGTGAAGGTGAAAGTTGGAGGAGAGTCAGGAATAGAACCAGAAGGGGAACCCGATGAACCAAAAGTAGAGTCTGAATGGGGACATGGTGGAGGACGAACTCGAATTCTACGCGGAGGAGTAAGTTGTAGGAGTCTCTGGGATAAACGCCTTAGGGGTGCAATGGTGGAAAACATACATGGATCATGGAAGGAAGAGAGACAAACAAGGGAAGGGAGGTGCAAGACCAAATAATTACAATGTTGAAACAAGGGCAGGGAGGTGCAAGATCAATTGATTACAATATTTTAGTCTTGGCCTGGAAGTGTAAACCAAACACTCTTCACTTAGGGTGTGCGTGTATGTGATAAGTGTGTTAAGTTTAATCAAGCCCAGACATGTGTAGATAAAAAAGAAGAAATATGTTCTATAAATGTAAATAAATCTGAAAATGACAGTAAAGAAAACTGAATACGACATAAAATAAAGAGCTAAAGATGGTTCATTTTAAACCCAAGGAGGAGTACTTCCCAACAACTAGTCTATGGGTGGGATAAATATAGTAAAAGCACACAAAATGGACAATGGATCTAAATTCAGGAGGGACAGGAATCGAAAGGTCAAATCTGCTAGAAATAGGTGCAGAAAACAACAAAAAATGAGAGGGAAAAATGTTTCAAAGAAAAGGTGGTGAAAGGCTACAACCTAAAGGGAAGTGGAGGGGACCCTAAAGGAGGACCAAAAAAAACTTAAAAGAGGTTTTTTGGATGGATGAATAACTAATATGAAATGGATATGAAAGTACAACTTTAGATCTGAAAAATGACTAAACACACTGAAATCTCAGAAGACCTGCTTCAGCTAAACACCTCCTAGAAAGGTGGAAGTGTATTGAAACCCTAAGGGGCTTGGTTCCTACTTTGATGATTAAAAATAAGCAAGCACAGGTTCAATACGGGTGGAGAGGGAAGGTTAGACAACCCTGAATATTAGACCATACAAACCTAGAAAAATCATAGAAAAATTCTCACAAAAAGTACAGGTTGCAGGTTCTAACTTGTTTTCTGTAGAGGTCGCAGGTTTCAAGCTGTTTTTTTCTTCCTGAAGGTTGAGGTCGCAGGTTTTAGCCCAAGAAGTGTGACTTTCACTTCTGACTATTTTGGAGGTAGATTTCAGAAAAAAAGTGCCATCTTAACTACAGACGATACCTATTACCTGCGCAATAGACCCAAAAACACACAAAAGTAATAATTTTTACTATTTTAGGGTTTTAAAGGTTAAAAACAACATCAAGAAATGAAAAATAAGAATTTGAAGAGAAACCCTAGGGTTTGAAGCAGTTGGTCATGTAGAGATTTGAAAAATGACAACGGTCATAATTATAAACTCTTGTGGAGTCGCCAATTTTTAGTGTGAATTATCATCGCAAGCATACGAAAAAATTTCACTTTTGTTGTGCATAAAAAACAACCCTAACATCAAATATGGCTATCAATTTCCTTAGATCTGCAGTTAGTGATCAAAATAAATTCTACAAAAATCCATATTTATGCAATTAAAGACGTTAAACAACAAATAAAACGCAAGAGTTGCTCCATGCATCTAATGAACAAGACAATAATGTTTAAATATTTTTTGTATTATGACACCTGGGAAGGGAGCATAGAAAGATGTTACGAGTCCCCCTCAATGGAATGGGTTCTTGTATGTCCGCAACGCTTCAGATGTAAGATCTCTCTCTCTTGATGGTGTATAAAACCCAGACAAAAATGGAACTCAAGGGGAGTTCACAAGCAGAAGTAGAAAAATATGACAATGATGGAGGATCAAAGTCAGACCAAAAATATAGATCCGTCGTGATATTTAGGCAACAAAAGGTAGTGAATGAATAGAAAAACCCATCTATTTATAACAAAATATTGAGTTAGTCTAGATATTGGTGCATAATTAAAATACTATTAACCAAATCTAGATCCAAATTTTATGAAATGTTTTATTATTTTTGTTGGTGGGAAAAAGAATTTGAATTTGGTCAAATCTCTTTATTTGTAAATAAAAAATAAATAAATTATTTGTTTATTATTTTAAGAATGTGGTTGAGTATTAATTAAATAAATAATGATTTATTAAATTATTTATAAATGATTTAGTCAAATTTAACAAGGAATATTATTTAAATAATGTTTTAAATAATTATTCCTAAAAAAATAATAAGATAAATAATGATTTATCTAATTAGTTTTCATGTTTTTGGTTGAATATGACAATGAATATTAATTAAACTATGGTTTAATTAATTATCCCTTGACTAAAATCAAACAAATAAGGACTTATTCAATTATTCCTTATGGGGTTTCCTGTTTAGACCAAAAAAAACTTAATAAATTATGGATTACTAAGTTATTTTTCATAGTGAAAGCAACTTTACTAGGGTAAAATTGGTCTTACATGTTGTACTTTGGTCCATCTATTAGTAACATGTTAGATGACCAGAAATTGGTGTAACAATTGTAATAAATAAGAAACAATGTTGACAATGGGATTATCAATGCTACTGTGATTTCGAAAAAGATTTAAAGAAATATGCTGAAAACGGGAGTGTCAATGTTGTCGACTGTTTTAAACAGCAGAAAAAGGAATTTTTGTGCGTAACCAGAGTATCAATTGCAAAATGATGAAATTTGAATCTTAATTTTGAAATGTTTTTTCATGTTCCACGTGAGAACAAAATTAATTATTGCTCAATCACACTATGTTAAATTTGAAAAGAGAAAAGTACGTGCTCAAAGGATTTTTTCCATTTCTAAAGGGTCTGTGGGTTAATTTGTAATTATCAAAAGGTTAAATATCTTATTTTACATGTCAATCAGTGATCATAGTACACGTGTTAGAACATTATTATTAATAATTATTCCGCATATAGAAATTTATTTGTTTAAGTTTTAATTTTCACAATCGTTTATCGCTAAAAACACTCATTTTGTTGATTTCTTCTCTGGAGACCCAAGATCGAATCCCGATCCTCTATTTTTCTCATTCGTTAAGCTGTAAAGAAAAATGGGAAAAGTGGGAATTTGAACAAAAATTAGCCTAAAGGGCCTTATATTCTTGAGACATATATTCAACACCAGTTTCTGAAGACGAAAGTGTTGGAACTTATTTCAAGGATAGTCTTTTATGTACTATGTGTTCACATTTTAATAAAATCAGTCTATGTGAGCATTTTGCAGAAATTCCCATGTTATGATTCCCCGTCTGTTTCTTGGCTTAATATTTTCCTCAATGTCTGGACACTGAGTGTTTGAAATTGGGATTCATATGTTTATGCTCCAAGTATCTTTATTCTCAAACATTTAATATTTATTTTTCACTTAACTATTACACTGATTCTCTTTTATTTCCCTCCAAATTCCTAAAAGTGTCAAATGAATTGTCACTACCTCGCTTTTGTGTTTTCTCACTAAAACCGTCATTATATAAATTTGATTGGGTTAGACTCCATGCCCAATTGTGAAATTTTCACATGGTCCAACCAAACTCAGTTGTTCTTAAATAAATCTAGCCATAGGAAACTTTGAATACCTTCTACCATTGTGACCTTGGGTAGTTGAGTTTAGGGAGATATCCCTCTCCAGGTTTAAGGGACACCTTTAAATATCAAAGAGGTTTGAGGTTACCTTAGAGTTTTTCCCGCATCCAAGGTTTTATCTAAGTGATAACAAAAGGATTCTTGATTTTGATCACCAATGGGAGTATTTCTTGAAACATGTTTACATATAATGTTGGTGTAAATAGGGTATTTTATATTGGGTAAAAATATTCAATATCATTTCACACAAGTAGATAAATATCAAAACAATAGTATTTCTATGTGGTTAAAACCCTTCAAGAGAGAAATAGTCCATTGACCCAGCCAATGTGGCCACTGTTGAGATTCAACAAGAAGGTTCAGCACCCACACTAGTGCATTAAGAACATGGTTGCATTAAGCACCTACACTAGGGTGCATCCCACAATGCTATTTTTGGTTTCATATCTATTTTTATAATCCCTTAATTTAGATGGACATTAAATTGTAATATATTCTCAATGTGGACTTGAAATAGTTAACTGAAGTGGAAAATTTAGTTAGCTGGTGAATTTTTAGTTAGAGGTTGGTTGGTGGGACATGCAGAATAATTCTAGTTGTAACAAATTTTGAAGTGTAGTGGTGCATGAGTTGGTGCAAGTTGTAAAGAGTTTAACTCACTTAAGTGAGTTACACTCAATTGTGCTAGTTGTAATTGAAGATACACTAGTGAGAGATCTAGTGAATTTAATATTAATTAATTCAAAATAATTGATCTCAAATTAAACTAAGGATTTACTATTATTAGTTGCATGCATGTCAAATCCAATGAAGACCTAGTTGAGCTCTAGGTGAAAGGGAGGTTGACTATCAGTTCTGACATTATCTGCTTGCACACATGAAGGAAAACACTCATTGGAGTGCCCATGATACTTGCACAGTCAAGGTAAGGTAGGATTGCATTCAATCAAGGATTGCATTTAGCAGGGATTGCACAGTGAAGGCAGGTTATCTAGAGGCAGTGAATTGCCTAAGGAATTTGCCAATTTTTGTATGGTAGTGTGAGAACATTAGCTGATGTACTGAGGGCTCTTGTGAGAAGAGTTTTGTATGTAATTGTTTGATGATCCATGATATAATATACAATAGAGATAGTGGGTTTTTTAACTCTAAACTTTCCCCGGAAAATTATCTATGTTGTGTGTGATTGATCTTTCTTCATGTTCATGTGATTAGCGATTGTGCTTTTAATTCCACAAAATATTTGTGGAAGTGATTCAGTATTTAACTTTAGCACATTGTTATATCAGGTGAATCCAAGATATACATGCTTGTTGTATAATTTCTACATGGTATTAGAGAACAGGAAAATGCAGAAGTCAAGCAGGAGTTGAGTTTGTGACTGGATAGAATTTTAATTTGCAGAAAGACTTTCTTGGTGCTACAGTTGATTCAAGATTGGAATGGCTTTCAATGGCTTGAGGTTAGAGTGTACACTTGAGGGCAGCTCTTACTACAATTCTTGGAAGGACAGGATGGAGGGAGTACTACAAGACAATGGCTTGAAGGAATTCATTGGCAAAGATGTTCCTAAGCTAGATGCTGCAGATGTTGCCAATCTTGATGCATGGAAAAAGAAAGTTACAAAGGCGAGGAGGATCTTGTTGGATGGAGTACGAGACCAAATAGTCTCAAGCCTCCATGGGAAAGCCACACCATATGCTATGTGGAGGGATTTGATGGATCTATTCCATAGAAGCAACGACCATAGGAATTGGCACTCAAAGATAAACTCAGGAAGATCAAGATGGAAAAGGGCGACACTATTCAAAAATATATCACAAAATTTTTCCAATGTTGGGATGAACTCGGGAGTGTGGGAATAAAATTTGTTGATGATGATTTGGGGAGCTTGGCTCTCCTGGGACTTCCTAAGAGTTTTCACAGGTATCAAGACTCTTTCAACGGACATGAAAAATTTCCAGATTGGGAATGACTGTGGTCGGATTTTGTGCAGGAGGAGTTCAAACGGAGCACTAGATATGGATCTTCATATAAGAATGAGGATGAAGAGAATTATTCTTTGGCTGCCAAGGAAAGGAAGGGGAAAGGGAATAAATTTCCTTCAAAATCTGAGTTTAAAGGTAAGAAGCCAGACATGTCCAAGGTGAAGTGTTTTGACTATCACGAACATGGGAATTTTACTACTAACTTTCCACAAAAGAAGAAGAATAAGAAGGTGGTTGGAGCTGCAGCTGGTGAGGCCCTTGCCTCACAATTTGAGCTTGAATTCTCATTGATCACATGCATGGAATTAAGTGCATTGGGACCAGTGTGGTATTTGGATAGTGGTGCTTCCTTTCAAATGATGGAAGATAAGGAACTTTTCAATGACTTGGAGGAGAAATATCTCTAGATGCATATTGAGATGGGAAACAACAGATGGTACAGTGCTACCGGGATTGGTACCATTACCTTTCAGAGGGATTTAGGTAAACAATTTCAATTAAAATATGTGATTCATGTACCAGGTCTGAAGAAAAATTTGGTCTCAGTCACAATGTTGGAGGACACAGGCTATGTCATTGTTTTTAGTGATAGAAAGGCTTTCCTATGACATAAAAAAATGGGTCAAGCCAAGAGGATATGGATTTGAGTTAATAATATCTAAAAGCTAGAGGAAGATGGCCGCTTTTACAAGATGGGCAAGGCGGAGAAAGTGGTGAGCTGAGATGAGGGCGAATTATGGCACAGGAGATTGGGCCATCTTCATCACGGAGCCTTGAAATTCATGCAACAAATTTCTACTGGAATTCCAATGGGAACACTTGCTCAGTTAGACCAGTGCAAGGGTTGCACCACGGGGAAGTTTGTAAATTATACCTTTCATGAGAAGTAGAACCGTGCTTCGGGTATCCTTGAGAGAGTTCACATAGACGTGTTTGGACCATTCTCAGTTTCTTCAATAGATAATCATAAGTACTATTTAATATTTGTTGATGACTTTCCTTATAAATGCTGGATCTTCTTCATGTAGAAGAAAGATCAGACATTCTCTAAGTTTTGTTATTTTAAGTCGTTGGTGGAGAAAGAGTCGGGGAAGCAAGTGAAGGCTCTTAGGAGTGATAATGGTGGAGAATACATCTCTAACGAATTCAATAATTTCTGCAGCAAAGAAGAAATTCGAAGAGAACTCATATCGCCTGATAACCATAGCAGAATGGGGTCACGGAGAGGAAGAAGAGAACAATCGTGGGTGCAACACGAGCGATGTTGTATGATCAGGGAGAACCAATGAATTTGTGGGCAGAAGCATGCAACACTGCAATTTATGTGCAAAATCGTTGTCCTCATAGAGTACTTGGCATGAGTACACCTAAAGAAGCTCTCACTGGTAAAAAACCTGAAGTTTCACACTTTAAGATTTTCGGCTCATCCCTTTATGTGCATGTGACCAAGGATGCCAGGAAGAAGCTTGAACTGACTGCTGAAGTTGGGATTTTTTTGGGGTACACAAAAAACCCCATAAGTATTGTGTGCTTTTGCCAAACAATAGAATTACTGTTGTGCGACGTGATATAAAATTTGATGAGGGGAAATCTATGCGGTTGTAAATTGAGAGGGAGTTGGAATTGCATGCAGAAGAGGAACTGCAGGTTCCCAAAAATGAGTCTCAAGATGTGGATCAGCCACGTGAGGAGGTTCATGGAGTGGAGGAAATCACTCATGCAGATCCATCCATCAGAAATGGTAGAAGGCGCACCACAAAAGCTAATAGGCCGAGACTTGATTTTGCACAGAATGTAGGAGCCCCTACTTCACAGTGCAGACAAAGAAAGTCGCCTGACCGATTTACTAGATACATGGATCTTATCAACAAATGTATTGTGACTGAACGATCCTCCTTTCAGGAAGCATTGCAATAGCCTACTTGGGTTGATGCAATGGTGGAGGAGTATGAATCCATTGTCAAAAAAAGTGCATGGGAAATTGTCCCAAGATCAGTTGACAAATCAATGGTAGGTTCGAAATGGATCTACAAGATACAACAATTTTTTGATGTGAGTGGAGAAATACAATGCTAGATTTGTGGCTCAGGGCTTCTTGCAGATCGAGGATATAAATTATGATGATAATTTTGCGTGTGTTGCAAGGTACTCTTCCATAGGATCCATCCTTGTACTCTCAGCGTAGATGGGTTGGTGCATTCATCCGATGGATGTGAAAAATGTGTTTCTCAATGGGATCATTGAGGAAGAGGTGTACATAAAGCAACCTGAAAGTTTCGAGTTGGTGAAGCAAATGAAAACCTGTACTAGATTGTGGTTGAGGGTAAGCTATTGATCATTGTTCTTTATGTTTATGATCTAATTTTGACTGGTGATGAGCATTTGATACACTCATGCAAGGAGGATCTTGCAAGGGAGTTCAAAATTAAGGATATGGGCCTCCTTCATTATTTCCTTGGATTGGAAATATGGCAGCGGGATGGTGAACTTTTTATGTATCAAGACATGTATGAAAATGAGATAATGGTTAATTTTAACATGGAGAGCTACAAACCCATGGATACTCCTCTACCAAGAAACTGGAGGAAAGAGGATGCTACTTCTGGAGAGGTAGTGGATGCTACTATCTATCAATAGTTAGTGGGTTCGCTAATGTATCTAGTGAACACGATACTGAAAATTTGCTATGCAGTTAACCAACTGAGTCATGCTATGGTTACGCCTACCAAGCTATTTTGGAAGGCAGGGAAGCATGTATTGAGATACCTGAGGGGCATATTAGAGTATGGTATATGGTACAGAAGAATGGATGGAGTGAATTTGCATGGCTTCATAGATGCAAATTGGGTTGGAAGTCCATTGAACATGAAGAGCACATCAAGGGGGATATTTAGCATTGGGTCGACAAAAATTTCCTGGTACAGCAGGAAACAATGATTTGCGGCACTCAGTTCAATGAAAGTGGAATACATGCACCGAGTCAAGATGCATGTGACGTTATCTGGATGAGAAACATCTTGGTTGGTTTGTTTAGTTCTCAGATGGATCCGATAGTGATTCATTGTGATCATCAGAGTTGCATTAAACTATTGATTAATCTTGTGTTTCATGATAGGTCCAGGCACATAGATATCAGGTACCATCATCTCAGATATTGTGTGTAGAGGAATATCATGTTGCTTTAGTACATTCCCACTAAAGATCACGATGCATATATTTCGACGAAGGCGCTCACCAGGAGCAAATTCGAATACCATAGAGACATGATCGTGGTGAAGGATAAGCCCTTTCTTATTGAGAGGGAGGGTTGAGATTCAACAAGAAGATTCAACACCCACACTAGTGCATTAAGAACCTAATTTCATTAAGCACCTACACTAAGGTGGGGCCCACAATGCTATTTTTCGGTGCATGTATATTTTTATTATCCCTTAATTTAGATGGAAATTAAACTGTAATATATTGTCAATGTGGACTTGAAATAGTTAATTGAAGTGGAAAATTAAGTTAGCTAGTGAATTTCGAGTTGGAGGTTGGTTGGTGGGACATTCAGAGTAATTCTAGTTGTAATAGAGTTGGAAGTGTAGTGGTGCATGAGTTGGTGAAAGTTGTGAATAGTTTAACTAAGTTGTGTTAGTTGTAACTGAGGATATACAAGTGAGATATATAGTGAATTAAATATTAATTAATTCAAAATTAGTGACCTCACATGCAACTGAGGATTTACTATTATTAGTTGCATGCATGTCAGATCTAGTGGAGACCCAGTTGAGCTCTAGATGAAAGGGAGACTGACTATTAGTTCTGATATTATCTATTTGTACACATGCAGGAAAACATTCAATGGAGTGCCCATGATAGTTGTGCGGTCAAGGCAAGGCATGATCACATTCAATCAGGGATTGCATTCAGCAAGGATTGCGTAGTGAAGGCAGGTTGTCTAGAGGCAGTAAATTGGCTAAGGAATTTTCCAATTTTTGTATGACAGTGAGACAATTCGCTGATTACTGAGGGCTCTTGTGAGAAGAGTTTTGTATGTAATTGTTTCATGATCCATGATATAATATCCAATAGAAGATAGAAGGGTTTTTAGCTGTAATATTTACCTGGGAAATTATTTGTGTTGTGTGAGATTGATCTTTCTTCATGTTCATGTGATTAGCAATTGTGTTTTCAATTCCACAAAATATTTGTAGAAGTGATTCAGTATTTAACTTTAGCACATTGTTAGATCGGGTGAATCCAACATATACATGCTTGTTGTATAATTTCTACAACTACTTGAGGCAATTTCATTAATGTAAAAAAAAATATTTTACATAAGAGAGTTCTCAAAATCAATCATCAGACATGAATCTCCATTCACTTTAAAAAAAATCCATGACACAATTACATGTTAATCCATGGATCAATAGCCATTAGTATTAAGGAGAAAAAAAGTCGTTGCATCACTCTATGTCTAAAACATATCATGACCATCATATTACAATGCAACTAATGCACACTAAAGGAACACACTTTTACCTAATAAACACATTAGACTAATTTTAACTTAATTAACTCCTAAGTGTCAAAATATACTAACAAACCAAATCTCTATAGGGAGGCCTATCGAAAATAACTTACATTGGAGGCACATTAATCGAATAACATGCAATAGCAATTGCTTATGCCCAAAAATTCTTCTCTAAGCTAGATCCACTAAAAATACTCCTATCTCTCTCCATGAGTATTATGTTTGCCTATTTTACAAATCCATTATACTAGGGAGTATATACCTATAACCTTTTCTTCACTATAGGTAACATCCTTTCTTAGAGAAATACCTTGTATTGGAACCTAGAAATCATGACCATAATAGTAGATATGGCATTGATTGTAACTATGTAAATACTATAGTGTTCTCCACTATATAAATAAAATAATCATTACTCTCACTGTTCCATGTATTAAGCTAGAACAAATTTTATGATAAATGCTCGATAATTACTAAGAGGGGGGGTGAATCAATAATTGTATCTTTCCAATTATTTAGCTCAACTTAATTTCCTTTTTCAAATATCTTCTTATGTAGCTAATGGATTATGTATATGTTTAGTTATTAGTTGTTTATTTTGAATTTTTTAGAGAGATACATTTTCATATATACATAATCATAATTCAAGATTATTCACACAAGTGGTACATTCAACAAGCAACACATGAAGACACAAGATATAAGTGGAAACCCATAAAGATAGAAAGCCATAAATTTTCAACTAAAAGTGATGTGAAGGAAAGCTCCTAATCCCCTATCACATAAAATTTTCTATAGGGTCCAACCTATAGGAGGTTGTTACCTCAAAGAAGCTCTAATTCCCACACAATTTCCTATAGGCTACAACATGTTCCTTATCAAGGTACAACTTGAAAGGAGACTGTAATCTCCCAATCACAACAAAAAATCAAGTCTTCCAGTTACCTATTATTATTTTTTGTCCCCATGTCATATTCTCATCTTCATTTCTTCTCTTCTTCAATTTTGTTCCTCTTCTACTACTTTTCTCTTTTCTTCCTTACTAAGTTACTACTCATGAACACTCTTATACATGTTTCTTAACTCACCAAATTTTTTTTCTTTCTCATTCAATAATGGCATAGTTTATAAGCATAACTTATTGATTGTTTTTATTCTATGAAGAAATACAAAATGGGGAGTTGTCTCTTGGCCTTCTAAGGTTGTTACCAATCCACCTCTTCGTTTCCAAATATGACATTTAAAATTTTGTAATATAAATAAGAGATGAAATAATATATTGAAACAAAAATGATTGCAAAAGACAAATCTTGAAAACCTTTTAGATTTTTATTAACTACATTTGTAGTTCCATTTGAGATTTGTACCAGCCACATGTTAATTCCTTTTAGGATTCTTTTGTAATGTATTTAGCATCAAAAACATTAAGATTCATGAGTTTCATGAATTTTAATATACTATTGTACAAGTGATTTTGTTTAATAAAAGCATACAATTTCCAAGTCATGTGTCAAGATATCATGGGCCATTTTTCATTTTAATTTTAAGCCATACAACAAGATAACAAACAACATAGTTAACCACTTACATTAAATAGTGATCAACATTTTTACTTCAAATCAGTTATCAACCTTTTCTCTTCAAGAAATATTGCAACAATAACAGTCTAGCAATAAACAATCAAGATAATTGGATTATTGACATAAATCATACTTAACATTAAGCATAAAAAATCCTTAACGACATGATAATTTGAAATCAATGCCAACATTCTCCCCATTTGGTATTAACTGAAACATTTTTTCCTTCTCCTGTTTGTCTTGGAAAAAACAATTATCCTCTATACCTATTCTTACCTCCCCCTTTGTCATCAATGGCAAGGGGTTTTAAGACTAAAGATAGAAAATGCCCTAAAAATTGAGATGTATATCAATACCCAAACTTTTTTGTAGATGGAATTTCTATTGACCAAACATTTTTTTGTTAAAATTATAATTTTATTCCCTCTTGTAGGTTACAAGATGCTTCCACAACCCTATGCACATGAAATTGGAAAACCACAACTCCAAGGAAAAACCCAACCCAATGAATTAATTAGCCTTGGCCAAAACCCTGCAAAATGTGGCCAAGTGAGCCTTCACCACCCACCTCCATGGCCTGACTTACAATGAAGTCTTCCCAGCCTTTTATAGGATCCATTACATGCAATACCATGGGAATAAAACAATGGGTATAGAATACCACACGCCCCAAAACCACCATTATTTAACCTGGTCAACCTTGAATCTAGGTAAGTCAATTTTACCTAACATTCCCCCCTTAAAATTTACTTGGGGTTCCTTGACTAAATATAGCCAACATTTCCAAGGGAGTCTATTAGTCATCAATAATTTTTTACTATATGAAGATGACTAAATATTGGTTCTAGATTTCTAAAAACAACATTGTTAGATTAATGACATAAAGCATACTTAACATTAAGCATAAAAAATCCTTAACGACATGATAATTTGACATCAATGCCAACATTGCCAACATTCTCCCCATTTGGTATTAACTGAAACATTTTTTCCTTCTCCTATTTGTCTTAGAAAAAACAATTATCCTCTATACCTATTCTTACCTCCCCCTTTGTCATCAATCGCAAGGGGTTTTAAGACTAAAGACAGAAAATGCCCTAACAATTGAGATGTATATCAATGCCCAAACTTTTTTGTAGATGGAATGTCTATTGACCAAACATTTTGTTGTTAAAATTATAATTTTATTCCCTCTTGTAGGTTACAAGATGCTTTCACAACCCTATGCACTTGAAATTGGAAAACCACAACTCCAAGGAAAAACCCAACTCAATGAACTAATTAGCCTTGGCCAAAACCCTGCAAAACGTGGCCAAGTGAGCCTTCACCACTCACCTCCATGGCTTGCCTTACAATGCAGTCTTCCCGGCCTTTTATAGGCTCCATTACACGCAATACCATGGGAATAAAACAATGGGTACAGAATACCACGCACCCCAAAACCACCATTATTAAACCTATTCAACCTTGACTCTAGGTAAGTCAATTTTACCTAACATTGCACCCTTAAAATTGACTTGGGGTTCCTCAAATAAATCTAGCCAACCTTGCCAAGGGAGTCTGTTAGTCATCAATAATTTTTTACTATATGAAGATGACTAAATATTGGTTCTAGATTTCTAAAAACAACATTCTTTGAACATCTTGAGTTTTAGAAATCTCATTGCCTTCATTATCCTTAGATTAAATTTTTAACTATTCTATCATTTGTCCATTTCAGGGTCACCTGCCACTCCTAAAAGACTCCTTATGGGCTTGTGTCACTCATCTTCATCCTTTTTTCTACCTATGACCTCATCACTTTGTTTTACCTTGCCCATAAATCCATTTTCCATCTAGGGTTTCCTACAAGCGAAATCATTCCCATGTTCCCTAGATTCATCAAGCGTTGATGGTCTCCAAACTATCTATGTAAGCTCTTTAGATAAATCAAGTACATTGGATTTTTGATCTTCAATACATCAATTTGTCAAAAATTTTGTTTTTACAGTTGAAGATCTTAAACTGGATTTCAGTCAAAGAACCCTCCCACTAGGTCATTAGGGTTTCATAGGTTGTAGTTCATCCTTGGTGTTTTAAGCACTTTTTTTTCTATGCTAGAATTTGGTTCAAATATAAAAGAAGATCAGCACATGGTTATCCAAGAAATATAAGAAAATCCCTTAAGAAGACCACTCTATCAATTTCAAGTTCTAAAAAAGGAAACTGTGCATTTTGACATTTCTGCAGGAGTGTTAAAATGACTATCAGCAGAAATTTAGGTAAGGTAAGAGGCCTGCTCCTCAATAAAGACATTCACATCAAAGAAATACGAAGCAGTTTATGTTCAAGAAGAATCATGGTTTCTAAGCCTGATTGGGCCAACAGTGTACCAAGCAAGGATCTAATGCAGCAAATGACATGGAGGAGGTACATCAAGAAAACCAAACATGAAGAAGAGACTTTCAAAGATGATTGATGAAATATGATAGAAAGGTGAGGTAAACTGGATATAAGTGAATGAACTTGAAAGGGCTATAGAGAACTTAGAAGACAACACTGAAAATTGCCTTGAAGCAGTCCAAACATCTAGGGTTCTGGGAAGGTGGCCAAAGAAGGTGAAAAGCTTGGTTTGAACTCCATGATGACAACTAAGAAATATTTTGATGATGCCACTATGATCATATCTTAGAATTGTCAAAAAAGATTTTTTCTTGCCAAAGATGATCAGAAAAGGCAAAATGATGAGCCAAACCCCATGGTGGAAGCAAAGGAAAGATTATAAAGAGGTCATTATTTGACCAAATTCCAAACATGCCAAAATAAGTTCATCTTGCCTAAGTGATCAAAAGAGAAATTGAGCTACAAGGTAGAAGTAGAAATGGTTTTAAGGCTAATGTTGTGTCAAGGTGAACATGTCAGCCTCAAGGATTGAAAGGAGACCCAAATTAGTTATTTCTATCACATGTAGAGCAAACAAGGTAAAGAGACATCAGTGAAAAGGGAAAAAGGGCTTGTGGACATTTAAAAGTGGGTGCAAAGATAAATTGATTTCATAAATCCATTAAAACTCATTTCATACTTCATAAGAATCATTAATCACTTGTAGAGAATTAGAAGTTTTAAGGAAAGATGAAAATTTGGGTTTTTAAAGCCAAAATTTTGCTAAGTGCCGAAGCACTGCACGCTTGGAAGGGCGCTGTGCCCCTGGCCAATTTCTTCGTGTAATTTTACATAGTGTTGCACGCCTAGAGGTAGGCGCTGCACGGCTGCTCGAAAAACCTGACAGGCCCGACACCCCGTTCAACATTGTGCGTGCAGCCCGACCTGACACATCGGGCAGGCGCTGCGCATTTCATCAGGATGGTTTCTAAGCCCTCCAAATGACCAAAACACCGAAAAACCTTCTTTAGTCTTTCTCCAAGGGTCTTCAAAACCTCCTACATCCCTTCTTCTCATTTTTAATATGCAGACCTAGGGTATTGTTTTAAGGGAAGAATGGTGATATTGTTAAGAGGGAGAGACAGTGGGAGCAAAGAAAAAGGAAATAAAGGGGAAAAATGTTAGTGAAGGAGAAAGCATTGAAGCAAATGGCAGTGGAGATGCAGAAACCAATGATGAAGAAAGAAACAAGGAGATTTAGGCTTATGACAGTGATAATCTTGGCAATGATACAGAAAATAGTATTGAAGCCCACAACAATAGTGCAAAGAATAGTAAGGTGCATCAAGAAAAATTAAATCAAACAATGATGGAAAATGTCAGTGAGGCAGGTTGCCAGTAAGGAATCAAACAGTAAGAAAAAGCAGTAAGGCTGTTAAACAATGAAGCCTATGAAAGGTATGATTGGACCAAGGAGGCTAATAGAACAAATAAAAATTGGTAAAATTTTTGATTCATACCCTGCTAGCCTCCCAAACATAATCAGCTGAACAAAATCCAAGTTTTGGGAACTTTCTGCAGTTATAAAATTTTCACTGTTTTTTAGGGCCAATGGTGTAGCGTGAAGGGCATTGCGCCTTTTGTCAGAGAATCTTCAGGAGAAATGGTCTACATTTTTGGATTTTTCAGGTCACGTATAGCATGCTCACAAAATTTCAGGTCATTTAGAGTTGATTTGGTCGTCCAAAAGACCCAAAAACATGCAAAATTTGACCTTTCTGCCATGTTTTCAAGGTTGGCGCTGCGCCCTTAGCAGCCTTGGGAGTTTTGATTTTTGAACAATAAAATGGAGTCTAATCAGAAAACTAGGGACCATTTAGGAAAGTAGACTCAATAGGCTTTCCAATGAGCCATCATAGAGCCCATTCAGACATTGGGAACGTCATCAAAATTCAGCTGCAAGGTGACCCATTTTTCAAGTACAAGCGTTGCGCCCTTGGACCTCTGTGCTACGATTTTGCAAAAAAGTCAACAAAACACACTAAATAATATTTTAATGTTTTTTTGGGAAAATGACTCTAGGATTGGTTGAGGAGTTAAGTTCGAGTTATCTTTCATTTATTGTAATAGATATTATGTGCCTTGGGCCTTGCATGGCCTCTTTGGACATAAATGACATTTATGGTATATTTATGGTTTCGAAAACCCTAATTAGGGTTTTGGCCCTCCTTTGCTAAATAAATAGAGAATGGAGGTCTTATTGTTTTTGGTTGGTCAGTTTTTATGTTGGGCATAGGCTCTGAGTTCTTTATGAAGTTTAGCTTTGCAGCCTTGTAGATATTTTTCGATTGAATAACAATGGAGCCAAGCACTTTGCAAGATTCATGAACATGGCTTATGGTGATGTATTTCTTGTTTTGTTCTCATTTTCTTATGTTTTACATATTGTGTCCTCCTTCTCTTTCATTAGAACATAAATTATATCTTAAGGTATGCTATCAAAAGCTCATTAAGTTTTTTCGCGTCTCTTGATTTCATGTTTTTCCTCTGCTTGGTTAGTTGAGATAATTCTTAGTTGCTCTCTAATCACAACCAGCTTGTTTATCTCAAAAATGATTCAACATAGTCAGTCCCAAAGAGATTTATGGTTAGCCCTGCCCTTTGGAATCACTTAAACATTGTTTTGAGGTCTTTACTTCAAAGTATTGCTGATTAGGTTTAGCTGAAGAGGTTTATGATTTTCCATGCCCTTTTGTTCATCTTAAAACGTTGCTTTGAGGGTCGTTATAGTATGATTAAGAAATATTAGGAATTCCCTGCTTCTTGATCATCACTATTTTTTATTTTATGTGTTTTCTTGTCTTAATATAGATAGCTAGAGAGGTTAGGAGTTCCCTGCTCTCTAGGGTTTGCTAGATAGTTGTCTTTGAGTTTACTTGCTAGGGTTTGGTCAAAGAAGTATTGTATGCCCTGTCTTTGGTTTTGTCTTCATGCATATTTTTCTCGAAGGCCTTTCTTGTTGTAGTATTTAACAAAGGATTCTTAAATGCCCTTTGCATCTACTTTTTTCACAATTTAATGTTCATTCCACCCACCTAAGCCTTGAAGATCCATTCAGCCCTGTTAACTTGCCTTCCGAAGCATCCTTGACCTATTGTTGTATCTTTTAAGACCTTTTGCAGACTCCATAGCCCAATGGTCTAAACCTATCCGACCCTATTTGTTTATGCTTGACAACCTACCCAACCAACCAAACAAACAAACAAACCCTACACCTAATAAATAGCCTAAAATCAAAACCCTAAAGCTATCAAGTTACATCTTTACACAAAAATAGAGAGAGTCCTCTCTGAGTCTAGGAAGGCTAGGTCCTAAGACTCTAAAGACTAGTTTGATGTTATCCTTGTACATTCTCCCTCGCCAATCTAACAAATTACAAGGCCCTAACAGAGTCAACCCAACCCTACTCACTTTGGCCCTTAACCCCCCTCAAAGTTTTATACCTGAGGTATTTGTTAACTCATCATGCCCCCTATCACCTAGGCCTAAACCAAAATTGACCAGTGATTACTGACGCAATAGAATCTAACCTAGGGTGTCACATTTACTAAATGATTTAGGATTTAATTATTTAATGTATTTTTCGTATAGTTTTAAGAGAAAAATGAGAATTATTTCAATTAGGAGAAGGTTCCAGAGTATTTTGGAAGAGTTGAGAGATTTGCGAGTTAGTTAGATCTTACCTAGAGATAATGGATTAGGTGAGAGTTTTTATGAATAATGAAAGATATTTTGCGAGTTTTTTTAGGATCTAGAACCTACTTTGGTTTCATATACACTTGTATAAATTTAGGTTAGCCAATGAGGCATGTCAGAGTGTGAGACTATGAATGTGAATGAGATATATGGAGAATGAGTGAGTAGAAAAAATTTATTCATACATATATTATATTAATATAATATTTATGAGTTTTATTTGTCTTATTGTGATTTTTTTGCGTGTTAGAGTGCACTGTAGTTTTTTTCCTATGGATTGTAAATGCAGGGAGTATATCTCTGCATCACATTTTTGGTCTCAAATCCATTGCGTATTATTATATCATTGAATTATTAGAGTGTTAACTGATATATTATTGATATTAGCGTAGTAGTTGAGAGGTTCATTTGGACCTGCAACAATATGATGAATTGTGAATTGTTGTAGTGTAGATATGCAGGTAGTGCAATGTTTGTGAGCTCGTGAAGAGCCTACGTAGAAGCTTACCTGCATTGTTTGTGAGATTTGTGAGGAGACTATGTGGAGCCGAGCCTTACTTGCATGCATTGAAGTTGCGGAGCATTAAACAAAAATGATGAGCTAGAGCATGAAGCTTGTGGAAATTTGTTTCGTGACCTGTACTGACATAAGATTTGTGTGCCTTGGAGACTTGTATATTTGTTGGGATAAAATTTCATTGAAGCTAATAGAGCATTGATCAAATGAATGGAAGATATGAGAGAGTGGCATGTGATAAGGGCATGTTCACTGAAGCTATGCATCGTGGTAGGTCGAGCCAATCAAATTATTACTTAACCAATCGAGCCAATCGAAATGTTACAGATCAATAAGTGTGGAAGTTGTTGGAAAATTGAATTTACGAAGTTGTGGCAAGCACTATGATGCAAGAGCATCCAACTCGAAAAATCATTGTATCTTGGTTGAATTAGGTGGTCTAATGTTTGATAAATAATTTAATTTATTAATAGGGATTTTGGATATTTTTAAATAATTTGAATGAGAAATAGGTGTGTGTGGTTTTAATGTAAATATTCTCACATAATTGAGAATACGAGAGATATTAGCCTTGTAAAGATCTCATAAATATCTTAGGGATTAGGAATCCTAGAATAGAGAATTAGTTGAGTCAAAATTGGACTAAGGGATTTTAGGAATTAGTTGAGTGATCTATGCAGAAGGTCATGGATCCATAATAATCCATAACTATGTTATTGTTCTTGTAAATGTAAGCATGAAAATGCAAAGAAGGAGAGTGAGAGTGGATGTAAGTGTGTGTGAGAGTGTGATGATATATGTAGGTGGCCAATTTAAATGAAGAAAACCAGGCCAGAGAGGAGAGGCCAATGTAAATGAAGAAATAGAGAGAAGGGAATATTACTAAATGTAATCAAGGTGAATAAGGTATAGAATAACTTATGTAAATCTACGTAATTTATGCGTGCATTTGATTAATACAGGGAAAAAAATTCTGTTTCGAATTGTATATGGATACACTGTGTGAAATTCAATTCATTATGAAATAGTATATATCTCTGCATATTGGATAAATTGTTTGAGTACAGGAACATGATGGAATTCGAATGGTGAAATCGATGTTAAGAAAAGTGCTTTCCTCGAATTGATAATTTGTTTGTGAGAAGACTGCTCTGCGTTCAGTTCATTGATGAAATCGTTGTTTGGATGTTTACTTAGAAGGTAAACAAAATATATTTGTTCTAATTTTTGAGCCTTGTAAATCGAAGGAATAGTTAATGAATTAGTATGAAATAGTTAAGGATTTAGACCTGGATGTAGCATGTATGGAAAGAAATCGAATGCCGAATTCGATGTCAAGGAGCTTTATGTTTAATACTTGAAGGTAGCCTATTACATTTAACAGATTGTTGACATTCAAATTTCAGTTCATGGTTGAGCCAAACTAGTAAGGACACAAATCGAATTAATGATTAATTGAAGCTCTGTTGAGCTCTAATTAGAAGGTGGATCGAACTCTGTTTAAGTTTGTATGGTGTAGAAATGCCAGAATTGTCAATGCAGAAGGATTGAAACATTGTGTTTGTAGACAGCGTGAAAAAGAGGTAGAGTGAAATCGTGATACACAATCCATGAATAGAGTGATCTATAGTTTGTGTGAATGATTTAAAAATATGAAGAATTGTGAATGTGTGTGTCTATTCAAGGAGATAAAGGCACCATCAGGCATGTCATTGTTGAAATCCATGTTACGTTAAAGCACTGTAAGAAAATACGAGACCTGTTGAAGATCATAATTGAGAAGCTAAGTTGCATAGAAGAAAGCAAATTAAATCACTGAGGTAATTCTGCATGAACAAGACAATGTTAATCAGATTGGAATACAATCTTACGAGTGTTCATGTTAGGAGCAGAGTATGGTGAAGTGAGCATTGTGTGGAATTCATATTATCACTGAAAAAATGAGCAGCAGATGAATGGAATTCATAAGGGAAAACCATCATCCAACTTGTGGTTAAATTTTTTATCAAAGGAAAATGAATTTTGAAATTCTTCCATCTAGGTTTGTGCAAAGCCGTGTCTATTTGGTGACTCGTGAGAAATTTTACAAAAAGGTCTCTAGTTGATAAGTTCTGAAGTGGGAGTGATCTTTGAACAATTTTTTTTTGATTGCGTAAATGAAAATGATTTTCTATGTTTATAGAATTTCCTGAACCAGCAGTTTAGTTCCTGTTCAATTCCTGCTACGAAAGTGAAATTCTTGTTCCAGCAATGGACTCTTGTTCACGATTTCAACATTCTCATACATCCAGCAAGACTCAAGGTTAACGAGAACATGGGTTTTGAGCATCAGAGAGTTTACATGCTCACATGTTCACTTATTCACGCTCAAGTTTGTAAGATTGCGCAAAAATCTCTTGAAATTAACCTTTCCATGTTTAGGCATAATCGATAAGAACACAGATTTAAATGGAAATTAATAACTGCTGGAAGGGTTAACGTCTCTATTTTGAGACTTGTAGCATAGTCTTGATTTTTAAGGTTTCTACTTAGGAGGAATAGACTAGATATGTCATCAATTGGTATCAGAGCTAGTAAAATCTCTTTGAGGAAAACTAGAGTAGAGTTATGCCCTTGAAGTTGTATAAGCAGATATAATTGTGAATGCAGAAAAAAAAGATTAGATTTTAAATCTGGCAAGCAGTAGACACATAGAGATAAAGTGTGGCAGAATATGGACAATAATTAATATTCTTGAAGAGAATATGAAGAGCCAAAGGAACGGGGAATAGTCCATTCAAAGTGCATATGAATGGTGGAACAAGATCATGCAAAGATCTAGATGATGATATGGTATGTTTTTATTTTAACTATGGTTTGAGAATATGTTTGTATATTTTAGGTCGCAAACAAAAAGGGAATATCTCAACAAAAGAAGAGCAAGAGGAGATGTAAAAACAAGAACCAATTGCATTCTTGAAGGCAGAGTAAGTGGATACTCTGAAGGAAAGTGGTGAAGAGCCTAAAATTTCCAGCTAAAGGTTGGACAGAGACGACAAGAGAATTCTCAAAGGAAGTGGAAGTTGTAGAAGTAAAGAGGAGCAAAAGAGTTGCTTAGAAGAATGGTTCCAGAGTCAGAGAACCATAGATCAAGCTTCACGAGAAAACCTTGATGAGATATCAAAGGGAGGTATGGAGACTTACTGAAAATGGAGGCTTAGGTATAGTCCACAAGTGAACAGGTGAAGTTCACAGAGGAGGAGAAGATGATTGTTGATATTCATTGCAAAGATTCCGGGAGAAGCCACACGAAGGAGAAGGAAGATGGGAAGGCAAATAGCATTAGAATGAGTCAAGAAGAGGTTGACAGAGAGAAGGCTAATATAAAATTCCATCTTGAGTTAGTGATGGAGATGTTACAAAGGAATAAGAACGACCAGAGGTATGACTAGATTATGGAAAGGAAAGTCAAATGGCATATATTGCAATTGAAGTGGGAACATAGAGTGAATGCTCAACTGAAGGAAGAGTTACTCAGAGTAAATGAGTATGAGGAGGAAGTTTTGGTATGTGAAACAGAACATGGCCCATTGTTTTTTCAAAGTAATGAAGATACAAAGGAGAAATATACAAAGAATCTTCTAAATCATCTGAAGGATTCAAAGTAGCAGGAAGACCTGATTGTTAAAGCATCAAGTGAGACCGCAAGGTCTTATGTTTTTTAAACTAATAATTTGTCTATGATTGTAGGTATCACAGGAGATAGGAAAAAGTTTGAAGATGTCTTGAGGTTGGATGAAGATATTGAAGTAAAATATGATGAAGGAAACCTCTTAGATGAGGAAGGCTTTGAATGGTTGCAACAGAGGGATTTTATTGATGAGTTACTTAATGGGAGAAGAAAGTCATTTGAAGATGTTATGGAGATGGAAAATCATAATCTTATTCTAATGAAGAGTGAAGGAACATTGTCTCAGAGATGTAAGACAATAAATTTGGCTCATGTTATTGATTAAGCAAAATTGTAGGAGAATGCTAATGTAGAAGATAGGGCAAGGATAGCTCTTGAAGATGGCTTACATAAAGACAATAATGAAAAGTGTATTGAAGAAGGAGGAGAGGTAGATTTGTCTGAGGACAAAGAGAAGACAGTGATAACACTGCATGGAGAGGAAGGACATCTACTAAAATATGGTAAGAAAGAAGAAGAACATATTAAAGACTATAAACAACATCATGAAGAAGTACTTGTAAGGTGTCAAAGAGAAACTGAATTGTTGGAGTATTTTCTGAAAGAACCGAAGTACAAGAGTGTGAACGTAATCAGAAATGGAGTGTCTCAAGCTTTGATTGAGACAGAGATATGTGTTATTTGCCAAGTTTTTGAAGTATTGGCAAACACAGAAGAAAATGTGGATGAGTACAACAGAAATTGATCCTGTGATTGAAGAAATGTGGAAGTTAATGATGAACAATGTCGGAATTGTCAATGCAGAGGGATTGAAACATTTTGTTCGTAGACTGCGTGAAAAAGAGGAAGAGTCAAATCATGATACACAGTCCACAAATAGAGTGATCTATATTTTGTGTGAATTCTTTCAAAATCTGAAGAATTGTGAATGTGTGTGTCTATTCGAGGAGATAAAGCCACCATCAGGGATGTTATTGTTAAAGTCTGTGTTATGTTAAAAGACTGTAAAAAAATCCGAGACTAGTTGAAAATGAGAATTGAGAAGCTAACTTGGATAGAAGAAAGCAAATTAAATCACAGAGGTACTTCTGCATGTAGAAGACAATGTTAGTCATATTGGAATACAACCTCAGGAGTGTTACTGTGAGGAGGAGAGTATGGTGAAGTGACTGTTGTGTGGAATTCATATTATCACTAAACAGATGAGCAACAAATGAAGGGAATTCGTAAGGAAAAACCGTCATCCAACTTGCGGTTACATTTCTGATCAAAGGAAGCCGAATTTTGAAATTCTGCCACCTGGGTTTTGTGCAGAGTCGAGTTTGTTTGGTAACAAGTGAGAAATTTTCCAAAAAGGTCTCTGGTTGAGAAGTTATGAAGTGATATTTGAACAGTGGTTTTGCAGACTCGTTAAATGAAAAGGATTTGCTGTGTTTACAGAAGTTCCTGAACCAACAGTTTAGTTCATTTTCCTGAACCATGGTTCAATTCCTATTCTGAAAGTGAAATTCATGTTCCTGCAATGGATTCTTGTTCAGAATTTCAACATTTTCATACATCCAGCAAGACTGAAGGTAAATGAGAACATGGGTTTTGAACATCAGAGAGTTGACATACTCATATGGTCACTTATTCACGGCCACGTTTGTAAGATTGTGCAAAAAACTCTAAAAATTAACCTTTCCATGTTTAGGCATAATTGATAGGAACATAATTTAAATGGAAATTGATTAGTGCTGGAAGGGTTAAGGTCTCTATCTTCAGACTGGTAGCATAGTCTTGATGTTTAAGGTTGCTACTTAGGAGGAGTATACCAGATATGTCGTCACACTGTAAAGAATGTGTATGAAAAATTGATGCATTTTCTTCGACTCGGCCGAGCGTGGTATTGATTCTTTTACGAAAAGCTGCAGAACCCAAGGAGGGATTGACCAACACATTGTGGAGAAATAGCTACACATAATCGTGGGAAGATCGAAATGTGCACATGAATCCTACATACTGGAAATTTAATTAATTAAATGCTGGAAATAAAATTAGAAGCCACGGGGAAGTATTTTGAATTTTTTTTTGGTGTAATTAAATTAAATTCCTTTTAATTTATTTTTATGATTCATTTTCATATTAATTGGCATTAATTTGAATTCAAAATTTATGAAAAAGTATTAGCGTACCCACTGTGTGAAGTTGCAGCCTGATAAATATGTTGATATGTTGTGAATCTGTGTGTTTAGCTCATAAGTGAAAACAAAGGTAGATCAATTAATGCTAACAGAAGTTAGGCATGAGTAGAATTTTGTGTATTGCAGAAAATAATGGAAAGGAAAAGCATTTCAAGAAAAAACAAGCTTTTGTTTGCACTCTATTTTCAACACTCAAATCATGGTGAGATTGAAAATGTGTTGATTATTGAAAAAATGAAACATTGAGTGTGTGGAGGGGCTGCATGGTGGTGTTCACACAGAGAATAGAGCAAATTAATGTATGGTTGAATGCGTGGAATGTTGAACAATGGGACAGCATGTCACTTTGGAACACTGAACACTGGAACATTAGAGTTACTGAAATGTTATGCGCATCAACGTGTCAGGTTATTTTTTGGAAGAGAACACAATATGTTGGTTGCGGCTCCAATGGTAAGCTGTAAAATATTCCAAATTATCCATGTGAAATGTTCATAACATCTTTAATCGACATTTAATTCATTACAAGAATTCGTAAGCACCATGGAGGATCCATAATAAATTCAATGCAACTAAAACTTATGCGAGTGGATCACCATTGCCTCTCCAACATTATCATTGTTCACTTGTTGATTGCAACAGGATATTGTTAGTGATGATGCATGCAATATTGCACCACAATTGGATGACGTTAGAGGATCAATTCCTGGAGATTCCCAAATCCCAAGAGTGTTTTTAGATTTTAGAGACCGATGATCTGTTTTTATGTCTTTTGGAAGAAGTGATAGCAAAATATGCAAAGGAGAAAAAACATTAAAAATAAAGGACGAGTTCTTTTTCCATTTCAAGTGAAAGCTCTTTAATCATATGAATATGATGACTCTTTAAGGAAAGATAGTGTAAGGTAAAACTACAGTATTATATCTCAACAAAGTGGAAATCACTCTTATAAAATTTGTATAGGGCATTTTCAAGGGTATGGTGATTCAAAGTAAAGAGTCATTAAAAAGGTAATAAAGTTAAAGTCTTGATATATAGAGTTTTTTCAAAGTTATAAGTCTTGTAAAGTTGGATGCTTGATTTAACTATAAGTTGAATTGACAGACATTCAAAGTTGAATTATAGATGTAAAAAAAAAGTTGAAATTGAAAGGTTGAGTCCGACACACAAAGTTTGGTCAATGTATTATCATGACAACTTGAAGAATATTGCACCAATTATAGATTGCAGCAGTTGTTGCATGTATTGATATGTGGTTGCGGGAATGAGATAAAAATGTGGCTGTATCAACGAAGAGGACGACCGAGAGTTCTCAGTGAAAGAAATAAGTAGTTGCAATAGCCATAGGAGTAACGAGTGCTCATAAAGAAGGTTCAAGTAAATTGAACCATTGGCAAAGTTTATAAGAGATAATCTGGCAAGGTGATAGTTCTATTATAGTTTACAATGAACCAGGTGAAGTTCGCGAAAGAATAAGGAGATGAAGATGAATATCGATAGTTGTTGACTCACAGAAAATGTATGTTTTTACCCTTATATTAGCCTAGTAAATCATTTACTTTCAAGGATTTGTCTTCTTTTTTGGAAAGAATTGGGTAGAAAAGGTTGTGAAAGTTGAGTGAAATTAATTGTTAACAAAAGAAAAGGTTGTGAAAGTTGAGTGAAATTAATTGTTAACAAATTACATGATTTTAGTACAAAATCTAACTTTTGCTTGCCTTTATGTGCAAAAAATCAGAATTGGACAATTGTTGTTCAATTGATGAAACATTAGTTCCAAAGAAAGAGAGAAGACCGTTTCTTGATTGCGCGAGGTAAAGAGATATAGGAAGGATCGTGCTAATTTTATAATGTAATTCCGATTGTTAGTTGTGAAATCCTAAGGATCTCATAATCCTTAGGATTCGATTTCATCCATTAGTTTCTCTATTGGGCTATATAATGCTTATGGGTGAAAAGGGATGGTAACTCTTATGAACTTCAAAATTTAAACTTTCACTCTCATTACAATTATTATATTAAGAACAGAGCATACTGTGATGATGTACCTTTATTATTGAGATTAATGAGAAACATAGAGTTTTCCTTTTAGTTGTATTTTGAGCTTTTTCAGTAGTAACTTCTAGAGGATTTGGGCCTAGTCACTGGGATATTTTCTGCTTCTTTGTGCCATAATTATTTTCTTCTTTGCCACAATTTGTGATTACTATTCTTTCATATAATGAAGTTAATTTGATCACTGTGTGATGTTATAATTATTCTTTACAATTTACCTTTTTGTCTGAATAGATCTTTAGATGTTATTACTTTTATATTCAAATATTGTTCTTTGATGAATTTCATAGATTAAGATGTGCGTTACACTTAATTGCTATTTTTTCTGATTGATGTTAGACACTGTTTGATTCATTACTGATACCGTACGGTTAATGCTTTATTATTGTTCATTTGTTGTAATTCATCTTTTCATCAGATTAATTTCTGCAGATTTCATATAGTAATCTTCTAAGTGTGATTTTCTTTAATGCATATGTTTGAGCTCATTTTCCTTACAATTAAATTATGATTGGATCTATATTTATAATTTGAATATGCTTTCATATTTGTTCTTGGAATTGTTTTATATGTTTGAACTTCGAGAATTAGAAATTAATTATCGCAACGATTGAGTAAAGTTTAGAATCATTTAGTTCTAAAACAACCTCCAATTTCACTGCAAAAACAGTTCCAACACTCTTGAAATAAACATATGCATTCTAGGTTGATAATTAATGTAGGTATTAAGATTGATTTATACAGTCATCTTAGTGCACCAACATTTTGGCGTCGTTGTCGGGGAGAGTGTTAAACACTGATTTTTTTGAATTGTATAGTTGTGAAGACTTGGGTATTGAAAATGAGAGGTAAGAACCTGCGTACCAGCAAGTAAAATTCTTTCTCCAGAGTCTTCTCTCAAAAGATACATAAAGGTCAAGTAGGAATAGGCGTTTTTTTATGAATGACTAGGAATAAAAAGGTAGGAACATATTTGAATCCACCACCTAAATCCATCAAACATAAGGGATTGGTGACTCTTGGAAGATCAAATTTTATAGACGAGATCATAAGAAAAGAAGAATATTAGGCATCAGTAGGACCCTATACCACATCTAGAAAAAGCCCTACCATAATCCCTAAAGTAGTAGGCTCAACATCTGCAACTCATGCCGAAATACATAGTAAAACCGAAGGGTTTAAATAGAGCTTTCAAATTACAAATAATTTGCATTCAGATTCTTCACAGGAGGGAAATTCGTGAAATCTACAAGAAGGAGAGGGAAAAAATAGTGGTGTTGTAATAATATATCTATAGCCACTAGAAGCTAGATCTCCTAAGACCTTGGACGTTGAAGGAAGGATACTCAACATCCTAGATCAAGGTAGTTATGTAAGACCCTCTCCAAATCAACCTTCCAGGCCAAGAGATTCCTGAAGGTTATTGGAACATATTTGACTAGATGGCACAACAACATCCTCAAGGACAAACATCAATGTTAGAATATCCTATCGTCGACCCAGTTTCTAACGCCCTCATGAAATCCATTCCTTTGCAGAACATCCCTACTTTGCATGGTCTAGCCTCAGAAGACACAGATGCTTTCATATCTGAGTTTGATGTTTTATCTATGGTTTATGATTATACCACTGATGCCCAAAAACTAAAATTGTTTCCCTCTAGATTGAAGGGAGTAGCTTTGCAATGGTTTATGGGGCTTGGCGGAGGAACTATTATTTCTTCGGATCAAATGAAAACTTATTTTCTTACTAAATATCAATATTACTGCAGGATTAGAGATTTGAAAGAGGAAATTTTTAAGATGTCTACAAAAGATGATGAAAATCTAGAAGAGTATGTTGAACGGTTTCAATATAATTTATAAATGTCTCCTTATGCTGCATTATCTAAATATGTTTTAAAAGTAACCATGACAAAAGGAATGAAAGATGAATGAATAGAAACGTTAAATTTAATGGGAAAATGATATATTTTTCAAGAATATTATTACAAAATTGTTCAATTGTGTATCAGGTGCTCTTAAGGCAGTATGCACATCTAGCCAACTAGACGAGACACTATTTCCAGAAATAGTAGAACTTCTGGTGGAAGTGTGACTCGAACAAAGATCACAAATCTCTTGAAAGATTTTAAAATTGATATCCTGGGAACCCTCACAATGCAGTGAGAAGTCCTGAAATCCAAGAAAAAGCAAGTAGAAGCATAAAAGAATTTAGCGATCTTCTTTCCATGTCAAAAGAAGCGCAGTCAACGGGAGTATCTGTTGGACATGATCTAGACATGCGCTATCTGCACTAAGGATCATGCCACCGAGCAGCGCCCGTAACTTCCAAGACTAAAATAAGTTTTTAATTAGGAGAAAGAAGGAGCAGAACCAATGTATTTAATGAACCAGCATCGGTAGTGGAAAACACAACCCACGCATATGCCACAAGACCCATCTCTATTCTTTTCTTCTTCACCATTTAATCAACAACAAAATTCTGGAACAATGTGATAAGGCCAATCGCCTTTCTCTATTTGGAAGTTCCAACCATTTCCTATGTTTCCCTGGCAAAACCAACGCTTTCCAGGTGCTGGATGGATGAACTCTCATTTTCTGCTCCTTTTTGGAAAAACACAGTTAATAATTTGTACCCTTCCCAGTGGCTTGCTTCCACTTCACAAAACCCAAACTGGTCTTCAAACTGGTAGTGACCTCTGGGGATAGCCAATTCACCTATGGGGACGGGTCCTCAACCTCAACCTACATTTCCAGCTCCATATCAATTGGAGTAGAAACCTTAGCTTCCTATGTGTCCTGAGTTTCTAGTTCAACCAAATCCAAATCCCAATAACAGACTAGTTCAACTGGTGTTGATTGTTGAAAACTCAGACCTAGATATAGAAAAAGTACAATGTAAAAAACTTAGGCTAAGGTCAGGACACATTATTACCTTCGAGAAAAATTAAAATCAGCAAAAAAATGAGTTAGAAACACAAGCTATAACCAAGTCTTCGGCTGTGACCAACACAAAAATAAAACTGGGAGAAGACACAGTCGAACAACAAGATTCTAAAAAACCTATAACTACTTCTCCTTTATTCCCTAAAAGATTAGAAATAGCCACGCCAATTTTTTATCCAGACTTTGATATTTTCGGGGAACTCAAAAATTTATGTATTAAAATTCCTATCCTCCAGGCTATCCAAGATATTCCTATTTATGCTAAGACGATTAAAGAGATATGTGTGAAAAAGCCTGTGAGGAAACCAAAAACTTCACCAAACATCCATGGTGTAGGGATTTTATCTAATTTTCTTTTAGGCATGAAGAAACCAGTCAAATATGAAGATCCAGGGAATCCCATATTTACAGTTCAAATACATGGTCACACTTTTTCGAATACACTAGTCGACTTGAGCACAACCATTAATATTTTAATGGCTTAAACTAGTGGGGCAATTGGTATCAAAGCTCTGGAACTGACCACCACTTTACTAGAACTTTATGATCGATCAATCATTAAACCAGAGGGAACCTTAATGGACATTATGGTTTCCGTTGACTCATGGGAATACCTAGTGGATTTTCTAGTTATCAACCCTAAAAGTCGATTAGACAGACACCCTTTAATTATGGGTCAACCTTGGTTAGAAACAGATGATTCTTATATAGGCTTTTGTGTGGGTAACATGACTATTTCAAAAGGAAACGTTGTAAAAAACCTTGTTTTATATCCTCCTACTCAACCAAGTTTTCCCATTTTGAAAACTCGTATACATCCACCTACATACTTGGAAAAAAAATATCTGTTCACCTCTTACAGTAGGGGAAGCGCTTGAGTTCAAGAATCAGACTGAAGATGATCTAATTAATAATTTTATCAATCAGTAAGTTACTGTGAATAACTCAAATGTAAAATGTTGAAATAATTCTTGACAATGAGTCCCATGAAGACTCTTTGAAAGATGTCGATGATCATCTTATACCAATAACTATTTTTTATCATAGCAGGCCTATTCAAATTGAACCAAGCAAGACCAACAACAAAAGATTATTCAGATTTTACAAAAATATAAGGGGCTTTGGCCTCTGAATATCCAGACATGAAGGGCATAGACCCTCAATTGTGTACACACCATATCTACACCAAAAAGGATGCTCATCCTATTCAGAAACCTCAACGTAGATTAAACCCACATCTTAGAGATATTGTAAAGGAAGAATTGCAGAAGTTGCTAGACGTGAATGTTATATATCCTATTTTTGATAGTCAGTTGGTATCCCTGTTGGTTGTTGTTCCCAAAAAGAACAAGAAATGGAGAATTTGTGTGGACTATAGAGAACTGAACAAGGAAATGCAGAAATACAACTCCCCTCTTCCATTTATTGATCAAGTTCTTGATACGCTGGCAGGAAAACATTTTTTTTTTCTTGATGGATTCAATGGCTACAACCAGATCAAAATTTCCCCTGAAGATAAATAAAAGACCAAGTTTACCTTCCCCTGGGGTACATTTTCCTACAGAGTGCTACCTTTTAGTTTATGTAATGGCCCAACAACATTTCAGAGGGCCATACTTAGTATTTTCGTCGATCTGATAAATGATAGACTCTCATTTTATATGGATGACTTCACCCCGTATGGGGACAACTTCGAGCAAGAACTATAGAACTTAGATATAGTTTTGGAATGATGCATTGCTACCAGGCTATGCTTGAGTCATGAGAAATATCACATGATGATGATAGAAGGCGTGGTTTCAGGACACTACTTTTGTTCGGATGGAATACATGTAGACCCATCAAAAATAGAGGTAATTCTCATGCTACCTACACCCTGTACTCAAACCAAGGTATGTAGCTTCCTAGGATGTATAGAATACTATCATAGACTTATAGAGATTTTGTCTCAAATAGTTGTGTCTTTGTATGCTTTAACAGGAAATTTTGAATACAAATGGTCTGACAAATGTTACATTTATTTTACAGATTTGAAGAAGTTAGTCTCGACTACACCAAAATTACAAGGATCCAATTGGGAATTGCCTTTCCATATCTCTTCAGATTCGTTAGATACAAAAATAGGTGTTGTCCTGGGGAAAGAGGAGAAAAAAAAGCCCTATGTTATCTATTATATCAACAAAAATCTTACTTTTGCTTAACTCAATTATATAGTAATAAAAAAAGAATTTTTAGTCATTATTTACGCCATAAAAAAGTTTAGATGTTATATAACAGGCTATCAAATCTTTTTGTATACCCATCATTCCGCCATTAGATACTTAGCTAATAAACCAAATACTAATGGGCAGGTGACTCATTGGTTGTTACTTTTCCACGAGTTTGATATCACCATTAAAGACCATCCAGGGAAAGAAAACCCAATTATGGATTTCCTGTCTCAAGTACCAAAGATGAACAATCTGATAGTAGTAGATGATTAGTTTCCAACCAAACATTTGTTCGTTGTACTAGTTAAAGCAACGTCATATGCATATGTGGAAATCTATCTAGTAGTAGGAAAGCTACTAAGGCACCTCACAACTAAATAAAGGAAGCACATTTTCCAACGCAGTGCTTGATTTTCTTGGATTGGTGGATACCTTTTTCACACGGGGTCTCATATGAAAAAACGAAGATGCATTCATGAAGATGAAGTTTACAACATCCTGAAGTCTTACCACGATGAACCGTGTGGCAGACATTTCACAGATTGCAGGACCGAACAAAAAATACTAGAGATGGGCTATTACTGGCCCACTATCTTTAAATATGCCAAGAAGTGTGTCCAGGCTTGTGATGGCTACCAAAGGATGGGTCATCTTGGTCAATCCGATGAGATGTCGCTACAACCACAATTAGTAATGGAACCTCTCGAACTATGGGCATTGGATTTTGTTGGCCCATTAAATCCACCATCAAACCAAAAATCCTACATACTGGTTGCTACAGACTATGTAACAAAGTGGGTAGAAACAATAGCCTTTCCAAGAGCTATGGAAGAAACAGTAATCAATTTCCTTTTTGAGTTTTTTTTGCAGTATGGTTTACCCAAGGAAGTGATAATAGATGTAGGGCCAGAATTTGTAGGACATAATATTATAACCACTCTATAGAACCATCACAGTACACATAGATTCACCTCTCCATATCACCAATAGGCTAACATGAAGATTGAAAGAACCAACAAGGTCCTTGAGGTGGTTTTAACCAAAACAGTTTCAACACATTGGCGGGATTAGGCTGGTAAACTACCAGAGGCCTTGTGTGCCTATTGTAAAACCTTGAAAAGTACTAATGGTTATTCCCCATAACAACTTGTATTTGGAAAATAACATATTTTTTCCATTGAATTCGAAATAAAGAATCTCATAACAACTTAGGAATTGGAACTGGATCTGACGGAGACCCAAACTAAATGACTTCAGCAATTAAATGAATTGGATAATGCACGATTACTTGCCCTAAAATGTACAATAATTATTCAACAACAATGAGCTAAGTGGCACAAAAATCACATTAAAAAGAAGACATTTCAGAAAGGAGAGTGGGCACTCCTCTATGATTCCAAATTTCAATACTTTCCAGGTAAATTATAGACAAGATGGCTTGGCCCGTATGAGATTCAGGAAGTGCACAACAATGGCACTATAACTTTGATTACCATTGATGGATCCAGTTCTCCTTTTATGGTGAATGGACACTGGGTACATCTTTATTGCAAGGCACTCACCAAAGAGTCCTTTTGCCAACAAGCATGCAATGATCCCACTATGAAAATTTTAGCTACAGGGAGTGATGACTCGACAACTTTACTTTCATGAAAATTGTTTCTTTCTAAGATGTAAATAATGTATATATTTTCTCTATAGCCATAGATTAGTAGTTTGCCAATTTTTTTTATTTGTATGTTTGAATTAGAGTAAGCATTGATGCATAAATGAGTGATTTAAGAAAAAAAAAATAGCTATTGTTCCAATTGAACAGTCGTTGTTTCTTTTATGGCTTGAGTATTTCGTCGTTGCTGTTCTTTTTTATGTGAATAGTTGTTGTTTCATTAATTGGACAATTAACGTTCCTTTCTTAAAATGAACAGCTACAGTTTATTTTTACGATTTGTGTGTCTTACAATTGCTCTTTCCTTCTTAGATAGCGCAACCGTTATTTCTCTTATGATTTTGAGTGTGTCACAGCTGCCATTTTTCAAAAATTCAATGTTCCTTCCCAAAAGAACAGTTGTTGTTCATTTTTACCGACTTTAAAAAAAAATTGATGTTATATAAAATTCAAAGTTGTCGTTCAATTAAATGGAAATTTCTTGTTCAATTAAATAAACAGTTGTTGTTCAGTCAACCGTACAACTGTCGTTCCATTTTTTATCAAAAAACCATATTTTTATCTTACATTATTTACTCTTTTGCTATACAAATCATATTTTTGGTTGAAAATTTGCATCGAAATTTTAATAAAGCATTTACATTAACAAAATTATGACTTTTAACCTTTGATGATTATATTTATTCTGAAATTGAAATGATTCATCTATTAAATGACTTGCTGAATGTCTCTTCTTTGGATATATCATAAAATGATTCACTATTTATTTCAATACCATGCTACTTTGTCGTTAACACTTTCAATTGATATTTCCCTTTGGTATTATGGTATAGGGATAAAAAAATAACTTTTATTGGCATTATTCTAATTCTCACACCATTCCTAACTCTTAAGGCGTTAATGAGCCTCCCTCCACTTATAAACACAAATTTGGAAATATACTTAATAAAAAATTTCTCAAGGGGGATAGGAGATCTCATTACGAGCCCACATGTAATGATCATAAGGAATTAACAATTGACGTTCCCATTATGGCTACCACACCAGGGTAATGGCTTTTCAAACATTTCAAATGTTGAAAGGGCAAGAGGTCTCATCACGAGCCGACTTGATCATTTTGTTATGCCCTAGTGAATGGCATTGTGATCATCTAGTTACCGTGCCAACATAGTGATCTATTTGTAGAGGAGGATCTCTTAGTTTGAGGATTCTGGCTCATTTTTGGGTTCAAAGGGAACCCTGTCAAGGCTGTAGATGCCTACAAGCAGTAGTGGCTCTGCCTGTGGTATTTAAGTTCTATTTTACATTGCTAATTATTCCATATCCTAATATTCCCCATTCAATCATTTCCAAGGATGAATTTACCATTGAGCATCAATTATATTGATTAATTGATATGCATGGTAAACTATATAATGCGAATTATATCATTACTATTTGATCAATTGACACTAACAATCATTATTATTATCATCTTGTCACATTTAGTCATACTTCTTCACCAAAGGTAAATCATTTCTCATAATCTGATCATTTACATGCTTTATCTTTTTCGATCATTTTCTAATACCAATTTTATGATTTTTCCTTCCCACCTCTCAGACTACTCTGACCATTTCTTGCGCTATTTCTACTGCTCTGACCATTCTCTGCCATATTTATGAAGTCCATCTCTTTTTTCGTGCTTCGAGGATGTGGGTGCCCTTTTCTGACTAGGGGGAGGAGGTATGTATTATGAGAAAGCATGTGAAGCAATTACCAAACTCCGCCATAACTTGCTGATGCAAAAAATAGTATCATTGAACATTTCTTGATTCAAACCTTTGCATGCAGTTTATTTATGTTGTTCCCAACTGTGAAAAATAGTAGAAGCTGCATGCAAAAGTGTGAATTGGTTACAGAATCATAACAACCATGGGAGGTAACTCTTTTTTTAATGAGCCTACATAATTGAAATTAACAGGGAAAGCTCACGCAATTCTCGAGCATGCCGGTTGGCTACAATAGCTGGTCAAGTTACAGGACTTCCACAATGAAGTTGCACTTGAATTTATGCAAAATCTGTAGAATGGACGCATAACCATTAAGGGAAAAAGTATAATAGTTTCCGAAGAAGTTATAGATAAATTCTCTACATTACCAAGAGAAGGCATCAAATGGACAAAAAATCATGTTCAATTACATGAATTAGTTGTTGTATTTAAATAACTAGATGAAGAATTGATACGCAAAGGCAAAGGCATTCATCCTGCATCTCTAGAGGAACCATGGCGAGAATTGGAAACAATCGTTCAGAAGCATATCACTTGTGATGGGCATCAACATGTGGTAAAGTATAGATAACTCAAACTGTTAACAATAATTAGATGGAAATTTGTAGTTAATTTTATGTTCTTTTTTAATTCTTTACTGCATGATGTTGCTATTCAGTCGAGGAAATCAAAGAATCCACACGCTACCATTAGCCACCATGGCCTAATTAATCTCATCATTCTTCAAGAACTATCCTAACACAAATTAACTTGGGATAGTTTTATAAACCTTGCTTCACCCTCATCAAAAGAAAACCCAGTTGATGCACAGACAAAGGAAGCTGTTGGCCAAACTATAGCTAACTCAGATACTGAACCAAAAACTTATGAGAAACAAAATGTAGAGGTAAAAACCCCTTAGAGGAAAGGAAAAAGGACAACCTATGCCTCAGTCTCTATTCCAGAAAAACGAAGATGTTCTCTAAGGTTAAGCTCATGACAGAATGTTGTGGATTTAATAGATGAAGCAGTACCATCTCAT
This sequence comes from Pinus albicaulis, assembly GCA_034641835.2. Taxonomy (NCBI): domain Eukaryota; kingdom Viridiplantae; phylum Streptophyta; class Pinopsida; order Pinales; family Pinaceae; genus Pinus; species Pinus albicaulis. The sequence continues at coordinate 74,057,904 of CM076571.1, read as the reverse complement.
ACACCCCCTACAAGCCCATAAAACTCTTTTGCACAAGACAATGAGGAGGAGGTGGCATGATTTTTGGAAAACTTGGGGACACTGTTTGAAGAAGAAATCCAATTCAAACACTCTCAAGGTCAGGACCATGTCCTTAGCTAGTATGCCACTGCTGGTAGTCCTGGTCATATGGAATTTTTGACAACTCCTAGAGAAATGGAGGATTTGTAGGCATAAGGGGAACCAAGTCCCTCTATAGATGAACATCCTGAGTTAGAAATTCATGAAGAAAGAGACCCTGAACTAGAAAACCAGTTAGGAGATACCATTCCAGTAGAGCACGACCCTAATAATGGCATAAATTCTCGTTTACCTAAATAAATTATTGTTGTTTCTTCTCCAATTAAAAACCCTATAACGAAGGAAAAGGAAACAAACATCGCAAGGATTAAAACACTAATTAAAATGAAGAGGAAGATGAAGAAGATGATTAAACAATTAAGAAAATGGTTGAAGGAAGAAAACAAGGCCTGAAAGACAAAAGTGGAACTGGAAACCACTAGCACCTACAGTGAATACCTCCTTCAGGCCACTGAAATCATAGGAGATGAAATGGAAAACCTAAAAATCCAAAAACCTAACCATAGGAGATGAAATGGAAAAAATATGGGCCCCGTTTGGGTAAATTGGTACATCAACTTCCCAGTAATGTAACTTTGGAATAGGATCCTCGTTTCACACGCTCAATACCTCGTTAGAAAATATGAGAACTAAAAATTTTGATGTGATAAAAATTGAAGGAACTTCCATGTTTCTCCTGGTTTTCCCAAAAAATGTCGTTTAGGGCCTCAAAATGGCTCTGGATGTTTAGGACATGAAAATCTATTAAAAATAGTAAGTTGTGCTCAAACTGAAAAAATGAAAGAACCAATGGTGGGTGTCCAAACGGAATAGGTTGGTGGCCACCAATATCCACTTGGATCATATAGAGACCATTCTCCCTGACTCCAAGAACAATCCCATTAGACTTAAACACTCTAGGCCTAAGTCTTGTCTTCACATCCTAGAACAAGACCTCAAACCCCTTCCTCTCCATAATCGAGACAAAGATCACACTATATCTGAGTCCTTGTACAAATATTACATCCTAGACCCACATCATTTGTCCTGTCTGCATTTTGAATGGCACCACTCCCGATCCTCAGATATCCAACTGACCCTGGTTGCCCAACACCATGTACAACTTTGAGTCCATTGAACTAGAGTCCCAAAACCCTCCTCTAACCTTGTCATGTGATTCATCACATCACTATCCATGTACCATCCATCTTTTTGAATAGTACCTTGTGAGAAATGAGAATCATAGCAAATTCATCCTCTTCTAATCTCCTAGAGAGATCACCCATCTCTATTGAAGTGGCAACTCCAACAACCTGGTTTTCTTTCCTCCTCTTCTCATCATCTCATATCTTCAACAGACATGCTGACAAAAAATGAGCCATCTCACCATAGTTGAAATACTTTATTTTACTTAAGTCCTTCACCTTACCCTTTATTCCTGATGCAAGAGTCATGTCCTCATCTGCCTTCTGTTGAGCCCTAGAATTGCCTTCTCTTTTACAAACCTTCATTTCATTTCATCATTATTTTATCACTTCATAAGCCTAAAATCAATGAAGAATGATTAGGATTTCTTAAAGGTTACATGCAAATCATTAACATGTTGTATTTTTGTGGTTTTTGCTATTTTAATAATTTTGATCACTTTAGCTACAAAATACAGGCATTCCGTAGCCAGACAAGTGTTCCACAGCTATTTTTGTGTTTAAGTATGATGCAGGTGTTAATTGAAGAAAACACGCGCATGGGTAGTTCTCAAATCTTCTCTACATGATTCCTTCCTATCCACGAGGATTGAATCGACAGTTGGAGGTGTCTAATCCAAGAGTCAAGGCAGGAGTCAAAGAGACAATTTTCTACAAGAATTAGGACTCATGATTTTCTTTGCAGCAAATCATGAGTCTTAAAAGAATTCCAATCCAATTATAATTTGAATATTACACCTGTACCTATTTTTTTTCGACATTAGTTATGTAATTTTCATATAAATTAAGCTTTGTAGAACCGAGAAGGGACGGTTAATAACATATTCAAAATTACAATGATATTATTTTATTATCAAACACTATTTTTAATAAAGGAGATTAGCCTTTAATGCTGTTTTGATTACAACCTTAAGGAGCTAAAGAATTTCACCAAATTGGTAGCAGAGGGCCCCTGCTATCTAAGAAGGTTTCTTATGTTTTCTAGCTAATCTATTTCAATTTCTGTTTAGCATCTCTCTTTTCTTTCTACTTTTTAGATTTCTTTCATAGTCTGAAATTACTGTATCTAATTTAGTTCAATCTATTGAATAATAGTTAGTGACTTACAGACAAAGTAGTTGTCTAGCATTTTATTTCATGTCATTTTCTTTCCTAATTTACAATTGTTGAGTCTAACCGAGTTCAATCTATTGAATAATAGTGAGTGACGTACAGACACAGTAACTATCTATCATTTTATTTCATGTCATTTTATTTCCTAATTTACAGCAGTTGAGTCTAAATGAGTTCAATCTATTGAATAATAGTGAGTGACTTACAAACACAATAACTGTCTAGCATTTTATTTCATGTCATTTGCTTAATTAGTTTAGATAGAAGATCCTCATTCCATTGCAATTAATCTCTTTCAAAGACATTCTAGTTAAACTTGAAATTGAATAGAATTTGTAAGAATGGCTAAATGAATAAGGTTCAGATCTAATGTTTTGAGTTATCAAATGTTTTCATTTCTTGAATTTTCAATTAAGTTATAAGATCCGTGGATTAGATTTTCTTGTTTCACATTTTCTTGATTAAGAATTAGACTTCAAAATTATCCATAAGACTTTGTTTTCTTTCATAGAAGATTAACTCATTTTACAACATTTCCTTTTCTTCCTTTCTGATTAGATTTAATCTCATCTTTCTAGTTTAGAGTAGAATACTAAGGATCAAAAAATAAAACCCCAAAAAAACAATAAAACATTAAAATAACGAAGTAAGAAAAGAAGACACTTAGGCACATATAGTGCACCATACTTCATAAAAGTTACAAATCCTGGTTGATAATTAATGTTAACAATTTAGGACACTAAATTGACTAAACATTTTTGGCACCGTTTCCGAGGAAGTGTAACTAGGTAGCCTTATTTCTTACATCCCAAAAACAATCATACGTGTAGAGAAAGAGACTTTAGGGGTAGATTTATAAGAGGCAGAAGCTTAATCCTCACAACACCACTCACTTCACCAAGACCAAGAAGTAGCACACCTCCATCTCAAACCCATATTCCATACTATACTGGTCATCGGCTTCCAGAAGTTTCAAGATCAGATATCCAATCAGGAAGATCTCCCACTTCATCCACTGAAGCAATTCTAGAGGAAGAAGATCCTAAAACTCCAACAGGAGGAATAACCTTTTCACTTCCACAAGAGAATATATTCCAGCAGAAGAATCAGAAATCCCTAGTGAAGAAGAAGAAGAGGAACTTTCTTCGATATACCCTTGATAGAAGAACCAGAAGAACAATTAGCTCTTTAGACTAGACCTTATATTAGTTCGGAAGAATCTATCATGGCGGAAGGAGAAATATTTAATGAAGAAAATTTTCTATTTGGAGGAGGTAGAGGTAGAGGAGGAGACAAAGGAAGAGGTAGAGTAGATACAAAAGGAGGTAGAGGTAGAGGAAATGTAGAAGGAGGTATAGGTAGAAAGGGAATTGAAAGTTCTTTTGGATTCCCTATAATAGATGAAGAGATAAAAGCTACCATGAAAAATATCTCACCCTCTATTCTTCCAAACTTTCATGGACTGAATAGCGAAGACCCTGAGACATTCTTATTTGAATTTGAAGTTCTATGCAGAACTTATGACTATCTACAAGATGCTCAAAAACTCAAACTGTTCCCTTCAACATTGAAAGGAGCAGCCCTGAAGTGGTTCATGAGTCTAATTACTGGTTCTATTAGGACATGGAGTGATATGAGGAAAGCGTTTATAGAAAGGTATTTGGAGTAATGTATACCTGTTAACCATAAAGAAGAAGTGTTTAAAATGATGCAAAAGGAGGATGAAAACTTGGAAGATTTACTTGAAATATTCAACTATAATATCAAGAGAGCAAAAATGAAAAATCTAGACTAAGATACTTTAAAAGCTCTTTTGTTGAAAACAATTAGAGATGAATGGATAGATATCCTTAACATGATGGGGAAAGGAGATATATCTCAACTTTCATTACCAGATATAGGAGAAATGTGTATTAATCTCTCAAGAGGAAAATCTAAAATTTTGAAAGGACCAGGAGACCCTGCTCTTGCAAGGGTAACAAATCTGCAACTGGAACAGTAAGTAGGGAAGAAATAGGGAATATGCTTGATGAATTCAAAACTGATATTCTAGGGAGTCTTAGTGAGAAAATAGATACCCTTAAGCTACAAAACAAGAAGAAAGTTGAAACTGATGCCTTAGCAATCTTCTGTCCCAAATGTATAAAGAAGCACGCCTTAAGAGTACTTTCTCTTGATACAAAAGTAATAGAGACTTGTGCAATTTGTTCTAGAAAACCATGAGATCAAGAATTTTCCTTCAACTCCTAGCCTTAAAGCTATTTTTCAAGAAGAAACAACCACAAATTCCAAAAAATCTCTTAATTTTGTCTCTATAAGACCTTGGTAGGGACCTCAAACACAAGGGTTTAATAACCAAATGTATAATCAACCCCCACCAGACTGGAATTTTTGGCAGCAACCTTGGCCTCAATCTTAAAATAAATCTCAATATTGGGCTCAAGGGATACAAAATCCCTATGGTAGGTTCTCTCAGTATTATTACTATCCACCATCTTATCCATCATATCCATCATATCCAAATTTTCCTCCTCAACAAAATCCTTAGCATAATCGACAACCTCAAACCCAAAATCAAAATCCACCACTTCCACTACCATTTCCCCAGAAATCAAACCAACTACATGCCCAACCAATACCAAACCCCAACAATAAAAACCCTCAGACTACCTATATGATAGAAGGTCTACAGTTTCCAACTTATTTTATTTCTCCTCTAGAACTTAATGATGTCCAACTTAGATCTGGAAGGATGCTTGAAAAGAAGAAAACTTCTGTAATCATACAAGAACAAAACAATTCTAAGGAAGATTCTCTACAAGTTAATAAAAGTCTTGAAGAAAGTACATCTCTTCAAAACCAAAATATTGAAAAAGAAAAATAGAAAGAACCAATGATTTCAACTCCTACGCTAGAGCAACCATCAATATCAACTTCTACACCTCCTTTTCTTGAAAGATTACAAATTGATAAAGGTGTAGAGAAACAAATTATGATGCCTAACTATGATTTCCTAGATGAATTGAGAAATGTTTGTATTAAAATTACATTATTACAAGCCATCAAGGAAATCCCAACCTTAGCCAAAACAATAAAGGATTTGAGTATGAAAAAATAGGAAGAAAAATAAAAGAGATAAAGAAAATACAACTGGTAGGAAAAATAGCAGATATAATGATGGGAAAGATTGAAATTCCAAAATATCTAGATCCTGGAAGCCCAATTTTCAAAACACATATCAATGGAATTGAAATTCCAAACATATTAATTGATCCAGGGGCAACAATAAACATAATGAGTAAGAAAATCATGGAAAAACTAAAACTTCTTAATCTTCTTTATACACCCACATTACTACAGTTAGCAGATAGATATGTAATTAAACCATATGGGGTATTAGAATACATTCCAGTGTCCTTAGATCCTTGGGAGTATCGTATGGATTTCATGATTCTAACTTCTAAAAATGATCTAGGAGGACATCCTATTATACTAGGAAGACATTGGTTAGCTACAGCTAATGCTTTCATTAGCTGTAGATCTGGTGATATGTACATCTTTGATGGTAGTTCAAACAAGAAATTCACTTTGTATCCTCCATCAAGAACAATCACAGAAATAGATGACAATCAATGGATTAATGATGAAGAAGATATACAACCTCTCTTCACTATTTCAAATATTAGTGAAGGTAGTCAGATTCTAAATGTCCTAGAAAATTATGAATCTTCTTCAGAATATAAACATGAAAAATTTCAAGAAGAATCCAATATTTAATTTTTGTCATCAAGACAAATTTCTCTTTACTCTATGGAAGAATTTGGCAACTCTACAATTGAAATATTTCCAGTAAAAACCTTGAACATAAATAAAAACCTAGAAAAATTTCAACAAGAAGAGCTAGTCAAAATATTACAGAGACATTTCTCTGCATATGCATGGGAATACACTGACATGAAAGGGATTAACCCTAAGACTTCCACTCATCATATCTACATAGAGGAAAATTGTAAACCAAACAGAAAACCTCAAAGAAGGATGAATCCAAACCTTAGGGAGATTGTTAAAGAAGAGTTGCAGAAATTGCTAAACGTCAACTTTATTTATCCCATTTCAGATAGTCAATGGTTTTCTCCTTTGGTGATTGTACCTAAGAAAAATGGTAAATGGAGGGTATGCATTGACTACCGATAATTAAATAAAGCTATGCTTAAAGATCATTTTCCTTTACCTTTTATAGATCAAGTGTTAGATACATTAGCAGGCAAAAAGTACTTTTCATTTCTGGATGGTTTAAGTGGTTGTAATCAAATTCAAGTTGCACTTGAAGATCAAGATAAAACCAAATTTACCTGTCCTTGGGAAACTTATGCCTATCGAGTACTACCTTTTGGACTATGCAATGCACCTGCAACATTCCAAAGGGTAGTACTAGGAATCTTTTCAGGTCTAATACATGATTGTGTAGAAGTATACATGGATGAATTTACAGTCTATGGTAATACATTTGAAGAAGCTTTAGAAAACTTGGAAAAAGTTCTAAAAATGTGTAGAGAAGCAAATCTTTCATTAATTCATGAGAAATGTTTCATGATGTTTACTGAAGGGATTGTTCTAGGACATCATATCTTAGGATATGGAATTAGAGTAGATGAGTCAAAAGTTGAAGTCATATCTAGACTATTAGTTCCAAGTTGTCAAAAAAATGTTAGAAGCTTTCTAGGATTTACAAGATACTATAGAAGATTTATAGAAAACTTCACCAAGATAGAATCTCCACTTCTCAAATTACTCAAGAAATATTGTGAATTCAAACGGAATTCTGACTGCTAGTTAACATTTGAAACCCTGAAAACAAAAATCTCTGAAGCACCCATTTTAAGGGGACCGAACTTGAAATTACCTTTTGATATATCAATAGATGCCTCAGATACAACTCTAGGAGTTGTGTTAGGACAAAAAGACCTGATCCCTTATGCCATCTACTATACAAGTAAAAATTTGACTCCTCCAGAGTTGAATTATACTGTAGCTGAAAAATAATTCTTAGTTATTGTTCATGTTATAAATAAATTCAAACATTATATAATAGGTTATGAAACTTTTGTTCACACAGATCACCCTGCAATTAGGTATTTAATGAATAAATCAATCACTAATGGCAGAGTCATAAGATGGTTATTTCTTTTATAAGAATTTAACATCACTATTCTAGATAGGCCTGGAAAACAAAATATAGTGGCTGATTTCCTATCTAGAATCCAAAATATTAAAGAAAATACTCTAGTTGAAGAAAAATTCCCTGATGAATATCTCTTTGCAATAACTACTAAAACTCCCTGGTTTGCATACATTGCCAATTATTTAGTTTTAGGAAAATTTCCTTCAATTATGAATGCTAGAGAGAAAAGAAGAATCATTGATGATAGTGCAAGGTTTTCATGGATTGCTAATGAATTGTATAAGACAGGTCCAAACCTTATTATCAGAAGATGTGTTTGAGAAGATGAGATGCCTGAAATTCTTAGGGCATGTCATGATGAACCCTGTGGTGGACATTTTGTTGATAAGAGGGTAGCCTATAAAATCCTTCATTTAGGATATTATTGGCCATCCATCTTCAAATATGCTAAATAATATGTCATAAGGTGTGACAGTTGCCAAAGGGTAGGGAAACCTTCTCCTTCAAATGAAATGCCATTACAATCTCAGGTACATATTGAACCTTTTGAAAAATGGGCTTTAGATATTTTAGGACCTATTAATCCTCCATCAAAACAAAAGAAGTATATCCTAGTTTTCACTGATTATGTCACTAAATGGGTAGAGGCCAAGGAATTACCTTTTTCTAATGAATTATCTGTAGTGAATTTTCTTTTTGAGGATATGTTTACTCGTTTTAGTGTCCCAAGATAAAATGTCACAAATCAAGGAGCTCAATTCACATCAAATGTGGTGGGAAAAATTGTAGAGAAATACAAAATCAAGCACAGGAAATATACTCTCTACCATCCATAAGAAAATGGACAAGTTGAATCTACCAATAAGGTGATCGAAGGGATTCTTACAAAGACTATTCATCTACATAGAAGAGATTGGGCAGAGAGGTTTCCTGAAGCCTTATGGGCCTATAAAACTGCATGGAGAAACAAAACAGGACACACTCCTTATGAACTTGTTTATGGAAAATAGGTCTTGTTCTCCATAGAGTTTCAAATCAAAACTTTCAATATGGAAGTCCAACTAGGACTTGATTTGACAGAAGCACAGAAGCATAGACTGGAGCAAATTAATGACCTAGATGAGATTATACAAGATGTTGTCCAAAGAAAAAGCATAGTCCAATAGTAAAGGACTAAATGGCATGAAAAGTATATTAAAGAAAAGAAATTTGAATAAGGTGACTGAGCACTCTTGTTTGATTCAAAATTCAAGGATTTTCAAGGTAAATTTCAAACTCATTGGCTTGGGCCATATGAAATTGAGAAAATATTTGAAAATGGAGCAATAAAGATAAAAAAAATAGATGAAGAGAATGTATCATTTCTTGTAAATGGACATAGACTGAAGGTATATCATAAACCAGTTTCAAGAGAAGAATTTGTCAGAAAATTCCAAGATAACATTGATATGAAGTTAGTGAAGAAGAATTTGTCTTCTTCACTAACTTATTTTGTATTTTATAAATAATAATAATAATAATAATAATAATAAAGTATAAATATGAAAACCAACCAATGATTGGCATATTTATGCAGAAAGTGTAGGGTGAAAATTAGAATTTTCTGACATCCTATACTTTCAATTTTTCTTTTTTTCTGTAACTAAGTATTCATAACTGCAAAACACAAATTACAAATCCATTTTTCAATCCATACGTCACTTCATTCAATTTCCATTTCCATAACATTTTTACTCCGTACTCATATTCCATTCCATTACATACCCATATTCCATCCTATTCCACTCCATATCCATATTTCATATTCTTTTGACAGGCACATTCTGCAGTTGATTTTGTTCTGCAGCTAATCTCACTCTGCAGCCTATTTCAACAAATAAAATATGATTGCGAAGAGGGACTATGGAGCTCTATTCTAAAAGATCAATATTCCACAAAATGAAGAACAAACACAACAAAAAACAAAGTCAAAGATTCTGAGGTAAATTGTGCAAAGTTATTTTGATAGCAAAAATATAAAACATGAAAAAGATACAATATACATAATCATATGTCTCCTAAGTAAATCTATTATTCTAATTGATCTCCCTTTATCATAAAACACCTCGACCATATCCTTGACCCTACGCTCCATAATGGTTCATCATTAAAATCATTAATTAAGTGACTAACGATCATAATCTTAGACGTGACCTATTAAGCCATGTATTTCTGAGATCGTATAATTCACTTATGATTCCGAAGATCATCATAAATCATTCCACAGATCCATATCCATTTCACACTATATTAAACCCTCAACTTGATTATCTCCATCATTCGCTCATTTCCATCACACTTTGTAGCCGATCCATTTGTAGACACAGAGAAGTAATTCTAGGCTGAGACATCATTCTGCAGCTACTCTATCTTTAGGCACAAAGAAGCAGGTACAGAAATAGAGCATCAGACCCTACAACTAGGAAAGGAAAGTAAATTATACAGAGAAGAAATGGGGTTAATTGTAAGAATAGAACCAATTGGAGTCAAGTATCTCGAAGGATACCCATAATTTAAAGGGTTATTACAACAAGCTGGATGGTTAAGTTTTGTAGAAAAATTCAATGGCTTCCATAAAGAGATTACAAAATCATTTTCTAGATCATTTGAAGGAGTAGAAGTGGAAATTGGAGACATTAAGCTCACCATAACAGAATCATTTGTAGCTGAAGCCACAGAATTTCCAAGACAAGGAGAACGATGGTTCAAGAATAAGGAGTTTCATAATGAGTCTTGGAAACAAATACTGAAGAATCCAGGTATGGACATTGTTGAGGCATAAAAGGTTTCTTTTTAACACCTATTTATCTCACATTAATTATCAATCCGGGAGCGACTTTTTATTTCAAGAGTGTATTCAGTCTGAGGCAACAATTCAATCTAAGAGTAATGCTTTGCAAGATGTAGTACATCATTTCAAATGCAAAAGTAAATGGATGCTTGAAAAAGAAATCTAACTACAACAACATAAACTCAAATGCTCTGAAACCTTAATTAAACCAATCTCCAAAACATCAATCATGGATACAATAGCAATAACTCCTTCCCTTAGAAATCGATGCAAGATAACCAATCTGGGAGCTTGGAAGCAATAACCAGTGTCCTCTATAGTTGGTGATCTTAAAGCAATCGAAATGAAAACAAAATCAATCTTCGTGCTGATGAAAATAACTGAAAGGAACGAAATCTGGAAAGGAACAACAGCGTGTAATTCCTATGCATACCAATTGTAGCTCATCTATTTGCTAATATGAAGCTATGAATCAAAAATAAACAATAAATAGAAATGGAACAACAATATGAACAACAATTCTAATTCTAACACAATCAGGCAACTAATCTCAATACTCCAATCCTGTCGATAGCCAAGACTATGAAATAGTTCATTGGAATGAATCATAAATCAATGGAACAACAACGCTTTATAAAATAAAGAAAGATGAATAAGATAGTAAATACGATCCTTGCTAAGATAGAATAGTAGTGCAATTCAGTAACGTATACATCAAATCTGAATTCAATCCAACATCAATGAAATTATCACACAATAGAAATAAAAGAATAGAAATACAAACAGTGGATCGCTCTACCAGGGCCGAGCCCTCAACCACCAGTGAAAGCGCCACTGGGCTACTGCAGATCTTGAGAAATGGAACGAGAACACCTCTTTGTATTAATCAAACATGAATAGCTTTTACATCAGTTGCGCTTTGCTCACAAGAGTTAAGGAATTACAATGTTACAAAGGGAATCCAATAGTCATCCATTGTTCTACTTAATACACAATACATGCTCTCTTCTTATAATCAGAAGGAAGAGAAATTAAATAGCAAGTATGATCTCCCATAACAATATTGGATTTTTCCCAACAACTTGATCAACCAGAAAATACATTTCCAGCAATATTTCAACAAGAGCAGGGAAAATTTGGCTTTGCAGTTGAGATTTGGAGGACGGCCATAACAACAAATCTGAGAAAATCATGCTCAGAGAACCATGTGTTTCTCTTAATACATGCCAAATTTGGGCAAACCATTCTATGATAAAGTTAATTGGGCCTATTTTGAACAAAACCCATGTTTCGTATTTTCCATATTCTTCTTCATTTTCCTAGAATCTTAACCACAGAACTATCACTTCTTATTCCAGTGAATTTTTGAGTTGGAATATTTGATGATAATTTGGAGATCAAATCTTCAATCTGGAAAATATCTTGGAGGCTAAAATGGTGAGTGATATTACAAAATATATTAATAAACCATCATTGATAAAATTATGCATAATAATCATCAATTTATTAAAAATAAAGGAGAAGAAATAATATTCATCCATAAGAGCATAAATCATTATAAGATGGATTTATATGATAAATTATAATGAATGATATGATAAAGAAGACTAAAAATGGATGAAATAAGTGTTTAAAAGTGGTTATATTCACGGCCCAACATACCCCCAAACTGAATATATTGCATGTCCTCATGCAACCCAGAACTGAATATATTGCATGTTCTCATGCAACCCAAAGACAGAACCCATGTGTTAACCAAGCAAAGAAAATTGTTCATCCCAACTCATGAAATGGATGGAACAAATGAATTTTTCCTCAATTCAATTTTAGCAATCTTGATAAAGGCATAACAATTTTTACAGTTGACGTTCAACTATATGTATAAGAAGTTGCAGAAAAATGTGACATAAGTAACAACAAACTTCATTAACCATTTTCTCAAAAATCAGATCGTTTTGATGCACGGATCATGAGATGTAAACAAAATGGTTGTAGGTGATAGTGCATAATTTTCGAAGTTTTATGAACTAATTTAGTGTGAAATTATCTGGTTTTTTGTATTTTAATGATACCTCTTTGTTGACCAGAAATCACAAGAATTCAGTTCATAATTTTAAAGATATATGCAAAACAATTTCCGCACTATATACAAATGAAATTGTATGCCTTAAATGAGAAAGAAAGTAGAAAATATCCATCATGTGTAGCAATTTTCCCCCTCCAAACTGAAGAATTAGCATGTCCTCATGCGATGCTAGAAAACAAAGAGAGATGGTTGCTACAATCTATTGAAATCGATGCTTGGTATAAAACAACATGGAATAATGGAGGTGTTGAGAATGAATAAGAATATCCATGTATGATAAAGAATATTACTGACATGGTCACTAGAAAGAAATGAAAGAAATCAACACTCCCCCAAACTGAAAGATTAGACGTGTCTAAAAAATGGGAAGTGGTAAAGATGTGGAATGATGATAAATAATGCTCAATGGATTTCCATGAAATTCTCCTAAATTCATAATAAATCAAAAAATTATGCTATTTTACCTCAAGTTTTACCTCCAAAAAAATGTGGAAGGACATGTAGGGACTGGCCTTCGCTGAAGCTGATGTAGGCTGACCGAATACTGAAAGTGATGCAAAAGGTGGAAGCCATGCAAGTACATCATGTCTAAAGAATTGTGCGTGTTCAGGAACTTTTGTTGTTAATTGCAATAATGTGGTCATGCTGTGAATATAATTTCCCCCCATATTTGTTGTTCTCTTGTAAACAAATCACAATTCTGTATGCAATTTTCTTGAATCCATAGTTTTAGTTTTAAATGGCAACAGATAAGATGCATGAAAAAAGTTCAATCAAATTTTTTTTTGTAGAAATGCAGTATCAATATTGTGGTAAATCAACAAATAGAAGAGCAGTGTACTGCACAACAATTGTACTGCATGGAAAGGCATACATACTTATGATATGATCAACAAATTATCTCATTACTTAAATCCATGCATGTGATAAATTGTAAACATATATAGAATTGTTTTGTAATGATTCAAGGATAAGGAGAAGGGACAGCTTAAGATAAACATAAGTACAAATGCATTTATTACCCACTTAAACTAATGTGATCGATTTATGATGATGTTCATGTATAATAGGTTCGAAATCAAAGGTTAAGGATTCATACTTTCATCGGATATTGAAATAGAGATATAGGAAAAAGGGTTTCATATTATTATTGATGTGTATAAATGTGACTCCAATACCATCAACAGAGCTCTATTGCCCACAGGTGTCCATAACCTTGACAGAGTTTCTCTCTCACCCTTGGAAGCATTGTCCTTTATTTATGCTAAGGAAATGCTTGTGAATTGTCATAACAGAGGCCATTGTGTTGGCTTGGTGACCAGATAAATCACAATTCCATTCAATGGGAAGAAGTGAAAAGTGGGCAGGCCGGCTCGTGATGAGACCTCCTATTTCAAGGACTTCTTAATTTTTTCAATTTTCCATTGGACCATATCCTTGGTTTGGTGGCCATGATGGGAATGACACTTCACTTGTTTCCTTATGAACATGGTAGGCCGGCTCTTGATGAGACCCCCTATCCTCCATCTGTCAAATTATAAAATTATTAATGAAATATGTAAATATTTTTCTTTTCATATAGCACTTTCCTATTTATTCATAAAGGATGGCTCAGCACTCCTTAAGAGTAGGGATGGTGGAAGAAGTCTGAACTACTCAATAGAGAAGAATATGACCTTGTTCCTATTCCATAAGTAAAAATCAAAGAAAGTTATAAAATATGGGAAAGAACCAACATGATAAATATAATCGATCATATGAATTTAGTGGTAGTAAGACAAGAAAATCATGTTATTGATTATGTCCCTTTTTCCTTTTTCTTATCATTACTAAACAAATTTCTTAAAAATGACGATTACTTTTGATTTTCTGATTACAGTAAGCTTTAATTTGTATGATTGTGTATCTTTCCATAAATTGTATATTTGTCTTTCAAAAAGTTATGAAAAATTCAAAAAAAGTTCTAAAAATGTTGTTTAAAAAAAAAGAAAAATGCAGTCAAAAAGTGTTGTTCCTTTGGAAAGGAACAAAAAAAACAATCTACGAAAATGTTGTTCCTTTGGAAAGGAACAACAAGAATAATTTGCGAAAATGCTATTCCTTTGGAAAGGAACATCAAGAACAGTCGGCGAAAATGTTGTTCCTTTGGAAAGAAACAACAAAAACAGTCGGTGTTGTTCCTTTTGAAGGGAACAACAAAACTATTGTTCCTTTTGAAAGGAACAACGAAAAGGAGCAGTGTTGTTTCTTTTGAAAGGAACAGCAAAAACATGCAACACAAATGTTGTTCTTTTTGAAAAGAACAACAAAAATAATCAGCGAAAATGTTGTTCCTTTTGGAAGGAACAACAAAAATAAACACATAAACGCACTGCTCCTTAAGAGGAACGACTGTTGTTCCTTAAGAGGAACAACAACTATTCCTTAAGAGGAACAACAAACAGCTATAAACACGCAAAAAGGGAAAAAAAAATAGGGGAAAGAACAAATATAATGTGCAATCCATTGCAAAGCAAACTCAATCAAGTAGAAAGGAAAGTTTATGTACAAGTTTCAAGAAAAGGTATTTTCTTACAGAATTGCTGCTACTGAAGAATTTTCTTTTGCAATTGAAACTTGCATGGTGGGGTCCTTATTGTTCAATTGCCACTGGAGCAGAAATTATAATTTGAAGAGATTGACCCCTGAAACACAAAAACATAAAAGAAATCAGAAAAGAAACAACACTTTATTAAGTTAAAACAGCTATGATGTTATTTCTAAGAGAATATCAAATCTATTAATGGAAAAAAAATGATCTTTGGAAAATGTTTGGCAACAGTGACATGAATCTTCAAATGGAAACTAATTCTTCATTTATTCTTGTTATGAATCTGTTAGTTAATGAACTGGATGGAATGCCCTTGTTTCACTAAAATTTCTTTCAAGAATCACTCGTCCATAAATTGACCTTCTTTATTCTTCTAAGACCTGCAAAAAATGAGTGTCTACCTGCAATAAAACATTAAATCATGGAGGAAGAGAGGTGTACGGGCTCCCTTAATCCAATAATTATGCAAAAAACTAGCAAGTAGTTACTCTTTATAACAAATCCATGGAAAAATAAGAAAAATTTTATTTGTCACCTACGGGAGAGTAGTGGTCGACTATACTAACCAGCAGTGTTTTAATCACACCTTCTTTGTTTCTCGTCCGATTTGAGTGATTCCAAAGCCAAATGAGAGCTAATTAAAATATTTATCTCTAATAGAAACAGGTTTTAAAAATTCCATGTAATGATATGTTAAATTTTCTTAGAACAACCTGCTTAATAGAGTCATTTTCAATTTTCCAGCTCAGACCAACAGTTGATATTTCAAGCATAAATTTTTTGTTTGATGGCAGATTGAACTGATTAAAATTGGATATTAAATTATATTAATTTATTTATCTCTAATAGAAACATATTTTGAAGAAAAGAAGAATTGATGGGTCAAATATGCTAGTGAACAACCGAGAAAACAAAGTTTCAAGAGTGCTGATTTATGATAGGCAGTCAGTATTTTGGTCATCAATTCCTCATACGATATTGAAATTGAGTGATTCAAATTGATTTGTAAACTAAATTCATAGATGAATCTCTCATAGAATAATTTTTTAAAAATATATTTATTTAGGCATCCAAAAACTGACTGTCCCAACTCTGTTCTTAAGCTGCCTACTAGACACCTTGTCAATGTATTGGTTCTAACTTTTCCGTTTCAAATCCAAATGGAGTGATTCAAATTGGGTTGGAAAGTAGAAATAAAGGGATACTTAGGATAGAAACAGGTTTTAAAAATATTCAATTTTTGTCCCCCAAAACATGACTATCCCAACTGTGTTTTCAAAAATTTCATCAAGCCCGCAAGCCAAAAAAATGATATTCAAGAAATTTTTCCATATTGAAGATAAAAATGAATATGAGTGTTTGTAGATTTGTTATTTGAAATATAATTGATCTAAAAACACAAATAAATTATAATATTTATCATCAATGTTGATTTCCACAGCATGTTGCAACAAAGAAACAACTATTTTTACAAAAATAGAATAATAAAAAAATGTGTTTATTTTATTTTCTTATTTATTTTATTTTCTCTGCTATCCTACTCTTCTTTGATAATCGAATATGCTTATGTATAAGAGTATTCCGAGTGGAGCCATTTCCAAAATAAGGCCTCTATACATACCCAAATTTGAAAAAAACATGTTGATAAATAGTAGGGTATGAGAAGCCAACTTCCCTTTTTGTAAAAAAAATTGGGCAAAAATTCTCAATTTCATGAGAATCTTGCTCAGTCTGTTCTGTTTGGCTATGTATCTCAGTAAAGGCTACAAATGGTGGGTTTGTGGCCTGAAGGGAACTAGTAGGTTGTCTAGAAATAACTTTCCTAGGTCCTACTGATGGATGAGATTCAGTTTTCTTAAGAATTTCGTCAATAAAGGTCCTTCTCCCAAGGGTCACTAGTCCCTTAGGTTTTTGAGGTTTGGGAGTAATTTTGTCTTGTTTAGATTTTTTAGTCATTTAAAACAACAAGCCTTCATTCCTACCTAAAGAATTTTTTTTTTATCCAATTCTGCTGTGAAGCGGGCAGTGAGCAAGTATGTTCCTTGCTCGGTGCGCAGGTTATTACCTTTCGTCTTTAAAACCCAATTCTTCCCAAGCAGAAAAAAGGTCAAATGTGCATCACTCCTTCTAAATAGCATACACTCTCCCCAACAACGGTGCCAAAATGTTGAGGCATAAAAGGTATCTTTTTAACATTTATTTATCTCACATTAATTATCAATCCGGGAGTGACTTTTTATTTCAAGAGTGTACTTAGTCTGAGGTAGCAATTCAATCTAAGAGTAATGCTTTGCAAGATGTAGTACATCATTTCAAATGCAAAATTAAACGGATGCTTGAAAAATAAATCTAACTACAACAACATAAACTCAAAATCTCTGAAACCTTAATTAAACCAATCTGCAAAACATTGATCAGGGATATAGTAGCAATAAATCCTTCCCTTAGAAATCGATGCAAGATAACCAATCTAGGAACTTGGAAGCAATAAACAGTGTCCTCTACAGTTGGTGATCTTAAAACAATCGAAATGAAAGTAAACTCAATCTTCGTGTTGATGAAAATAACTGAAAGTAACAAAATCTGGAAAGGAACAGTAGCTTGTAATTCCTATGCATACCAATTGTAACTCATCTATTTGATAATCTGAAGCTATGAATCAGAAATAAACAATAAACAGAAATGGAACAACAATATGAACAACAATTCTAATTCTAATGCAATTAGGCAACTAATCTGAATTCTCCAATCTTGTCGGCAGCCAAGACTATGAAACAGTTCATTGGAATGAATCATAAATCAATGGAACAACAACGCTTTATAAAAGATAGCAATATGAATACGATAGTAAATAATATCCTTGCTAAGATAGAATAGCAGTGCAATTCATTAACGTATACATCAAATCTGAATTCAATCCAACAACAATGCAATTATCACACAACAGAAATAAAAGAATAGAAATACAAACAACGGATCGCTCCACCAGGGTCGGGCCCTCAACCGCCGGTGAAAGCGCCGCTGGGCTACTGCAGAGCTTGAGAAATGGAACGAGAACACCTCTTTGTATTAATCAAACATGAATAGCTTTTACATCAGTTGCTCTTTTCTCATAAGAGTTAAGGAATTACAATGTTACAAAGGGAATTCAATAGTCATCCATTGTTCTTCTTAATACACAATACATTCCCTCCTTTTATAATCAGAAGGAAGAGAAATTAAATAGCAAATATGATCTCCCATAAAAATATTGGATTGTTCCCAACAACTTGATCAACCAGAAAATACATTTCCAACAATCTTTCAACAAGAGCAAGGCGAATTTGGCTTTGCAGCTGAGATTTGGAGGACGACCGCAACAACAAATCTGAGAAAATCGTGCTCAAATAACCCTATGTTTCTCTCAATACATGCTGAATTTGGGCAAAATGTTCTAATATTAAGTTAATTCGGCACGTTCTGGACAAAACCCATGTTCTGGATTTTCTAGATTCTTCTTCATTTGCCCAGAATCTTAATCGCAAAACTGTCAATTCTTATTTCAGCGAATTTCTGAGTTGGAATATTTGATGATGATTTGGAGATCAAATATTCAATCTGGAAAATATCTTGGAGGCTAAAATGGTGAGTGATATTACAAAATATATTAATAAACCATCATTGATAAAATTATGCATAATAATCATCAATTTATTAAAAATAAAGGAGAAGAAATAATGTTCATCCATAAGAGCATAAATCATTATAAGATGGATTTATATGATAAATTATAATAAATGATATGATAAAGAAGAGTAAAAATGGATGAAATAAGTGTTTAAAAGTGGTCGTATTCATGGCCCAACAGACATTACAATACTTTGAAAGGGAATTATGAGCACAAATTTAAAAAGTAAATGGAGAAACATGTTATTAGTTTTGCAAAAATTTATAACATGTGAAGGTAGATTCGATACGATGTATGTTTACCATATCAGGCTGTTAATGAATTTCTGAGATGATGGAGAGATAAATCTACTTTTCTTTTTACTCAATATCTTGAAAAGAATGGCTTCAAATGTTCAAAAGAGGGTTCAATTTCTAAAAACTACTCTCCACCACCATGGCTCAGTAAAAATACTGATTGAATTACACTTGAAGAAAATAGGAGATAATTGGGAAGAGTTTGTTTTAAGAAACAGTTTTCAAGACCGAGAAGAAACATCATCTAAAGAAGAAAATGTTAGGAGAAGCAGAAGAAGAAAAACTGATAAAGATGTTGAAAATAAACATGATACAATATCACAAGAAGAGAATGAAGAATTGATTTTTGAAAAGTTGACAGAGATTAGAAAACAGATTAGGGTCAAAAGAAAAGAGAAGATAACAAGTGAATATACTAATGAAGAAAATTAAAATCCACCAAATTTAAGGAGAAGTTCTAGACTCAAAGGATTACTTAAAAAGACATTGGTTAAGGAAACAAGAATTATAAATGTTGAAGATGAAGGAACTCTAGTTCAAACATCAGTTGATAGATCTCCTTTACATTAGTTTGAAGAAAACCCTAACAGAGGAGCTCCTGATATAGACCCAACTCAACAAAAAAATTATGATTATGTGGAATCTTTGGAAAGAAAGGCCTCAAAGAATCAAGAAAGATCCCTCAGTCCACAAGAACCTCCAATAGAAGACATGAAGAAAGATAATTATGAATTGGAGATACTGAATAAGCACATTAATAATGAGAATAAAATCTTGAGATAACAAGTTAAATTGAATAATTCTATGAATAATACTCTCACTCTGCAAATGGGGACACTACACAAAGAAAACAGGTAGCTAAAGAGGAGGAATAAGAAATTGAACAGAGCCCTCATAAATCTCAGGTTTAAATTACTCATGAGGAAACCTAGAATGACACTAACTAGCAAAAGAAGCAGAAAGATAAGGCCGGATGTTCTAGCAGAGGTTTCAGAGCACATGGAATATGTTTTGATGAAATTGCATGAGGACATGCAATATTTTTGCAGTGGGGTTATGTTGAGCCATAGAATTGCCTTTTGTTTTACAAACCTTCACTTCATTTCATCATTCTTTTATCACTTCATAAGCCTAAAATCAATGAAGAATGATTAGGATTGCTTAAAGGTTACATAAAAATGATTAACATGTTGTATTTTCGTGGTTTTTGTTGTTTTAATAATTTTGAGCACTTTAGCTATAGAATATAGGCATTCCATAGCCAGACAAACGTTCCCCAACTATTTTTGTGTTTATGTATGATGCAGGTGTCAATTGAAGAAAAGGCGGACATGGGTAGTTCTCAAATCTTCTCTACATGATTCCTTCCTATCCATGAGGATTGAATCGATAGTTGGAGCTGTCTAATCCAATAGTCAAGACAGGAATCAAAGAGACCGTTTTCTACAGGAATTAGGACTCTTGATTTGCTTTGCAGCAAATCATGATTCTTAAAAGAATTCCAATCCAATTATAATTTGAATATTACACGTGTACCTATTTCTATTTGACATTAGTCATATAATTTGCATATAAATTAAGCTCTGTAGAACCGAGGAGGGATGGTTAATAACATATTTAGAATTACAGTGATACTATGTTTTAATCAAACATTGTTTTTAATAAAGGAGAGTAACCTTTCATGTTGTTTTGATTACAACCTTAAGGAGCTAAATAATTTCACCAAATTGGTAGCAGAGGGCCCCTGCTATCTAAGGAGGTTTCTTATGTTCTCTAGCTAAGCTATTTCAATTTATGTTTAGCATTTCTCTTTGCTTTCAGCTTTTTAGATTGCTTTCATAGTCAACAATTATTGTATCTCACTGAGTTCAATCTATTGAATAATAGTTAGTGACTTACAAAGACAGTAGTTATTTAGCATTTTATTTCATGTCATTTGCTTTCCTAATTTACAGTTGTTGAGTCTGAATGAGTTCAATCTATTGAATAATAGTGAGTGACTTACATACACAGTAACTGTCTAGCATTTTATTTCATGTCATTTGCTTTCCTAATTTACAGTTGTTGATTCTAACCGAGTTCAATCTATTGAATAATAGTGAGTGAGTTACAGACACAATAACTGTCTAGCATTTTATTTCATGTCATTTGCTTAATCTGTTTAGATAGAAGATCCTCATTCCATTGCAATTAATCTCTTTCAGAGACATTCTAATTAAACTTGAAATTGAATAGAATTTGTAAGAATGGCTAAATGAATAAGATTCAGATGTAATGTTTTTAGTTATCGAATGTTTTCATTTCTTGAATTTTCAATTAAGTTGTAAGATCCATGGATTAGGTTTTCTTGTTTCACCTTTTCTTGATTAGGAATTAGACGTCAAAATTATCCATAAGACCTTTTTTTGCTTTCATAGAAGATTAACTCATTTTTACAACATTTCCTTTTCTTCCTTTCTGATTAGATTTAATCTCATATTTCTAGTTTAGAGTAGAATACTAAGGATCAAAAGATAAAACCCCAAAACAACAATAAAACATTAAACCAACGAAGTAAGAAAAGGGGAAACTTAGGCACATATAGTGCACCACACTTCATCAAAGTTATGAATGCTGGTTGATAATTAATGTTAACAATTTAGGACACTAAATTGACTAAACACCTTCCTCGATGACTGAAGATCCTCGTCTCACAACTATTCCTAAATGAATTCATCCCACAGTCTGTTCTAGTTTGGAATCTTCTCCCTGACAATGATTCCTTTGATGAAGGATTTCCATTCTTTGGTGAACCCTTTCAAGGCAATCCTTACCATTCCTTGATCTAAAACTTTGACACTGACAACAAAAATCTCATATCCAACCTGTGACAATATTGTCAAATACGAAGTCGTTCATTCACTTTTCAACATCTTGGTGGACTTCAACCTATCCTGTAATACCAATACCTAGTTCTCGTTCTTATTTTGGAAAAAATTCTGAAGAGCCATCCACATTTCATGTACATTTAGGAATCCCTCACACCATTAAGGATTATCAACCTCACTTTCTTATCCAAATATTCCCATATATACAACTCCTTAGGGTTGGTTGGGTGCTCAACCTCTTTGTCGGCAAACTCCCATATCTTGTTGATCTGCAACACCAACTTGATCCTTTCTTTCCAAGGACTATATTAGGACAAACCTTCCAATTTGTCCTCATACCGAAGACCTACCTACAACTTCGTCGTTGTAGTGACTCCTTCACTCACGATTTGACCAACTCCATCTCATGTCGTACTTCACTGCGAAAAATCTAATTTATTGACTTGCAAAGTAGCTGACACACACTATGATACCATGTTGATTTTCAATGACCTTGGATCTATGTTAGAGTCTTAAAGCACTAACACTACCAAACCAATAATCTCAACCATAAATTACTTTGCACAACAAAAAATATAAAGTAGAAAATCACATATGCACAATACACACAGTTTTAAACAAAATTGTACAATAATGTACAATCCCCAATATTCATTATATTAGACCAAATCTAAATAATACAAGTCTATGATATGCAAGATACAATGGAAAAATTGGTTGCATCTCTTCTCTACCGTATCTTGTCCTCCTGGTCCTTCGTACCCATACTGTGCATTAGTAGTGCCTTAGTCCATCAAGGCCACTACACATCGAGACTCGAGGAGGGCTGCCACGTGACACTGTTGCACTTCATTTTGTGATGCAGGAGCATAGGGCTCAAGGGATTAAAAACTTCAATTTTTATTCCAAAAATACAAAAAGAAATTACAAGCAAAGGACTGGGATCCTTTAGCCTTCGATTTATTGTTTTAGTAGATAGGATTTCACTGATATTTAGGGATTGAATTACTTGTATTTGATTCAATGTATTTAATTTTTAATTTAGGATTTTTAGGAAAATCTTATGGAATAGGATTTTATCCGAGATTGGGCAAAAACTGATTCTAAAGAATTGTTTTGAAAGGATTATGTAAACATTATATATATTGTAAGTGACAATGTAATGAGTAGAGGAGGATTTTGATGGAAATATCAATCGAATAGAAGAAAAAAATCACATCTCCTCTGTAGCTATGTGAATGTTAGCATAATTTTCAAATGCCGGATATTCATTCTCTTTTGAATTATTATTGAGTTTAGGGGAATTTAGTTTATGTTTGGTTTAATTGACTCTGTGTGTGTCAATTTACATTCAATGAATACAATCTAGCTTTTCTGCAAGTATTAAATTCTTTACATCGAGATCTTATAAGTCTTCACAAAATTTGTTATTCGATACTAGTGTTAAGTCTGACGAAATCAACCATTTGAGATCACCATAGCACATACAGAGTTTAAAATAATATCACATATCAAGCTGCTACAACAATCAATATTTCAAGGACTCAAATTTTATTAAAACAGAGTTTGGAGGCTGTGACTTTTTAATCGGAATGAACTTTTTGTAGTTTTAAAAAGGCACTACGGTTTAATTGTAGAAGTATAATCTGGTGGGTTGAAGAAAATAACAACGTTGATATGCGTACAGAGTCCAGGTAAATCATCACCATTGAATTGAGATCCAATGAAAATCACATTTTAAATTGCACAATGTTTAATCATTTGAATCGGACTCAATGATTTTATAAATTGGATTTCAAATGTCATATTAACTGTCAACAACTCTTGTCATCTAACGGTTTTCGCTTGAAAGGTTTGAGATCTACGGATATCGCATTTTTAAATGCATTGAGTTTAATGAATAAAATGGATGCGATAAAATTAGTCAAGGTTTAATGAGGTTTAGAATCCATTGTAAAATTCAGCTTGATGGTTGAATTTTATTAATGTTTCATTTTACATAGTTGGCTCAATTATGTTGTCGTCCTTTATGTGAAAGGATTTGCATTCGGTTAAGACAAAAGATTTTTATTAAGGGTTTTATTAAACCAAGCTATGGAAAGGAAATGTGATTCTCAAATAATTGTATTTCTATCATTTATGAAACAATTATAAAAGTGGGTTTTAATGCCATTTAATATTTGTGGAACAAATTTTTAATTTCATAGAAGCTTTGGGTTTTGTATTGAAGGTTGATAACCGATAAAAAAATAGAGAACCGTGATGAGGTTCCACCTGAATTAGAGGAAGTTGTCACAAGGTTTGAAAGCTTGTCATTAACACCTGCATCCAGACCACCATTAGTGGTATCAGAGCAGGATTTACACACTGAGCAAGATCTCAAAGATCAGGAAAATAAATCCAACATGGCTTATAGAGTTGGACGAGGATGTGGTGCTGGTCGAATAAGAGGAAGACCAGTTGCAAATGATGAAGTGATGGAGGTTATGCAACAAATGCAAGCCATATTAGAAGAAATGGAAATGCGAAATCAAAGAGATGCAAATGCTGGAGACATGAGTGAACCTGAAGTTGAATCTACAGAAGAGGGAGAACTTGCAAAAGTTACTCCTGAAATGAGATTTTTTAAATCAATGTTGGGATCCACATCTAAACCCAGACTTGAAGTTTTAGTTTTTAAAAGAAGCTTAAACCCATATGAAATGATATATTGGGTAAATGAAAAGGATAATTTCTTCGATTATGAAGAAATGGATGAAGGAAAAAGAGTAAAGTTTGCTATCACAAAATTGAAAGGTCATGTAGCACTTTGGTGGGATGGAGTGCAGGCAGAAAGAAGGAGACATGGAAAGCAGCCAATAAAGAATTGGAAGAGGATGGTGGAAAAGCTAAGAGGTAAGTTTTTTCCAAGTGATTATCAACTTTCATTATTTAGACAAATGTAGAATCTTAGGCAGAGGTCAATGACAGTTAAAAAATACACGGAGGAATTTTACAAAGTGAGCATAAGAGCAGGACAAATTCAAGATACAATAGAGAATATTGCATGATATATTAATGGCCTCAGAATGGAGATCCAAGATGAGATAAGTCTACTGTCTCCTAAAATAGTGGAAGAGGCTTATCAGATGGCCTTGAAGGCTAAAGAAAAACTCATAAGGAAGCAGTCTTCCAGAAGTAGAGGTACTTTCTGAGGAAAAGGAAGTCAAGGTGGTAGAGAAATATCTAAAACACTAAGAG
The DNA here is from genome assembly GCA_034641835.2 of Pinus albicaulis. Lineage (NCBI taxonomy): Eukaryota > Viridiplantae > Streptophyta > Pinopsida > Pinales > Pinaceae > Pinus > Pinus albicaulis. Next base: position 74,032,729 of record CM076571.1, on the reverse strand, counting down.
AAGGAGCTAGCAGCAGCTCCAGTCAGCATACACACACAGAAGGTGATGCAAGTGGCAGAATAAATTTTTCCAGAGGAAGAGGAGGCAAAGGAAAAGGAAGATAAATCAGATGTTATAGATGTAATAAGCTTGGAAATAGAGCTTATGAATGTCCAGAGAATGTGGGGACAAATCAGAGAAATGTAATTGTTGCTCAGAATGAAAAGGAAGCAGAAAAAATTCCAGAAGCAGTAAAAGTGACAGAAGCAAAAAATACACCAAAGAAAGGAGAATCTTTTGTAGTTAAAATTTTTTTGTTAAAACCAGCGAAGGAAGTTGTTGAACCAGAACAAAAAAAAAAATTGTTTAGAAATGTGTGCAAAGTTCAAGGAAAATGCTATCAAATGGTAATTGATAGTGGCAACACTTATAATTTGGTCTGTACAGAAGTGGTAGAGAAATTGAAATTGAAGAAAAAAAACATCCAACACCCCACAAGGTGTCATGGCTTCAGAAAGGACATCAGTTGTTAGTGAATGAATAGTGTGAAGTGGAATTCCAGTTGGGAAGCTACAAAGACAAAATTATGTGTGATGTGATGCCTATGGATGTATGCCACATATTGCTAGGTAGACCTTGGCTGTATGACAGAGGAGGTATGCATGATGGGAAGAAGAAAACATACAAGTTTTGTAAATATGGTGTCAATCATATATTGTTGCCGATAGATGAAGAAGATGCATCAAAAAGAAGATCTGATCCGAAAGCATTGTTACAGAGTGGAAAAGAATATCTGCAATAGATTGAAGATGATGAGGTAAACTTTGAATTAGTTTCCAAACCTAAGGTAGTAATTACTTCCACTAAAATTTCTTATTTGCCAATTGAAATTCAAGAGATGTTGGAAAATTATTGTGATATCATTGTAGATGATTTGCCAGATGAGGTACCAACTATTAGAAAAATTATCCATCATGTAGATTTGATTCCTAGAGAAAATTTTCCAAATAAAGCAGCATACAGGATGAATCCTACAGAAAATGAAGAAATCAGGAAGCAAGTACAGGAGCTGTTAGATAAAGAACTGATCAGAGAAAGTTTGAGTCCTTGTGCAGTACCAACATTGCTGAGTCCAAAAAATGATGGAGGCTGGAGAATGTGTACTGATTCAAGAGAAATCAATAAAATAACAATTAGGTATAGATTTCCTTTACCTAGAATTGAAGATTTGATGGAATTTTTAAGTGGAGCAAGATATTTTACAAAGATGGATTTAAACAACGGCTATCATCAAATTAGGATAAGGGAAGGAGATGAATGGGAAACATCTTTTAAAACAAATGAAGGACTATATGAATGGATGGTAATGCCGTTTGGATTATCAAATGCACCTAGTACATTTATGGGGCTCGTGAATGAAGTGTTGAAAGAATTTATTGGTAAATTTGTGATAGTATATCTGGATGATATATTAATTTACAGCAAGTCTAAAGAAGAACAACTAAGACATTTGAATTATGTCTTAAGGAAGTTACATCAAGAAACATTGATGGTAAATTTTAAAAAATGTTCATTCATGAAGGAATAATTGGTATACTTATGTGTTGTTGTTTCTACTAATGGATTGAAGATGGACCCAGAGAAGATAAAGGCAATAATAGAATACCCTTCGCCGAAGAGTGTTTTTGAGGTAAGAAGTTTCCATGGTTTTGCTAGTTTCTATAGAAAATTCATAAGGAATTTTAGTAAGATCAATGCTCCTATTATTGAAACTATAAAGAAGGACAAACAACCATTTAAATGGAATGATGAGGCAGAAAAAAAAATTAGTTGTTGAAAAGAAAGATAACAAAAAAACCCATTTTAGTTTTTCCTGATTTTAAGAAACCTTTTCAAGTGAAATGCGACGCTAGTGGAGAAGCTATCGGAGCTGTGCTAAGTCAAGAAGACAGAATTGTAGCTTATTTCAATGAAAAACTGAATGAGACAAGAAGAAAATATTCTACTTATGACAAGGAATTTTATGCAGTTGTATATGCATTAAAGAAGTGGAGACATTATTTGATGTTTAAATATTTTGTGCTTTATTCATAGAATCATGCACTGTAGTGTATTATGCAGCAGGAAAAACTAAATCAGAAACATGCAAAATGGGTAGAGTATTTTCAGAGTTTCAATTTTGTATTGAAACACATAAGTGGCCAAGCAAACAAAGTAGCAGATGCCTTAAGTAGAAAGAACATTTTAGTTCAAGAAAGTCAAATTCAAGTATTGGGTTTTGATTTTCTTAAAGAATTGTATAAAAAAAATTTGGATTTTAAAGAGGCATTTGAAGCATGCAGTAATCCTATTTTGTTGGACAAAAGTAAGTGGATGGATTTTTTCTTGCAAGAAGGTTTGTTGTTTCAAAGAAATCAGCTGTTCATACGACATTGTTCTATGAGAGAAATTTTAATTAAAGAGAAACATAGTGGCGGACTTGGTGGACATTTTGGTGTAGACAAGTATTATGAACGACTGAGTCATTTTTATTTTTGGCCAAAGATGAGATCTGAAGTGGAGAATTTTGTGAGGAATTGTAAATTTTGTCAGTATGCAAAAGGAAGGAGTCAGAACACAAGTTTGTATGTTCCATTACCTATTCCAGATAGACCTTGGGATATGGTGAGTATGGATTTTATTTTGGGTTTACCTAAAACACAGAGAGGGAATGATGAAATTTATGTTATAGTTGACAAATTTTCTAAAATGGCACATTTTATTCCATGTTATAAAACCAGTGATGCTCCTCATGTTGCTAATATGTTTTTCAAAGAGATTGTAAGGTTACGTGGGTTACATAAAAGCATTTTCTCTGATAGGGACACCAGATTTGTTGGTCATTTCTAGAGGACATTGTGGAAAAAGATTGGTACTAAACTGATTTTCAGCTCAGCCTATCACCGTCAGACTGATGGACAGACTAAGGTGGTGAACAGAAGCTTGGGTAATCTTTTGAGAATTCTTGCAGGGGAACATCCTAAACAGTGGGATCAGATTTTGGCACAGGCTGAATATGCTTATAATGACTCTCCTAACAGGAGTATAGGACAGAGTCCATTCCATATAGTTTATGGAATGCACCCAAGAGGAGTGTATGAATTAATGAATTTTGGAAAAGCAGAGATGAGAAGTGCTGATGAAGAAGAGTTTGCTTTGGAAATTCGAGAAATACATGAATAGGTAAAACAACAGTTACACGATAACAACATCCAATACAAAAGTAGAGCAAATTTGAAGAAAAGGGAACTTAATTTTGAGGTTGGAGATTTGGTTCTAGCACACATAAGGAAGGAAATATTTCCAAAAAGGGCATATAATAAGTTGAATTTTAAGAAAATTGGGCCATGCAGAGTATTGAGAAAATTTTCTGCAAATGCTTATGAAATTGAATTACCCCCTGGCATTGGAATATCTCCAATTTTCAATGTTGTTGATTTGTACAGGTATGAGGACGAAGAAACAGATGATAAAAATGAAAGAAAAGAAGAAATTGACTGGTTGAGACAGTTACCCACAGCAAAAACATTGCAACCAGAGAATATTTTAGACAAAATATTGTCTATGTAGACAAGAGGATGGGAGTACCTTGATTATTTGATCAAGTGGAAAGATCAACAAGTTGCAGAATCTACTTGGATGATGGATACCATGCTACAGAAATTGGGCATCTCTGTAGAAGAGCTCATGGACAAGAGCCATGAAGACTTTTGCTCTCATGAGTCTGATGCAGGAGCACACAAATACAAAAAAAAATTACAAGCAAAGGAGTGGGATCCTTTAGCCTGCGATTTATTGTTTTAGTAGAAAGGATTTCACTGATATTTAGGGATTGAATTACTGGTATTTGATTCAATGTATTTAGTTTTTAATTTAGGATTTTTAGGCAAATATTATGGAATAGGATTTTATCCAAGATTGGGCAAAAACCGAATCTAAAGAATTGGATTGAAAGGATTATGTAAAAATTATATATATTTTAAGTGGAAATGTAATCGGTAGAGGATGATTTTGATGGAAATATCAATCAAATAGAAGAAAAAAATCACATCTCCTATGTAGTTGTGTGAATGTTAGCATAATTTTCAAATGCCAGATATTCATTCTCTTTTGAATTATTATTGAGTTTAGGGGAATTTAGTTTACGTTTGGTTTAATTGAATCTTTACGTGTCAATTTACATTAAATATAATACAATCTAGCTTTTCTGCAAGTATTAAATTCATTACATCGAGATCTTATAAGTCTTCACAAAATCTGCTATTTGATACTAGTGTTAAGTTTGACGGAATTGACCATTTGAGATCACCATAGCACATAAAGAGTTTAAAATAATATCACATATCAAGTTGCTACAACAATCGATATGTCAAGGACTCAAATTTTATTAAAACAGAGTTTGGAGGTCGTGACTTTTGAACCAGAATGAAGTTGTCGTAGTTTAAAAAAGGGATTACGGTTTAATTGCAGAAGTATAAACTGGTGGGTTGAAGAAACTAGCAATGTTGATATGCATACGGAGTCTAGGTAAATCGTCACCATTGAATTGAGATCCTACGAAAATCACATTTTAAATTGCACAATGTTCAATCATTTGAATCGGACCCGATGATTTTATAAATCGGGTTTCAAATGTCAGATTAACTGCCAACAACTCTTGGCATCTAACAATTTTCTCTTGAGAGGTTTGAGATCTACGGATATTGCATTTTTAAAGGCATGGAGTTTAATGAATAAAATGGATGCGATAAAATATAGTGAAGGTTTAATGAGGTTTGGAATCTGTTATAAAATTCAACGTGATGGTTGGATTTTATTAATGTTTCATTTTACATAATTGGTTCAATTATGTTGTCATCCTTTATGTGAAAGGATTTGCATTGGGTTAAGATGAAATATTTTTATTAAGGGTTTTATTAAACCAAGCTATGGAAAGGAAATGCAATTCTCAAATTATTGTATTTCTGTCATTTATGAAACAATTATAAAAGTGGGTTTTAATGCCATTTAAAATTTGTGGAACAAATTGTTAATTGCATAGAAGCTTTGGGTTTTACATTGGAGGTTGATGACCGATACAGAAATAGAGAACCGTGATGAGGTTCCACTTGAATTAGAGTAAATTTTCACAAGGTTTGAAAGCTTGTCATTAACACCTGCATCTAGACCACCATTTTTTAGAGTGTACTTGGACTCATCCAATATTATCTATGGGTAGGCCTAATCTCGAGCTTTAATATGCTAGGCTAGCAATCATCCTTTTTCCATCAAAGTGTTGCTCTTCAACACCTATCTTCACCCAACCTTCAGCTTCTCTTTGTCCTTCAAGATAGCTCGTCTAGCGCTACTTTGGACCTCGATTTTAGATTTAATTTTTTAGAACTCAAACATTGAAGAGACTCTATAAACCATTTTGTTCTTCATTTTCAATTTCACAAGCTTCTCTAAAAGACATTGACTTTCTGGATGCGTCCATTTAAAAAAAAGAGTATTATTCTCTATTTCCCAGGAACTAGACGTTATTGGCTTTGATACCAATTTAATGAAAAGGCTTCCTCAAGTGAAAAATAAAACTTGCAATAAAACTAGATGATACGACTAAATATATTTGTGAACAAACGTACTTTCTCTTACACAAACTTATACGTAAACTTCTTCGTGGCGTTTTGCGCCCCTTCTGATCTCTACTTCTGCTTATAACGGTGGATCCCAGAGCCCCCGTTGTTGTTTGCAGGTTGGTGCAGTCTTCCAGCTTCATCTTCGACCTCTTTGGCCCCGACACTCTCCAATTAGCATGGCTCGAAGTGAAAATTGTTTTCACTGTGCGGACTTCCAAGAAGAGCTCGAAAAAATTCATGCACACCAGAAGACTATCGACACAAAGCTAAAGAATGATGTTAAAGCCCTTGAGGACAAGCACCAGGCTGATTTTAAATTATTTCTCTCAAGGGTCTCTTCTCTTCAAGCACAATTCGACAATCTTTCGAACAAGTGCACTCATGTTAAAGAATCGATTCAAATCCTCAAATACATGATAGAAAAATGCACTGCCCCTAGTACTAGTTCCAACAACATAACAAGCGTGGGGAATGAAGAAAATTTGGAGAACTCTACTACGCGCCAAATCAGCCACATAAATATTGAATAATCTACCTCTCTCTCCTCAGCATGACTTTCAAATATGTATTACTTCTTTCACAGTTTGTTCGTATCTATAACTTTTTAGTATTTTCCCTCTTCTTGAATACTAGAATCAAAGGGCATGTAATACATAGTTGTAGTTGCTCTCTTCACTGCACATCAAGCAGATTGTCATGTAATTTTGGAGCTTTTGTCCTCTTAGTTTTTTTGAATACAAACTAGCACCCGATTTTGTAAAAAAAAAAGAAGTAAGCATGTCTAGTTGCCCAGGTGCAAAATGAATCTCTCTCAAAATTGAGAAGTGTGACTCTTCACCCACAACATAGAATGGTCCGCTAGATAATTAATTCATTGGCCTAAATGAACTAGATAAATAAGTTTCTGTGCGCTATGAAAAGAGAGTTTTGGACAAATTTTAGAAATTTTCTATAGACAAAACTAACTCTCAAGCATGGTAGGAGAAGGTTGATGCACATCTTCTAGAGCTTAATGAGTTCTGGCAAAAATAACTAAATAAAATGTCATGAAAAAATTCAAAGTAAAAAAAATAAAAGCAAGACAAAGTTCATGTAGGCTAAGAAATCCAAAACAACATGAAGAAGCCCCACACTAATTTGAATTCATCAGATGTGGAAATTAAAATAGTGTATGAGGGTTGTTTCTAGCTAAACACATCACTGCTTAAAAACCAACAAATTTATACAACCTGTAGCAAATATTTGAGAACATTTTGATTTTTTTTCACACACTTGAACATGCCAAGCCACTAGTGAATAGCTGATAATTACCAACAAACTATACTAAGAATTTAGAAAAAATAAGGTAACATGAAATATAGTAGCAGTTGCACATGCATTCAGAGTGTTGCGTGATCAATTTTTCTATGTATGTGAAGAATATACGACTTTCTCTCATATCTATTTCAGTGTGTTCAAGTCTCACTTGCATCTCTAGCGATAATTCAAACACCATTTTCAGATCTGTTCATCAAGGAAAACAATTGATATGTTGGCCAGACATATCATTATATGGCACTCACAATTTCAATAAATATTTTAAGGGTCAGTACCCCTTTCAGGAATTTTTTATTCAATGGGGAGGACACCTTATATGAGAGGAAGTCACCTTCCAAAAATTTCCAAGCTATTATGTTGAGGATTTCCAATCATTGATAATTACTTCGTCTTCTCCTTTATAGATTGTACTTCTACCGTGGAATTTACCAAATGGAGCATTCTACATTGAATATTGATGGAAAGTTCTACTCATGATGCCACAAGTGACACTTTATTGGAGTTTTTCACAATCTTAGAGCATTCATTCAAGGTTTGAAGAAGGAATCCACTTTGGAGGAGGCCACACATGCTTTTAAGGAGGATTCATTCATTTTTAGTGAAGGTAGATACATGGTCAACCACTTGGAGGAGGAACCGTACTTTGTGGTGCCATTTTTGAAGGATCGTTGCAAAACCAACTCCATTATCATGTTATCGTCAACTTGTATGATGGAGTTGTTTGATTGAGAGCATTATTGTACTCTTTTCTAAAATATTTTCATGATTTTTCTTGAAGTAGAAAGGGGATCTCAAAATCCTATTTCTATCTTTAGTATAGAGTTGTTGAGGAGGTTTGAATGGTAATATTTTATTGTATTCCTTGCACATAATATTGAAACTAGGAAAAGGTTTCAGTAATAGCTGTGAGCATGCTTACATTGCTTCATTTACAACAAATGACACTATGGCTGCTAAAAAGTAGTGATGGCCACAAAAGTTCAAGGTTTGGGAAGAGCACTAGCCATTCGAAAATGCAAGAAAGATATACAAACATTGAAGATCAATTTCCAAAAAATTCAATAGGTAAAAAGATAAAGCTTCCTGGACAATATGGTTTAAAAATTTTTGATGTATTATTTGGTAGGGGCTGGCATTCATTAAATGTCCCCTTATTCGTTGAAACTGATCAATCAATGGTTGTAATCATAGTCTTAGTACTTGTCAAGAAGTTATGTACCCTAAATTTGTTATCCTTGTTACTTGGTAGAATGCCTTTCATTCACATTGTAGATGGGAGCCTTTTGAAGGAAAGGGAGATTCATATTTAGTGTGGTTATTGTTTTTTCAAAAACAAAAGCTTTGCAGAATTCTAGCATAGATTGTGAAGTGTGTGGTATATGAATTGAGTAGATAGTGCTACTTAATAGGGAAAAATTATTAGCTAGTGTAGTCTGGTATTTGAAGATGCCTCATACAGTTTATCGAAGCAGGTTGTCAGTGACTATGGTATTTTACTAGCTAATTGACTACTCCTGTACTAGGTTTGGTTTTTTCTTTTACTAGTTGATTGAATACCCCTTTACATCACAAAGTTTTTTGAGTTAATAATTATAGCAAGTAAATATATCTGATCTATTTGCTTAGATAGTTTGTTTTAGGATAACTTAACATCCTATTTGTATCCTTACTCAATGGATTTTTAATCCGATAGGTGGTGAATTTCCAGGATGGTGATTTCAAATAAATTTTAACACATACTATTAGATTGGAAACTTTTATAACATGCATTTTCATTATTTTTCATGACTTCGACTAATCTTCCATTGCTTATTTTGTTAGTTAACTAGAGGATGGCTAGAAGCTGATGGCTTTAGAGCACTTACATGCCTTAATTTTTAAATTATGTAATTTAAGTGTCAACAAAAGGAAACTTAATATTTAGTATTTAGCAAGCCACATGCCTAAAATTGGGCATGGTAAAATTCATAAGTTCAGATCCTTTCGCATAATTTCAATTCTTGAAACAATTATTCTGCTCGAATCCTATGAATAACTACAAAATGGAAATTCCTACATCCTAGAAATAGTAGTATGCAAACATGATATTTTTTACCACGTGCATATCATGAGCCATTTTCACATAGATACCAACAGAGAAAAAAATTGACATAGCATTCACGACACTGCTTTCAATAATTGGAAATTTCTGCAATTAAATGAGGTATTCCACACTATATTATTTTCTCAAAATTTAAAGATCAACAATATACATTTAAGGTAGTAGAGAAATAATGTTCCAAGAAATTAAAAATCACTAGTTCATCTAGAGAGGAAAAAAGTATAAGAGAAGCCTCAATACATTTTTGCAAATTGCTATACTGAAAGTAGTATGACCGTACCTCAGTCCCAGCTTTTAGCTCAAGTATTTTCTTGGACACAGCCCCAACTGCTACTCTTCCAATTGTTTCCGGTGCTAAAGATCTGCCACCTCCTTGCATTTTATAGAAATTTAGGTATAACACATAAATCACTAAGTTGTATCTTCAAAAGCAAGAAGCATTTAAAGAGAGGCATACTACTCAGCAAATAGGCATGCTTAAGCATACCTGAACTGAACGAACACCATATTTTAAGTCATATGTGGCATCTGCATGAGATGGATGATAGTCTAATGAAATTTCATTTTAATCCTGTCAATTTTAGTAAAATGAAATCAAGAAAGAGTGGATTTGGAATTTCAAAAGCTCGTGTGTTGTAAACAACTATCCCAATTACCTTGTAAAATGCAATGCCGAAATGTATGACACAATCCTGTTGTCTATTCAGAGTATAAAATCTGTAACCAGGCACTCATGATTTTAGTAGACGTAATCATCATAGAGTGAATTGTCCTCGAGAACTTTTATGATTTATCCAATTACTTATCACATACTATTACTATAATGACATATGGTTAGACTTACCAGGGCCACATATTATTCCTGGAGGTCATAATCATGTTTAAAATTCATCTATTGTTATACAAATTTCTTCATGAACAAAGTTGTCATTATGAAATAGTCACTTCTAGGTTATATAGTACCATCATTCTGAACTCCTCTGCTAACTAGACACAACAAATATTGTTTCAAATCATAAGGGGGTGAAAATGCAAAGATGGGTAAGAATTTTGTGAGAATTCAGAGCAGAAATATTTTTTTCCTCCATAGTTCGGTCGAACAATTCAGGAGTTTAGCCGAACTATTGAATTTAGTTTGGCCGAACTTCGTTTTCCATTTACATTGACATCGTACTTATGGAAATGGAAAACAGATTTTTCGCCTGAGTTTGGAAAACTAGAAAACAAAGTTCGGTCAAACTAGTATTTTATAAATATATCGCCTGCAAATTGTTTCGGGTTTCTGTTCACATTTATCGCGCGTTGATTTTTGCCCCGTTGATTCTCGCGTGCTCAGTTCTATCCCACTGATTCTCGCACGCTCATTTCTGTCCCGCTAATTCAATGTTGTCTCATGAGCTCAGTTCTATCCTGCTGATTCGCCATTGTCTCGAGCGCTCATTTTTGTCCCGCTGATTTGCTATTGTCCTGCGCGCTCATTTTTGTCTCGCTGATTTGTTGTTGTCCCACGCGCTCATTTCTGTCTCACTGGTTCGTTGTTTTCTGTGTGAATTAAGCTCATTTTATGTTTCCCCGTGGGAGTTTTGTTGATTTGCACCGTGCTGAGGAGGTAAGATATTTCATATTTTAAATTTCTGTAATTTTTTTCTTGTTGTTTTTTTTTAATTTGGTTTTAATCTGATTTTTTTGTTGCAGAGGTCTTCCACAACGTCTTCAGGGATCGTTGTCTTCAGTGCCTTCATCGTCCTCTGCTGTGAATTTCCAAGTACGTTTAACATTCTCCCCGTTATCTTGTAGGGAATTTATGCAGAAGAGAAATCATGTTCTGAACAAGTGTTTTCTCCCTCTCAACAACACTTGCTGATATATTCTTACTCGATACGACACTTAGCTTAGACCATTCATTTTTATTACCTTTAGAAGAAAGCATACTTTAGGAATGAATGCTGGTTGGATAGGTTCAAACCAGCTCAGTCTTCCTATTGACTGTAAAACCTTCAGGCTGCTTCATATATATTTATTATGAAAGATTGCAATAAACCTCATTTTAGCAAGAATTTGGAAATTCAAACACACATCCATTGACCACCAACCCTCGAAACATGTATTGTATTATGAACGAATTACTAGATATCCAATGAGAATATCATTACATATATCATTCATCACCCATATGAATGAGAGAGGCCTGGTAAGGAACATGCAATGAACCAATGAATCAGTCTAGCTGTATACACTTTTTTGGATCTCTGCTTTTTGGAAATGTGTTGATAATATTTTCAATTGCTACAGCTTTGTAATAGAGTTTAATAAGGATAAGACTCTCTATTACTACTATCTCTTTAAACTGTATATGCATTTTTGGCCCTCTGCTTTTTGGCAAGGTGTTGATAAGACTGTCAATTACTACAGCTTTGTAATAGAGTTTAATAAGGATAAGATTGTCAATTACTACAACTTTGTAATAGATTTTAATAAGGATAATATTGTCTATTACTACTATCTCCTTAAATTGTCTCTGCTTTTTTTGGCTCTCTGCTTTATGTACAATGATTCATTCCATATTATTCATAGATCAAATGTCATTTAAATACAAGATTTATCATAATGTAAAATGACTCATTCCATATTCATTTTTAGATTCAGGAGGAGTTGATTTATCATAATGTACAATGATTCATTCCATATTTATTTTTAGACTCAGGAGGAGCTTTTGAGAATGTTATGATAATGCCAATAAAGAATGAGCTAGAATCATCTTCAACATCTATTAATTAGATATGAAAATTTATAATACTACTGTGTACATTTGAGAATATTTTGGAACATGTTTATATAAATTATATATACATATGTACTTCTTTCTTCATAAATATTTTCATTAAAAAATGAACCCTTTAAATGATGAACCTAGTTAACGTTTCTTCTTCATGAAGAAGACTACTTGATCTTTCAATTTGAATTTGATGATGGTCCTTTGTTATGCTTCTTGACTACTTCAAATTATTGACACAATCATATGCTTCTTGTTACTTTTTTTATTTCTTCCTTATATTTTATTCTCCCCCTTAGATATTGTGTACTCTCCCACATAGATATTGCTCTCAATTTCATAGGCTCTTCTTTTGAAGTCAAATAAGTGACAATAATTTACAAGAACTATCCCTAATTTGTTTCTCACATATTCAAATGGTTCTCTAACAAGATAATTTACAAGAACTATGCCTAATTTGTTTCTCACATATTCAAATTCTTCTCTAACAAGAGGCTTTATGGGTATGTATTCCATCTTCACTATTTTCTCAAAGACTTGTTGTGTGAGGAAGTGGTACTTTATGATGATATGTTTAGTGATTGAAGGAAGTAAAATATTTTATTTTTGAAATTATTATTACACTTGTATTGAAACACTTTATATATATATATATATATATATATATATATAGGTTCACTGAAATTTACCTTAATATCTTGTAGAGCCCATTTCATCCAAAACACTCAAAAAGAAGTAACTACTATGTATTCCACTTCTATTCTAGATAAAGAAAGTAATGACTCTTTCTTGCTTAACCATTAAACCAAAGACTCTTCCTAAGTAGAATTATACATTGTCCACTTGTACTTTTCATGTCATCCACACAAGCCTAGTTGAATCTCTATACGTTGTCAATGTAAATTTCTCACCTTTTGGGTACTATAGTCCATTTTTTGTAGTCTCTTTCAAGTATCTTAATATCTGTTTGTTGGTAATAGATGACTTACTTACCTTTTGGGTACTATAGTCCATTTTTTGTAGTCTGTTTCAAGTATCTTAATATTTGTTTGTTGGTAATAGATGACTCTGTTTATTTGTTGATTGAAATATTCCAACTAATATAAATTCCAAGATTATATCTAGTATTTAAACCTTGTTATGTATATCAAGATTCCTATCATATAGATGTAAAGGTTATGATGAATAGATTACCTCATTCATCATTCTTCATCTACACATAACTTGCATCCAATTGATATGGAGATTCACATAGGTCATTCATCATCCATCATCTGCACATAACTTGAATTCCAAAATTATATCTATTCTAAACCTTGTTATGTATATCAAGCTTCCTATCATATATATGTAAAGGTTATGATCAACATCACCTCATTCATCATCCATCATCTACACATAACTTGCATCCAATTGATATGGAGATTCACTTAGGTCATTCATCATCCATCATGTGCACATAACTTGAATTCCAAAATTATATCTAGTCTAAACCTTGTTATGTATATCTAGCTTCCTATCATATAGATGTAAAGGTTATGATCAACATCACCTCATTCACCATCCATAATATGCACATAACTTGCATCCAATTGATATGGAGATTCACTTAGGTCATTCATCATCTATCATTTGAACATAACTTGCATGTTATGTGAATCCAATTGATATTCAACATGTATATAGTATTTAGAAACAAAAAGTAATTTGATACAAAACATAGTTTTTAACCAATTATATAGTTTTTCAGTTTCATATCCATGGTCTCAAACAATGAGAGAGAAAAAACCTTTTATATTCAACATGTAAAAAACAAATTAGCCATAAAATTTTCCCATTGAAACCAAAAGTGATTTGATACAAAACATAGGTTTTAACCTAATCTATTAAATTCCCCTACATTCAATTTATATAATAGATCTAATTAGAATTTTTTCATTTTCATATCCATGGTAGTTCTATAGGCAGAGTCTGTAATGGGCCAGGTAGCCTCTGGATCTCATCTTTTATGAAAGGTGACATATCTAGTAAATTCCCTTAGATTCAATCTCTGGAATAGATCTAAATGCACCTACAGTAAATGCCCCTACAGTCAACATGTATATAGTATTTAGAAAAAAAAGTAATCTGATACAAAACATAGGTTTTAACCAAGTATATAGTTTTCATTTTTCATATCCATGGTCTCAAACAAAGAGAGAGAAAAAACCTTTTATATTCAATGTATGTAAAACACAAATTAGCCATATCTCTAAAATATATCTAAGTAGAAGTTTTTCATTTTCATATTCGTGATCTCAAAAAATGAGAGAGGAAAAAACCTTTTATATTCAACATGTAAAACACAAATTAGGCATAAAAGTTTCCCATTGAAACCATAAGTGATTTGGTACAAAACATAGGTTTTAACCTAAGAGTAAATTCCCCTACAAGTCAATCAATCTCTTGAATAGTTTTAAATATCAAAGTTTTTCATTTTCATATCGATGGTCTCAAACAATGAGAGAAAAAACCTTTTATATTCAATGTATGTAAAGCACAAGTTAGCCATATCTCTAGAATATATCTAAATATTAGTTTTTCATTTTCATATCCATGGTCTCAAACAATGAGAGAAAAAAACCTTTTATATTCAACATGTAAAACACAAATTAGCCATAAAAGTTTCCCATTAAAACCATAAGTGATTTGATACAAAACATAAGTTTCAACCTAAGAGTAAATGCCCCTACAATTCAATCAATCTCTTGAATAGTTTTAAATATAGAGGTTTTTCATTTTTATATCCATGGTCTCAAACAATGAGGGAAAAAACCTCTTATATTCAATGTATGTAAAACACAAATTAGCCATATCTCTATAGTAGATCTAAATAGAACTTTTTCATTTTCATATCCATGGTCTCAAACAATAAGAGAGAAAAAAACCTTTTATATTCAACATGTAAAACACAAATTAGCCATAAAAGTTTCCCATTGAAACCATAAGTGATTTGATAAAAAACATAGGTTTTAACCTAAGAGTAAATGCCCCTACAAGTCAATCAATCTCTCAAATAGTTTTAAATATAGAATTTTTTCATTTTCATTTCCATGGTCTCAAACAATGAGAGAAAAAACCTTTTATATTTAATGTATGTAGAACAAAAATTAGCCATATCTCTAGAATAGATCTAAATAGAAGTTTTTCATTTTCATATCCATGGTTTCAAACAATGAGAGATAAAAAAACCTTTTATATTCAACATGCAAAACACAAATTAGCCATAAAAGTTTCCCATTGAAACCATAAGTGATTTGATACAAAACATAGGTTTTAACCTAATTTTAAATTCCCCTAGAAGTCAATCAATCTCTTGAATAGTTTTAAATATAGAAGTTTTTCATTTTCATATCCATGGTCTCAAGCAATGAGAGAAAAAACCTTCTATATTCAATGTATGCAAAACACAAATTAGCCATATCTCTAGAACAGATCTAAATAGAAGTTTTTCATTTTCATATCCATGGTCTCAAATAATGAGAGAGAAAAAAACCTTTTATATTCAACATGTAAAACAAAAATTAGCCATAAAATTTTCCCATTGAAACCATCAGTGATTTGATACAAAACATAGGTTTTAACCTAAGAGTAAATGCCCCTACAAGTCAATCAATCTCTCAAATAGTTTTTAATATAGAAGTTTTTCATTTTCATATCCATGGTCTCAAACAATGAGAGAAAAAACCTTTTATATTCAATGTATGTAAAACACAAATTAGCCATATCTATAGAATATATCTAAATAGAAGTTTTTCATTTTCATATCCATGGTCTCAAATAATGAGAGAGAAAAAAAACCTTTTATATTCAACATGTAAAACATGAATTAGCCATAAAAGTTTCCCATCGAAACCATAACTGATTTGATAGAAAACATAGGTTTTAACGTAAGAGTAAATGCCCCTACAAGTCAATCAATCTCTCGAAGATTTTTAAATATAGAAGTTTTTAATTTTCATATCCATGGTCTCAAACAATTAGAGAAAAAACCTTTTATATTCAATGCATATAAAACACAAATTAGCCATATCTATAGAATTCATCTAAATAGAAGTTTTTCATTTTCATATCCATGGTCTCAAACAATGAGAGAGAAAAAAAACCTTTCATATTCAACATGCAAAACACAAATTAGGCATAAAAGTTTCCCATTGAAACCAGAAGTAATTTGATGCGAAACATAGGTTTTAACCTAAGCGTAAATGCCCCTATAAGTCAATTAATTTCTCGAATAGTTTTAAATATATAAGTTTTTCATTTTCATATCCATGGTCTCAAACAATGAGAGAGAAAAATACCTTTTATATTCAACATGTAAAACACTTGAATTAGCCATAAAAGTTTCCCATTGAAACCATATGTGATTTGATACAAAACATAGGTTTTAACCTAAGAGTAAATGCCCCTACAATTCAATCAATCTCTCAAATAGTTTTAAATATAGAAGTTTTTCATTTTCATATCCATGGTCTCAAACAATGAGAGAAAAAACCTTTTATATTCAATGTATGTAAAACACAAATTAGCCATATCTCTAGAATAGATCTAAATAGAAGTTTTTCATTTCATATCCATGGTCTCAAACAATGAGAGAGAAAAAAACCTTTTATATTCAACATGTAAAACACTTGAATTAACCATAAAAGTTTCCGATTGAAACCATAATTGATTTGATACAAAACATAGGTTTTAACCTAAGACTAAATGCCCCTAGAAGTCAATCAATCTCTCAAATAATTTTAAATATAGAATTTTTTCATTTTCATATCCATGGTCTCAAACAATGAGAGAAAAAACCTTTTATATTCAATGTATGTAAAACATAAATTATCCATATCTCTAGAATAGATCTAAATAGAGGTTTTTAATTTTCATATCCATGGTCTCAAACAATGAGAGAGAGAAAAACCTTTTATATTCAACATGTAAAACACTTGAATTAGCAATAAAAGTTTCCCATTGAAACCATAAGTGATTTGATACAAAACATAGGTTTTAACCTAAGAGTAAATGCCCCTACAGTTAATCTTTGGAATTGTTTTAAATAGAAGTTTTTCAGTTTCATATCCATGGTCTCAAATAATGAGAGAAAAAACCTTTTATATTCAATGTATGTAAAACACAAATTAGCCATATCTCTAGAATAGATCTAAATAGAAGTTTTTTATTTTCATATCCATGGTCTCAAACAATGAGGGAGAAGAAAACCTTTTATATTCAACATGTAAAACACTTGAATTAGCCATAAAAGTTTCCCATTGAAACCGTAAGTGATTTGATACAAAACATAGGTTTTAACCTACGAGTAAATGCCCCTACAAGTCAATCAATCTCTTGAATAGTTTTAAATATAGAATTTTTTCATTTTCAGATCCATGGACTCAAACAATGAGAGAAAAAACCTTTTATATTCAATGTATGTCAAAACACAAATTAGCCATATCTCTAGAATAGATCTAAATAGAAGTTTTTCATTTTCATATCCATGATCTCAAACAATGAGAGAGAAAAAAACCTTTTATATTCAACATGTATATAACCTATTTAGAAACAAAAAGTAATTTAATACAAAACATAGGTTTTAACCAATTATATAATTTTTCATTTTCATATCCACGGTCTCAAACAATAAGAGAGAAAAAACATTTTATATTCAACATGTAAAACACAAATTAGCCATAAAAGTTTCCCATTGAAACCAAAGTGATTTGAGACAAAACATAGGTTTTAACCTAATCTTGTAAATACCCCTACATTGAATTTCTAGAATAGATCTAATTAGAAGTTTTTCATTTTCATATCCATTGCAGTTCTATAGGAATAGTCTGTAAAGAGCCAAGTAGCCTCTGGATCTCATCTTTTATGAAAGGTGACATATCTAGTAAATGCCCCTACAGTCAATCTTTGGAATAGATCTAGATTCCCCTACAGGAAATGCCCCTACAGTCAACATGTATACAGTATTTAGAAACAAAAAGTAATTTGATACAAAACACAGTTTTTAACCAATTATATATTTTTTCATTTTCATATCCATGGTCTCAAACAATGAGAGAGAAAAAACCTTTTATATTCAACATGTAAAACACAAATTAGCCATAAAAGTTTCCCATTGAAACCAAAAGTAATTTGATACAAAACATATAGGTTTTAACCTAAGAGTAAATGCCCCTACATTCAATCTCTAGAATAGATCTAATTAGAAGTTTTTCATTTTCATATCCATGGTAGTTCTATAGGCAGAGTCTGTAAAGGGCCAGGTAGCCTCTGGATCTCATCTTTTATGAAATGTGGCATATCTAGTAAATGCCCCTACAGTCAATCTCTGGAATAGATCTAAATATAAGTTTTTCATTTCTCCCATGCATTTGTAATAAATGTAAATTTAAAATATATATTTTTATTGAATTTGTTTTTTTTAGGGATAAAAAAACCATTAAATATGGTTGAAAAATGGAAACTATGAATAGAATTTTCTTGCTATCCCGATCCAAGGAATGTAGTGATTACATATGTGATTTCCAATATTGCGACTAGCAAAGTCGTCCAAAGGAAAATAAATATACCGGGAAGAAAAACAAACAATGAGGCATATTATATTGGATTGATAGAAGGCTTGGGAACAATGATGGAATATGGATCAAATGGAATTGTAGTTTTCACCAATTCTGAAGCTGTGTGCAACCAGATGAATGGCGTATACCAAGTTAAGAAGGAGAGGCTAAAAGAATTGCATGGAATAGCAAACAATATTTTTAGCCAATTTCAATTTTTTAGTATAAGGCATTGTACAAATATGAATAAGACGTCTACTGATTTATTGTGTGGGGCAATGAAAATTCAGGATTCATCTATCAAAGACGAATTAATAAATGAATTAGAATTATAAGGGGAAATGCCAATGCAAGATTCATCTCTCAAAGATGAATTATTTTTGAGACACACTTCCTCAAAAATTCAAGATTCATCTCTCAAAGATGAATTAGTTTTGAGACGCTCTTATTCAAAAATTAAAGATTCATCTCTCAAAGATGAATTAGTGTTGAGACGCTCTCCTTCAAAATTTATTGATCGACATTGTAACATATCTTGGATATGTGTGTGCTGTGTACTTATAAATGTGTCTTTTTTAATGACCATGTGTTTTTTTCAATTATATGCCAAGTGTGCTCCCACCACACCATGTAAAGCGCAACTTGGTGAATTTCACATTTGCAACAAGTAGTGAACTTCACATTTTTATGAAATTAAAATGCGGGGACTTCAACAAATTTTTGTTTAAATGGAGTTTCACTTCTTTTTTAATGACAATGTGTTTTTTTCAATTTTATACCAAGTGTGCTCCCACCATGTAAAACACAATTTGTTGAACTTATCATTTTTATAACTTTTTTTTTGCTTAAATTGAGTTTCACACATCAATTAGTGCTTTGAAAGTTGTGTTTTACATAATTTGTTTACACTAAATTAAACATTAATTTTATGAACTTTATTTTGAATTTAATTTAAATTAGTTATTTAAAAAATTTAATTGTAAATGTCCACCATAGATATATTTATCATGGAGGATGAACCACAAAGATCAACAAAATCTCATATCTCTACAAGAAGGGGGGATCAGGGATCGGGATCGAGAGCTATTCATGGTAAATTTAAATATAATATTAAATCTCCATACATGTGTGTACATATGGAATTGATTTTTTATCAACTTTGTGAGTTAAATTAGTTGTTAATAAGTTTCATTTTTTATTTTTTAGGAGCTAATAAGAAGAGAAGGGTCTCTACTCCAGCCATGGATGCCCATGTTTCACCCAGTCGTGGTATGGTTTTAACACAATTTAATCAATGAATATGTACACGTGTATTTATATGTATGCATGTATTTTTCAATTGATTATAAATTCATATTTGTTTATGAAGCTTCTCTCTCCTCTCGAGAGGTTGGTGGTGGTTCAAATCCCCTTAAAGGGCCATCAATAAGTGGTAGCAGGTTGCGTGAAGGTGGTGATATTTATTCTCCCGGAGGCCAATCAATGACTGGTGATGCTGGTTCTCAGCAGGGTTATTCTGGGTCTCAACAATTTCAAGGTGGAGAAGATGCTAACCAACCACGTCGAGGTTGCCATCAATTTCAATATTTTTTTGATTGAATTTGTACAAATTTTTTTACATGTGTTTTTTCTAATATACAAAATTATATGTATATATATATATATATTAATGCAGAGGCTGAAAATGTTCCAAATATTGGTCAAAATAGACGTAGGGCAGAAAGCTACATTCAAGAAGAAGGTTGTCTACCCACCACAACTTATCCGGCCAACATTTATGATATACCATGGGAAAGAAACATGGCACAATGCACCTTACAAAGGTGTCAACAACTTCATGCAAAATTGTGGAGAGATCTCGTGGCTTTGAATCTACCTGCTGAGAGTCGACAAAGCCTTGAAATAGTTACACATTCATTGGGCGAAATAGTAAATGTGTACAAAATCCTTGGGCCAACGACTGATACATTTGTAGAAGTCATGAGAAAGAGAAAGGAAACAGTAATGGGTCCCGATAAATGGGAGGATGTAAAACAAAGAGTTACAAAAGATATGGCGAAGTCAATGTTTAATTTCAAGGAAGGGCCAAAAAGAAAAATGCTGAAGGTGCAATATTTCAAGCACCCCGATATAGCTCACTATTTGTATGATAGGAACCTTGCGGCCTATGGAAGGCTCCCATGGAACGACGAGGTTCCTGTTTATTTTGCACAATTGTTTTACGCAATTTTTTTTTTGAAAATGAAACCCAACTACAATGACCTTTCGTCAGAATTTTTTGGTCTGGGGAAAGGTTGATTATATGACCGTAAGGGTGCTAAGTGAGATGTGGAGTTGCCTCGCCTTGAGCCGCCATTGGTGAGTCGACCTTTTCGGGTCGAAACTCTGCGGTCAGAGATGGATGCAACTTCTCAAATAATTCGAGAAGCAAGGGATGTCATGATAAACAATGTTTACAGCGGATTGGGTGGAGTCGATGTTTGTCTAAATTGACAAAGAGAACGTGAAAATGCACGTGCCAATTTTGTGTATTGTATAGATGAAGAGATTGACAACATGAATGTTGAAGATCTTCAAATATATGCAAAGAATTGTTGCAATGGTTTTCAAGATCTAATTCTTCATGAGGAAGAGGGCACGGAAATGGTATGTGTTAATGACCTTAGGGTTCAATTATTTTAACACATACATGTGTACAATTTGTAATAAATACATGTGTATGTACATGTATACATTTATTTGTATGTACATTAATCTAACAAAAATGTATCATTATATGTTAAAACACCATTTTCAGTTGTCACGCATGATGAATGACGAAAATTTTAATATCATGTTCAGGGCCTCTGGTTCAAACAATGAAGATGGGTCTCACCATCAAGATATGTTGACAAATGTTAGTGTTTTTTAAGTGATATTTTTAAAATAAATAATTGTGCACACATGTACATGTACATATATAATAATAAAATGTTTTAACAGATTCTGATTTCGTCCGATGTTTTTGGGATGGCGGTACCTTCTTCTTCCTTGGGAAATGTACCTTCTACTTCCTTAGGAGATGTGCCACATCCACAACAAGTATGGACAATTTTTCACTTTTAAAATTTATGTTTAAGTTATATATATATTCCACCTCAAAAAGTTCCATTAAAAATTGAGATATATATATCTATATCTTGAGTTATTTTAAATTTTTTGAATTTTAGGTTTTTGGAGATTTTCTTTTGGAGCCTCTCTTAGGAGATGTCCCAAATTCACCTGCAAAAGTATTCAATTTTTCACTTTTAGATATATATATGTTTTTTTTAAAGTTATAATTTATAAATTGAAGTTTATTTAAGTTTTATTATAAATTGAGATCTTGATCTTGAGTTATTTTATACTTTTAAAATTTTTAATTTTAGGTTTCTATAGAAGATTTATTTAATCCACAGACTCTAGCAACGGAGATAGGAACATCCACACCATTTCAACCATTTGAACAACTTGTCTAACTTTTTTTTTTAATATTATTGAAAATAAGTTTATATATGTACACATGTGCATTTTCATCTGAAATTTTTTAATATATATATATATATATATATATATATATATATATATATATATAACTGTACATGTATATTGTACAATTTACTGTTGGAGATGTTCCCATGGGGGAACTTGTAGCAGGCGAACAAATGGAGAGGGAACCTCATGAGGTATTGCATGATTTTTTTTTTATATTTTGTTTTTTACATGAAGTTCTATATATTCTCACTCATTTTTAAAACATCAAATTTTAATGTTTGTATGTGCATTGTGTACAGGTTTCCCATGCTTCGCAAGATAGCGCGCGGATTGAGACTCTGATAGGAAAGACACTACATCCATCTGTATTTGATGGACATGATTTGTAGATTTGATTTCAAGATTTAGATAGTCTTAAATTTACTTTTTTATATATTATCTAGATGCACAATCATATATATATATATATATAACTTGATATTTGATACTTGTGAGATATACAATTTTTGGACATATTTTATTACAATGTTAATATAATTTGTTTTGTTCCAAAAAGTTAAGTTTTTGATGGTTTTAGTACTTTTGGCATGTGAATGTGAAGTAATGTTGTTATATAATTTGTTTGGTTTTTAAAACTTTTAAGTTTTGGATAATTGAACTACTATTAATGTTGTCATCTATAAATTAATGTTTTTCTTCTGAACTACATTTGGCATGTTATGTAATGATGTGTTATAATTTGTTTTGTTTTTAAAATTTAAGTTTTGGATGCTTGAAGTACATTTGGCATGTGAAGTAATGTTGTGATCTATAATTTTTTGTTAAAATAAAAGTTAAGTTTTGGATGGTTTCAATCTACATTTGGCATATGATATAATGTTAAATGTTTTTATTGGATAGTTGAACTATAATTGGCATGGCATGTGAAGTAATGTTACATGACATAATCAAAAAGTTTTTAAAACTCAAGTTTTGGATGGTTTCAATCTACATTTGGCATGTGATATTTAATGTTAAATGTTTATTGTTTTTATTGGATAGTCAAGAACTACAATTGGCATGGCATGTGAATTAATGTTGTGATCTATAATTTTTTGTTAAATTAAAGGTTAATTTTTGGATGGTTTCAATCTACATTTGGCATGTGATATAATGTTAAATGTTTTTATTGGATAGTTGAACTATAATTGGCATGGCATGTGAAGTAATGTTGCACGATATATAATCAAAAAGTTTTTAAAACTTATGTTTTGGATGGTTTCAATCTACATTTGGCACATGTGATATAATATTAAATGTTTTTATTGGATAGTTGAACTACAATTGGATGGCATGTCAAGTAATGTTGTGATATAATCAAAAAGTTTTTAAAACCCAAGTTTTGGATGGTTGAAGTACATTAATCATGTGAAGTAATGTTGTGATATAATCAAAAAGTTTTTAAAACTAAGTTTTGAAGTAATGTTGTGATATAATCAAAAAAATTTTAAAACTAAGTTTTGGATACCATTTTAATCTACATTTGGCATGTGATATAATGTTAAATGTTTAATGTTTTTATTGGATAGTTGAACTACAATTGGCATGACATGTGAAGTAATTTGTTTTGATATAATCAAAAAGTTTTTAAAATTCAAGTTTTGGACATGGTTGAAGTACATTTGGTAAGTTTTTAAATTTTTTTTCACTCAAACAATAGTATGTAGTATGTAAAGATCAAAAACAATCTTAAGATTACTTTTAAGTATGATCAAGTGTTCTTGAAACATTTTCCCACATGATGATACCTTCATTGAGCTATGAACTAAAGTAGTTCATAGGCTATATGTTCTGCGTCTTTCCCATATAAATCCATTTAATTTTGATTGGAAATATAAGAAGTAGATATATGTTTGTTGAATTGGGGTCAATGTCATTAATGCACTCAACTAGGTAGCCTTGTTGATTTATAAATTGGTAAATTGATGGTCCATTCAGTTTTAATTGCATTCTAGAACATATATATATATATATATATATATATATATATATCTCCAATACGTGCACAAAATTTTTCATCAATGCACATAGAACATATTCGACCATTGGACAGACAAATTTTGTACTAGATTTTCAATCGGGAAGAGAGATGTGGGTCAAATCCCACCAAAATTCGAAGAAGTGCTCCAAATCTCGTCTGAAAGGAATATTTGCACAAAATTATACTGTGGATTATTTATTTACACTGTGGATACCTTTTACCAAAAAATCCCACAAGAAAAACTGGGCGTGCATTGAGTTCGTGTATATATCCAGTACATGCAACATTTTTCATCAACACACATAGAAAAACTACTTTCAGTTAATTGCATTCTAGAACATATATATTGAGTACGTGAAACATTTTTCATCAATGCACATAGTAAAACTACTTGAACAGTTAATTGCATTCAAGAACACACACACACACACACACACATATATCCAATACATGCAACATTTTTCATCAATGCATGTACATAAAAGCTACTTTCAGTTGATACTAGAGTGTGCATGTACCAAAACAATTTGTACATGTGCAAACACTTGCACAGATAACATAACAAGGCAGCTCAATTTTTAATTGAGTACTGGAAGTTCTAGAACATATAATCCAAAGAGAATAAATTGTTGGGCAGTTCAATAAAAAAAATTCCAATGGAATGCCATCTTCAATAATCCGTTCATGATCAGATTTTGACATTTTCCATTTCTTAATATTCGTTTTTTTCTTTGATTGAACCTCGATCAACTTTATGCGTGCTGCACACACCAAGTGACTATATTGACAACTTATGAAATTAGGTTCATAGTCTTCAAAGTAAACAAAATTCCCACTTTGATTAGTTTGTCTGAAAAAATAACCTTTCAGTATAATAGATCCTCTTTCATATGGAAATTTGTGATCATTATAGTCTTCTAATAATTTCATTTTTCATTTAGTGCAACGCATCAAATAATACTTCACATTTTCATCATTGTCAATAGGTGCAATTACAGCAAAAACATCTCCTGCACAATAAAACAAACTTGACAAAATTATACATATTCAAATTTATTTCTAGATCTTTATCATTAGAAAGCAATTCAAATGTTACCTTCTCTAACAAGATCAGAAACTCGATCACCATCGGATGATATTGTAGTCTCCTCTGATTGCATTTCTTCAAACATTGCAACATACATTTTTCCCTTTGTATTTAGCTTTGTATGTTTCCAATCTTTTACATACATTTTGTTTTCACAAACGTCATTGGATTTTGTGTTGTCTATGCAAACATCACAAAAACAAGAATATTTTCTTTTATCCAATGCAAACACATTTCTGGACAACTTTGCTTGAATTGAATGCAATTTTCGAGTCCCTTTTATTGTTTCAACGTCATTTCCAATTGATCTATCTATGTCTTCGATTCCAATATGCCAGAAAAACCTTTATATGGAAAATTAAAAGAAGAATTTGTAAATATGATATCAAAATACAATCAAAGATAATCATTGCACGATAAATGTACAATGTTTAAAATTAGATTTCCAATATAAATTAAATTGAATGTACCTTCGCACTTCCCTTGATGGGTTAGTCTCATGGCTTAGAGTAGCGATGCACCATTGAACAACTTCTTTAGCGTTCACAAGTCGGCTTGCAGAGTGGTTCATTTGATATCTTCAAAGTGCTCGTTTTATGCATGCTCCTGCACCATCATGTTCTCCTTTTCCATGGCCAGTCTCAAAGAAATTCCAACAATGTTTAATGCAGGTTTTCTTATGAAGACAACACAACCAAAAGAACGATCGTGCAGATTTGAATTGACCTGCGCATCCGTCTGACCATATCCAATGTTCATTGAATGTTATTCCACGATTTTTCAATGAATCATAAATTCTTCCAAAACAATGTTGTACAAAACATGTATCATGTGTACGATCGTCACTTATATAAAAGTGATATTCTTTAATGATATGTCGATTTTCACTCGTGCTTTCTATATGATCGACATTTTGTTCAGCATGTCTATATAGAATATGGACGAGCATGGAGACTTGGTCAGAATGATAGTATTCACTCTAAATTTCTTTTTGTGGAACAAATGTGTAGTTTTCTACAAAATCAATTACTGACAAAATGGTCCCTTATGGAAAAAATTCACGGGATTTTTTGAATTGCAAGTCTTGCCATCGAGCTCTATGGGAATGCTTAGTGTATTTGTAAATTTCTGCCTCAAACTTTCTCAAAAAGTCTATCACAAAAATTTATTCTTCTCGTAATTCAATTCTTTTAACACTATTTGCACCTTGAATCGATGTATGGATATATTCATATCTCTTCCATTTCACTTTCATGTTGGACAATGATTGATCATTTATATCAGTACGATATTTGTTTTGAAATTTAGTCAAATTTCCACAATCATCACATTTTTACCACCAACACATTTATTTTCATAAAATAGTTCATCGCTTTCTCTTTCACATAGAATTTGAGATATGAAATCACGGATAGTGGAAGGAGGAGGTGAATCCTTCCAAAATGTTCTACCAAAATCAAGGAATGTGTCATAATATAACTCAAATTCCACATGATAACGACAACAACAAGTGTTGCGTACGGTGATAGGTTTTACATACCATGGTTTTTGTTGAACAAAAGAACTGATTGAAACATGAATTTCATGATTCTCTTCTTTGAACTTGTTGAACAACTCTATCTGAGTGGTTTCTAAGAAATGTTTTTCATGTTCTTCGTACTGATTTCATGCTATTCTTCTTCACATCACATGCCTTGTAGTTGGCGAAACACGCGAATTGTTCTTCCAATATTCATATATTATTTTTTTAACATTTTCTCCAAGTCTATCTTTATATGGTTGCATACAAATAGCTCTCCAATAAGCAATTTCATCATTTACATCTATTTGTAACCGAAATTTCCGATGTTTGTGCAAAGTTTTTCGCGAGGTTCCTAATGCTCGTGCCATAGATTTTACCAAATGATTCTCTTTAATACTTGATGAAACCACTGCCATATGTATTGCTCTACGTACAACTGAAACATTTTTCTGTCTAGATCTTTTCATTGAATTTATAGCACTATTTATATTTTGTATCACATTTTCATTCATTTTTTTATCTTTGGTTGATTTTCGAATACCCAATAAAGTCATAGCTTCTTTTAATTTCCTTAATGATAGGAGACCTTTCAACATTTGGGCTTGAACTGTCACATTTTCCTTTATGAAATACTTCTCAAAAATGCAGTTAACACGATATCGTATATAATGGTCAGCTTTTTTATCTCCATATGTGTGAGTGTCAACATTTTCTAACATCTCGTCATCGACATTGATTGTAATGTTCCAAATTTTTCTTCCATAAATTGGAACAATAAATTTTGTCTAAACTCATTTAGGAGATGAATAAATGGATAAAGAGGCGCAAAGATAATGAAAACATAAATAAAAACCCTCTAGTATGAAAAGGGATCAGCCATGGAACCAGATTTTACACCCTCATGTGTGAAAGGAGATATTTGCGAAGAGGTTTGACCAAGTCAACCAGTGTAGGGTATGAGTTGGAAAGCACTACATGACAACGTAGGAGGGAAGATTCTAGAGGAAGGGCCCATGAGGAGTATCCAATTGCTATATAAATGGAGGGGAGAAGAGCTATTGCCATTCATGCATATGTTTATGATATTGAGTTGGTCATTTCGACTTCTTGAACACGCTGGTTGTTTAACTAGTTTGCAACATTGTTTAGTGCACCGAGTGTCTCCGTTCGGAGATCTCACCCTCAGCCCCGGGGGACTTCGAGTGCCTGCTCGGGTGAGGTTGTCCCATCATTATTTTGGCTCAAGACCGAACCATCATCCTCCAGGACAACATTATTGCTACAGCAGCATAATAATGTGTTGTAGGGTGTTGCCATGGAGACTCCACAACACCTCTTCCATTGCTTGTTTTTCAGAGGGGGAGTATTTCTTGCCTTTGGAGGATCAGTTTGGAAGCTTGAGAGCTTATTTGCAGATCTTGGCACTAGTCCAACACATATTCTTTCCCCTAATATGCAGTTTTCTCCAATAGCTACGTTATTTTCATAGTGCATTTGTTGCGGGGTTCTGCATATTGATTGGAGGGTGGGATCTCAAGTGTAAGGATCAACCTTCCACTTTGAAGATCCGTTGGAGGAGGTTTACTTCAAATATTTTTATCTTATTCAGCCTTCTCTACGTATTCCTAGTTCTGGTGTTGCCGTAGCTGCCCAGCTACTCCAGCATTTTCGCCATTTTGTATGTTTTAGCCAATCCTTTGGAGGATTGATGTATTTTTTCTTATAATGGTTAGAGCTTTGCTCCCCTCATTGATCTGAGCTGATATTTTCATATTCAGTCATTTTTTAATGCATAGTTGCAGTAGACTGCATTATGTTTTGCAGTCCTACTTTTGGTACATGTAAATTGCCGAAAACCCTTGCGGGTGTCCTTGTCTTGTGTAAAAGGGTTAAACCTCTATTTATCTACTATTTGATCAATATAAGAAATATATCAGTAATATTCCATCACTTTATATAGAAACCCTAGTGTTAATTACGCTCTCATAGTATTCAGAAATTTCTGTTTAGCAAAGTCATGGGAAATCAGGGTTTTCTAGACTAGTCCGGAAAGGAGGAACTTTTTAGCTTGGCTAGCATGCTTAGTTTGAGCTGAAATTTGGAGTGTAGGTCCCTCATGACCTAAGCTATTAGATCCAACCATCCCCATCCCAATGTTTTACACAAATCTCTAATATTAAGCTTTTTAGTGCATAAATTTATGATTTTCCCCATCCTTTGGATTGTAAATCTGAATTAAAGTGGCTAATGTAGTTCAATATGATGTATTTATGTTCCTCACTCCTATTATAAGCTTATTAATCATAGAAATATTGTTATACGGTTGATTTCTTGCTGAATCCATGATTTTGGAATATTACAGTGGTATCAGAGCATAGTTTTGGCTCACCCTGTGGAGCAAGTTATGTACGACACCGAAAGAGAAACCGTGGGGAAATTTTATATGAAAAAAGAGGGTAGGTATAATATTACCCACCAGAGGTCTTAGAGGTGACAAATATGGGGATCTCGCAACAGTGTGACCCGCATTCACCAAGCAGGATCATAATGCCTACATTCTTACCTCCAGTACCGAGTGAGAAAGGGAGGTAGCATGATCATATACCCTTTGGATACTATTTTTGTACATGGAAGTCCATGGGGGAAGACTTCAGAGCAGCTTTTCCTTTCAAATATTACTGTCAGCTCAGGCAAGATGAAAGTGAATGGAACAATGGGGGATCTAGCATGCATAGTTCAAAGTTGCAGCATACCACTGGGAGGTCACCTTTTCCCATGTATGAGGGATACACTGATCCTTGTGAGTTTAAGCCTAAGAAGATCAGAACATTGAAAAAGATAAGTTTATTCTCATCTATTTTCAAATCCACAGGAAATGCATCCACCTTTGCGGAGGTCAAGAAGATTGAAGAAAAAGAAGAGGAAGTACCATGCGCTTCCTATTCTCATCAAGAAGAAGATATTGAGCATGGAAGATATTTGGATCATTATATTCTCAGTGATTACCTTATTGAGTATAGATCTCAACCTGAGAGCCTTTAGGGAGACTCTAGATTTTCCTCATTTCATCCAACTGAAGGAAGAGAAGAGGTCATGTAGCAGAAAAGAAATCAAAGGCAATAGATTTTTGTTGTCTACCTTTGAGGGGTCATCTAATGCAAGAACTTGGGCGAGAAAGTTGGAGGCATTTTTCCTACTACATCCTATAGCAAGGAAGGAAGCTATTGAAATATCAGCACTGCATTTGGAGGCTGAAGCCTATGATTGGTGGTGCAGCCACTTGAGCCATGCAAGGGTGAAGACTTTTGCAGAGTTCACTCAAATTTTGATCCAAACCTTTGATGGAGGAAGAACAAAGAAAGAAGAGATCACATCACCTCTTGAGGAGGCTTGTGATAACGTTGTCCCATGCATGGAGGTGTAGCCACATGCATCAACAGTTCGGGTAGCCAACACTTTTGAGGAAGTGACTGTTGTAGCCCTACAAGAAGTTCCAAATGTACATCAAGGTGTGAAAATATTTCCACATTCCATTGTTGTAGCAAATTCTTTTGATCAATGTGGAGATTTAATTTTTCATGACCAAGAGTCAAATCTCATTGCTACTATAGAGTAGCTTGGTTGCACTGCGTTGTGCAACATGGAAACACTCAAGAAGGAATCAAACCATCATTCTCATGAGCCATTTTTGGATTGTACATCACATTGGAGGTTGGGGTTTGAAGCCTTGAATATTGATGGTAGACAACTTGGAGTAAGAAACCTTTTCTCCCTTCAAGATGACACTTTCTTAATGAGCTCTTCTCAGCTCAAAGAGGAAATTCTACTTTCAGATCCAAGACCTCATTTGTTTTGAAAGAATATGGATGAAAGGGAGGTCTCAAGGAGAGATCTTAATGGAGATGCACTTCGACACACCATGGAATGCAATGCTTTTCTTCCCTTCTCACAAGAGTAGATAGAAGATGGAGGACATCTCAGGATGGATAACATCTCTCATGCTTGTGTTGGACATCCCTTGAGCCATACACATCATGATGGGAGGTTTTTTCCTACCACCTATTTGATTCTTGATAGGGTCTCATTGTTCCTTGAGAAGCTTACATTTCAAAATCCCATAAAGTGCAAAGACGGGAATTTGATTTGGGAGGATGGTAGCCATCATGGGAGGAGTATCAAGATGAGGAGAAGAAGGAGGCATCCGTAGGTGATTGAGTGGATGTGGTTGATGAGCAAGGAACTAGGAGGCTACTTACAGATCTATGATACCGGGCAGCAGGAGGCTTGGCTGCGTTGGTTACTGTTGAAAGAGTTTGGCCATCACTTGGAAAACACTCTTCCTAAGAGTGGGAGGATGGGGAAAAGATGGCAGGATACTTGCATCATTGAGTGGCATAGAGAATGGATGGATGATTTTTACATGTCTTCATCACATGAGTTGTATGATGAAAGTATGAGGAGGCAGCAAAATACTTTGTTGCTTTGCTTGGGAGAGCAAGGGCAGATTTTCTCTCACACTTTGTATGATTTTGCAGGAGGAGGGGATGGCACTATCTCATTGGTCTTTGATGATGATTGGGAAGAACTTCCATCTTGGGAAGTATTCCACATTTTTTGCAGCATTATTGGAAGAATATTTGACAAGGAGCATGTCAAGGAACATAGTTGTGTATTGACAGGAGCTTATTTGCATAAGCTCACAACATTGTCACCTTGGAGTAAAGACTTATGGATGAAATGTGCCCAGCAGAGATATGGTGGATGCATAACCCATAGGTCCCAGAATCACTTCATATTTATTGCACTTGATTAACAAAGAGGTGGTAATGATGATAGAGACATCTATGGCATATTCTTCTTGACTTGGGTTTTCAAGCATAAGGAGGATTATCTTTTTGCAGCACATGGTTCATTCTTCTTCAAAGCATGCCAAAACAATATGAAGGACTCATGTATGGACCCATGTACCATCGTACTTCCATAATATGGTGAGAAGCTTGTTTATACATTCATTTATTTTCACACTCTTACCATTCTTATGCAGTGCATTGCTTCACAAGAGGGCAAGCTCGTCAAATTTCTCCATGAATTGTATTGGGAAAATCTACATGATGGAGGCAACCATCTCTTTTGTGGCCTTGGGAAAATGTTTTATCACCACATTTATGTTCAATTGCTGCACTATAGCATGTATCATATAAAGACATGCATGATTAACCATATAAAAAGAAACATTTTTCCATCTACTTTTATCAAGCAACAACTTGTAAAACTGCGTTGTCACTATGGGGGAAGCTGTTGGTACCTTCCTGCATCACTTGTAACCTTCATAATTTTCTTTATTTTACTACTGATCATGTCTTCATTTGCTTATATAGATCAGATTTAAATGGGAGGCTTGATTATGAGGGAGACACATGAGCTCGATGTGCCCTTGAGTGGTAAGAATTCTCACAATTTCTGCACTACATGTTCTAATGGGAGCATGCGAGGAGATATGGCCACCACAACCAGATATTTGTTCTCTTTTGAGGTGGGCCATAATATTGATATTCATCCATTGTACAGCCACGGGCAAGTGCTTGATCATGTATTATTGTTGTTACATTCAACTATTTACTATCCTTTAGTAGATGTGATGAATCATGGACATTGCTTGCCATGTAATTTTCTGAAGTTGCAGTGGATGAGACTATGTTGTATCCTTGTGAGAAATTGTTTGCATCATGTATCATCATGTAAAAAATTTAGCAAAACTTTCATTAGGATGTTCCATGATGACCATGTCCTATTCTTCATGGATGGATTGTTTTGGGCTAGCTTGTTCTTCATTGTTGGAGGAGCCTTCTTTGGAGGATTGTTCTTCACTTTGCCATTGGAGGGAAATACTTTTGCAGCCCAGGATCAGCATACACTCTACACTTTTCATGAGTGGATAGAAGGATAGCATGGGGTAAGCTATGATGCTTGCCAAGTTCAGATTTTCAGCCCACCTTCATTACCGGAGCTTAACGTGGAAGGATATTTTCAGGAGTTGCCTTTGGGAGGTGGCTCATTTTGTTTGGATGATTGCTTGGGGATGGAGGATCCACATGAGGGATATGTTCCTCTTTATATTCTAGACTCCATGCCTGGAGTGGATATTCTTCAGTTATGTCCTTGCAGTTGCTTGGGGACAAGCAACATTTGGGAGGGGAGGACTGTAATGTTCCAAATTTTTCTTCAATAAATTGGAACATTAAATTTTGTCTAAACTCATTTAGGAGATGAATAAATGGGTAAAGAGGCCCAAAGATAATGAAAACATAAATAGAATCCCTCTAGTATGAAAAGGGATCAGCCATGGAACCAAATTTCACACCCTCATGTGTGAAAGGA
Organism: Pinus albicaulis; assembly: GCA_034641835.2. Lineage (NCBI taxonomy): Eukaryota > Viridiplantae > Streptophyta > Pinopsida > Pinales > Pinaceae > Pinus > Pinus albicaulis. The sequence goes on along the minus strand of CM076571.1, from coordinate 73,999,786 downwards.
GATATTTGCAAAGAGGTTTGACCAAGTCAACCAGCACAGGGTATGAGTTGGAAAGCACTACATGACAATGTAGGAGGGAAGCTTCTAGAGGAAGGGCCCATGAGGAATATCCAATTGCTATATAAATGGAGGGTAGGAGAGCTATTTCCATTCATGCACATGTTTATGATATTGAGTTGGTCATTTCGACTTCTTGAGCACGTTGGTTATTTAACTAGTCTGCAGCACTGATTAGTGCACCGAGTGTCTCCGTTCAGAGATCTCACCCTCAACCCCAGGGGACTTTGAGTGCCTGCTCAAGTGAGGTTTTCCCATCATTATTTTGGCTCGAGACCAAAGCATCATTCTCCAGGACAACATTATTGCTATAGCAGCATAATATTGTGTTTTAGGGTGTTGCCGTGGAGACTCCACAACACCTCTTCCATTGCTTTTTTTTTAGAGGGGGAGTCTTTCTTGCCTCTGCAGGATCATTTTGGAAGCTTGAGAGCTTATTTTCAGATCTTTTCATCAGGCCAACACATATTCTTGCCCCTACTGCACAGTTTTCTCCAATAGCTGCGTTATTTTCATAGTGCATTTGCTGCGGGGTTTTGCATATTGATTGGAGGGTGGGATCTCAACTGTAAGGATCAACCTTCCACTTTGGAGATCCATTGGAGGAGGTCTAATTCAGATATTTTTATATTATTCAGCCTTCTCTACATATTCCTGGTTCCGGAGTTGCCGTAGTTTCCCAGCTACTCCGACATTTTCGCCATTTTGTATGTTGTAGCCAATCCTTTGGAGGATTGATGTATTTTTTCTTATAAGGGTTAGAGATTTGTTCCGCTCATTTATCTGAGCTGATATTTTCATATTCAGTCATTTTTTAATGCATATTTTCAGTAGACTACGTTATTTTTTGTAGTCCTACTTTTGGTCCATGTGAATTGCCGATAACCCTTGCCAGGTGTCCTTGTCTTGTGTAAAAGGGGTTAAAACTATATTTATATACTATTTGATCAATATAAGCTATATATCAGTCATCTTCCATCACTTTATATAGCAACCCTAGTGGGAATTACACTCTCATAGTATTCAGAAATTTCTGTTTAGCAAAATCATCAGAAATCAGGGTTTTCTAGATTAGTCGGGAAAGGAGGAACAATTTAACTTAGCTAGAATGCTTATTTTGAGCTTAAATTCGGAGCGTAGGTCCCTCATGACCTAAGATATGAGATCCAGCTGTCCCTGTCCCCTGGTTTTACACAAATATCTGATATTAAGCTTTTTAGTGCATAACTTGCTGATTTTCCCCATCCTTTGGATTGTAAATCTGAATTAAAGTGGCTGCTGTAGTTAAATATGATGTATTTATGTTACCCATGCCTATTATAAACTTATTCATCATAGAAATACCGTAATACAGTTGATGTCTTTCTGAATCCCTGATTTTGGGATATTACATTGATTTCATCTGTACATATTCGAATGAATAGTACATAATAAGTTTACATATTCAATAAATAACTAAATTAATAAATATATGTATAATTTCAATAATAAGTTCATGTGTTCAATATATATATATATATTTATATTTGTGTGTGTGTGTGTGTACATACCTTGTGATTCAATTTATTCATTTGAATTTCTTTCATCATTTTCACCATATTCAATCATTGGTTCAATATCTCTTTCACTCTTTATTTCAAAATTTTGTATCTCATCATCAATGTTTTGAGGAATATCTCTCTCTGTTTACATTGCAAAATATTTTTCAAATTAGTTCATCAAATAAAAATTAAGCTTCACATTTTACACTAAGAAAATTTTAAATATATCAAAATCATAATATTTACATTTACATACCTGTTTCAACTTCTAGTTGAGGTTGATTTTCCCCTTCAATATTTGAGAGTGCTTCTATCTTTCTTTTGCAAGATTGTCTCATCTCTTCTCTACGTTCCTTAGGGTCTCTTTTTCGATCATATTTTCTCGTACAATTTCTTCGATTTCCCATGATAATAGAGTATGAAGTTCAAAAAATTTCCTTCAAAATTTTAGACAAAAACTCAATTAAAAAAACTTCACAGAAGATTTAATTTAAAAAAAAAACTTATTTTACAAATTTTGCAAAAAATACATACTCCAATCCAAAACACTTACTTTAAGAAATTCAAGAAAAAAATGTCTTATAAAAATGAAACGAAGTTCAAAATATTTCCTTCCAAGTCCTACAAAAAAATTTCATTTAAAAATTTACACAAAAAATCATTTTAAAAAATCATTATAAAAGATTTACTTCAACCCAAAACCAAAAAAAGTCCTTTCAAAATTAAGCCCAAATCCATACTTAAAAAAAAATGAAGCCCAACAAACTGTATCACATACCTCCAAGAAATGTCTTTTGAATGTACCTCCAAGAAAATTCTTTAAACCCAAAAAAATTCCTTGCAAAATCGGATTAAATGTATGAAAATAATGTGTCTCAAAGAAAATTCTTTTGAATTTACCTCCAAGAATAGTCCTTAAACCAAAAAAAATTATTTACAAAATCAGATCAAGACTTTTGTAAAATCAGACCAAACACTTGGTGTTTCGTCTTCTCATTTTCTTTAAGGATCAAGAATGATTGATTCATAGTCAATCTCGAATAAGGGTGTTTCCATTATATACTTACACAATCTTCATTCTCTTATTGTAATAGTACCCATGATGCCTGAAGATGCTGTTATCACTACTTTTCATGTTGTGCTTTTCAGAATCAAATGATCTGCTTTAGACACCCTACAAATTATGAAGGAGAGGTCCTTTACTAGATCATGATGGTCATGATGGGTTTTGAAAGTTGTTCAATATCTTAGTTTTTCTATCTTTTATAGGACGAATTTCCTGTAATGTGAAGAAATGTGAAACTTTTATTCTTGAAAAAATCTATGAATAGGATGCTGCTAATCTGACCTGTACCTAGCCTTACACTATCTCAACTATTGCAATAAATTCATTCTACCATTCAATGAAGAAATTGATGATAATGAAGGTTTTACTTTTGTAGGTGAAAACACACTTACTTCAACTGATGAAAATTCCTTCAAATGATAAAAGACAAAAATCAAAGTAAGTTGATGTACCTTTGATGTCTTGAAGATGTATGTTGTCTGCCTTGTCATTATGAAGATCAAAATTTTGGAGATATCACAATAGGTTACTTCTCATAATTGAAGTCCTTGGAGAGCTAATATTTGAGATGGTATTACTGGGAACTGAGTCTTGATTAAGACTTTTATTGTAAACCCTTGGACTAGAGAAGTCTTCTTGCAATTTTGAACTCATTCTACATTAGATGTATACTTAGACAACTAGCCTTTTAAACAGTAAAATATTCATGCATGAAACTTAAGTGAGTTAAGGCAATGACACTTTTGTTCTTTAGGCCCTAGTTCTGATAATATTTATCATACTTATGTTCAATAGTATTGTTCAAAGAGTAGAGGAGAGGCCACAACTTTCCAACAACTGATTATGAGAACCTTAAACAACAACGAACTATAATTTGGTTTAGAACTTCGAATGAAATTTAAGAGAATTCAGTCTAGATAAATCTCAGTCTGTATTGAGACTGTTTCAAGTGAACAATCTGCAAGACAAGTCATTTTTTTCTTGTGTAGAAGAGAGTGTTTAAATATATCCTCAAACTCGGATAGAAGAACCTTTGTACCTAGATCTGTAATCTTCCATTAAAACTCAGATAAGAATGGGTTACAAAATTTGAAACTTGGATCAACATGAGCTAAAGTCATTCTTGAAACTCCGACAGGCATGAACTCTCATCAACGTATAGTTATGAATAATATAGCCAGGTGTCAAATAGTTCTCAAGAAATGCCTGTAGACTGAACCCTTATATTATTTAATACACCTTCATGTATCTAATCGATGCCACACCACAATAGGACTATTACTTATCCGAAGGTCGAAATATTTCAGAGCATATGCACTTGAAGTGACAGACATACAAAATGAACAATCCAAGATCAAAAAAAACCTTTTGTCATTAAGGAGGTTCGAATGACTACTTCAAGACTACGGGCAAGTTTAGCATTTCATTCTTATAGTTGTACTACAACAATACTCCTTGTTTTTCAGAGTATAAGAATCAAGTCAATACTAGGCCTCTTCTTTGATTAGGCCAGACTTCAATGAACTCAATTCCTGTTAAAAATTTCAATCCGCCTCTTCTTCTAACATACATATAACTGCTAGACTCATATGCAAAATCATGTTACTATGAAACCTTAATGTTTAGTAAAATAATTCATAGTCAATGTAAGGATCTCAGAGGAAAAAGATCTTTTGTGTTATCTCTCGTTTCAGCTACATACCTAATGAGTCATGCCTTCAAGGTATAATATCTCACTTCTCAATTGTATTGCATTCTCTTCTTTCTTGGGCTTGTACTCACCTATGCTCTAATATACATGTATTAAAATTATAGCATACACTATGGAAATTGGGTACCAAGCCACAAGGATTAAATGTTTCAACAACTAAACCTTTAATGCTAAATAGTAACATTGAATTATTGCCAATGCCTTGAAGGAGTTACACCTATACTATATTTCACCCTGAATACCTCTACTAGATGCCTCCATCATACCCAGTTTGTTTGATAGATAGCTGAGAAGTGCTCAGGTGCACCCAGACATCTTCTGCATTTAATATTGATGGAAATTTCTACTCATGATACCACAAGTGCCACTTTATTGAAGTTTTTCATGGTGTTTGTGCATTCATTCAAGGTTTGAAGAAAGAATCCACTTTGGAGGAGGTCAGACATGATTTTAAGGAGGATCCATTCATTTTTCGTGAAGGAGGATTCATTTTCAACCACTTGGAGGAGGAACGTTACTTTGTGGTGCCATTTTTTGAGGATTGTTGCGAAACAACCTCCATTATCATGTTATCATTGACTTATATCATGGAGCTGGTTGATTGAGAGAATTGTTGTAGTCTTTTTCTAAAATATTTTCATGATTTTTCATGGAGTAGAAAGGGGATCTCAACATCCTATTGCTATCTTTAGTATAGAGTTGTTGAGGAGGCTTGAATGGTAATATTTTATTGTATTCCTTGCAGAGAATACTGAAACTAGGAAAATGTTGTAGTAATAACTGTGAGCATGCTTACAGTGGTTCAGTTACAAAAAATGACACTATGGCTACTAAAAGGAATTGGTGGCAAGAAAATTTCAAGGGTTGGGAATATCACTAGCCATTCAAAAAGGAAAGAAGGAGATGCAAAAATTGAAGATAATTTTCCAAAACATTCAATAGGTTAAAAGATAAAGCTTCCTGGACAATCCGGTTTAAATTTTTTTAATGTATTATTTGGTAGGGGATGGCATGCATTAAATGTCCCCTTAATCTTTGCAACTTATCAATTAATGGTTGTAATCACAGCCTGAGTACTTGTTAAGAATTTCTGTACTCTAAAGTTCTTATCCTTGTTACTTGGTAGAATGCCTTTCATTCACATTGTAGATGGGAGCCTTTTGAAGGAAAGGGAGATTCATATTTAGTGTGGTTATTGTTTTTTCAAAAAAAAAGGCTTTGCAAAATTATAACACAAATAGTGAAGTGTGTGGTATATGAATTGAGTACATAGTGCTGCTTAATAGGGAAAATTTATGAGCTAGTGTAGTCTAGTATTTGAAGATGCCTCATACAGTTTCTTAAAGGAGGTTGTCAATGACTATGGTATTTTACTCGCTGATTGACTACTCATGTACATCCAAAAGTTTTGCATAATCACTCTAGGTTTGGTTTTATTTTTTACTAGTTGATTGAATACCCCTTTACATCCCAAATTTTTTTGAGTTCATAATTCTAGAAAGTAACTAGATCTCATCTGTTTGGTTAGATAGTTCGTTTTAGGATAACTTAACATTCAAGTTGTATCTTTATTTAGTAGATATGTAATCTGATAGGTGGTAAATTTCCACGATGGTGGTTTCAAAGAAATTTTAACACATACTATCAGATTGGACATTTTGATAATGTGCATTGTCATTAGTTTTCATGACTTCCACTAATATTCCAGTGCTCATTTTGTTGGTTAACTAGAGGATGGCTAGAAGATGAAGACTTTAATTAATTTTTTAAATTCTGTAATTTAAGTGTCAATGAAATCCAACTTAATATTTAGTATTGCCTAAGCCAGATGCCTAAAATTTGGCATGGTAAAATTCATGAGTTCAGATCCTTTGGAATAACTTCAATTCTTGAAACAATTATTCTACTTGGATCCTATGAATAACTATAAAATGGAAATTCCTACATCCTAGCAATATCAGTATGCATACATGATATTTTTTACCACGTGCCTATCATGAGCCCTTTAATGATTATCTGTAGCCATTTTCACATAGATACCAACAAAGAAAAGAGTTTGACATAGCATTCAGGGCACTGCTTTCAATAATTGGAAATTTTTGCAATTAAATGAGGTATTCCACACTATATTATTTTCTAGAAATTTAAATATCAACAATATATATTTAAGGTAGTATAGAAATAATGTTCCCATAAAATAAAAATGTCTAGTTCATCTAGAGAGGAAAAACGTATACGAGAAGCCTCAACACATTTTTGCAAATTGCAATACTGAAAGTAGTATGACCATACCTCAATCCAATATTTTAGCTCAAGTATCTTCTTTGCCATAGCCGCAGCTTCTACTCTTCCAATTTTTTCCCATGCTGAAGAGCTGCCACCTCCCTACATTTTATAGAAATGTAGTTATAACACATAAATCACTAAGTTGTATCTTAAAAAGCAAGAAGCATTGAAAGAGAGGCATACTACTCAGCGAATAGGCATGCTTAAGAATAACTGAACTGAACGAACACCATATTTGAAGTCATATGTGGAATCTGCATGAGATGGCTGATAGGCTAATGAAATTTCACTGTAATCCTGTCAAGTTCAGTAAAAGGAAATCAAGAAAGAGTGGATTTGTAATTTCAAAAAACTCATGTGCTATAAAAAATTATCTCAATTACTTTGTAAAACACAATGTTGAAATTTATGACACAATCTTATTCTCTATTCAAAGTATAAAATCTGTAACCAAGCACTCATGATTTTAGTAGACATAATCATCATAGAGTGAACTTTCCCCGAGAACTTTTATGATTTATCCAATTACTTATCACATACTATTACTATAATGACATATGGTTAGAGTTACCAGGACCAAATATTATTCTTCGAGGTCATAGTCATGTTTAAAATTCATCTATTGTTATACAGCTTTTTTCATGAAGAAAGTTGTAATTATGCAAAAGTCACTTCCAAGTTATATAGTACTATCATTCTCAGCTTCTCTACTAACTAGCCACAACAGAAATTGTTTCAAATCATAAGGTGTTTCTACCTCTCATTTGCTTTAAGGATAAAAAATTCTTGATTCATAGTCGATCTCGAATAAGGGTGAGGGTGTTTCCATTATAGACTTACAAAATATTCATGAATACAAAGCATTCGGACAGAGATTGATTTCAATAGAATTTAGGGATTTGATGTAGCATGAATACAAATTCTTAGGACAGAGATTAATTTCAATTGTTTCTTGTTATAACACATGGGCACACACAAAAAACTAACAAAAATTTAAAATAAAACATATAATTTAAAACCTAGCGAACTCAGGAAAGCTATAAATTGGAATGCTATAAATTAACTGAATCCAGCTATAACCACAAAAGATTGAGGATCAAAACCGAAATGCATCAATATCATATGAAAATGTGAAATAGGAGCATCGGGCTTTTAACCAGTATCAGGTGCCAAGCGCCCCGCCCCAAAGGCATTCAACAGGTTCAAGCAGTGCATGGGGGAGAACCCACTCCAATCTCGCCCAATATGTGAATGAATAAATTTGTTTGTGTTGATTACAAGCAAAGCTTTATACCATACCTGACTAAAGGTTCAAATCCGTTTCGATCAATCCTATTGAAGGTACTACTTGTGCTTTGTCGTTATCCTAAAAGCACTCTCTTCTTTATTTATCGCTCGGGCAAGCTTATATCGAGGTGTAGCACAACCTTGAGCTATATATTAACTATGCCGACCTTACGTAACTTCTTTAATTAATACTTGAAGTGATATATATAAGTAACTATCGCTGAGCCTAGATTTGATATACCAACCAGAAAGTTGTAAGAAAGATGTGAATTTCATCAAATAAATGGACTGTAAAAGAAACAGAATTCAATAGAATTACATCATCATCGGTTCTGGCCTCGTCGCTTCCAGAAGCATTTGATCATCATATGGGATGGACGCATCGGCCAGCTGATTATCTTCTTCATCCTCATGTTTTAGTCTATCGTAGACCGAGTTATGACTTCGATCTCTTCCCGCTCTTCCTCTACTTCATTAGGACTCGATTCTTCACTTTGTGGCCATTTTTCCTCGGAGGAAGCCAAGTCATCTGATGGACTCCTACCACGCTTGCCCATGGCTCAGCTCGGCTTAGCTGATGGAGATCTAACTCCTACCACGCTTGCCCATGGCTAGGCTCAGCTCAGCTTCCCAGGATAGATCCCAAAATCTGTATGGAAACCCCGAGCTCAAATTCAAAACCCTTGAACTAGTGAGGGTTTTCAAATTTGACTAATAAATAAAACAATCCTTCCTAATGCATTTGTTTTCACCTTCTCGCGAAATTTGAGAGAGGGAAGGGTTCTCGCCAAGGTTTGGAAGTTCTCGCCATTTGTTGATTGGATTTCCTCGCAATGAGGTTCACTAGAGAAATCCTCGTTGGTCCACTCTCATAGGGAGAAGGTTCTCAATGAACCAATGACCGTGGGTGTATTTGTAGCATTATAGGTTTAAATATATACAATTATTTTATATGTGTAGATATATGTTGATGTATTATTAGTTTAGATATGTATATATATTTCTGATATTGCTAAGTAGGTTTAAAGATATATCATTATTCTTAGATGTTGAGATATTTCATCAATGCAATATTATAATTATAGTATTGTTTTTGTTTTAATTTTTGTCAAGTTGAATATATGTATGTATAGTTAATGATTTTAATGGAGGGTGTTAGAAGATCAATTTGAGGAAACTGTAAAATGGAGAGGGTCATGAAATCAATACAAGGATCCTCATAAGGTTAAGGGGTGTCAAGGTGCTAGAATATTGTATTAAGATAACTAGATAACAATTTAGGAAATATTGATACAAATTGCACATATGTATATGTTGTGGTGCAAATGTAACAATGTTTTTGAAATTCTTTTGTAAGGCATGACAATGGTCAAGTTTTCCATGTTTTTTAGAAGTATGGATGCGTACATAATGGTGGAGTAAATGACTTATGTTAGGAGGGATCAGGTTGAACCCCAACAAATGCAAGCAAGGAGATCAATCTAGGAACGTTGGTGGTGTGGGTCAATGAGCATTGGGCTATTTAACTTGATTTGACATATATTTGTTTTTTTTAATGATATTTTTTTGATGAACACAAGCAAGTGGCATTTCATTGATTTTAGACATTGCAATGTGGTAGAAGCATCTTCAAATTTATGTTCAAGAACCACTTTAACTCAACAGTTACAACTAAGTGGTATTTATTCTACTAAAGTCACTCTAGACTTTGACCTAACCCTATCTTAAGTAAACAACCCCCTTAAGAAGGAAATTTGGCCCATGAGGGGTGAACATGTCACATGGAAATGTGGGAGAATAATAACAAACTATTTTCACCCACCAAGCAATAACCCATCAAGCAATAACCCATCAAGCAATAAACAAGCCCCCATCAATGTTATGCATTACTTTAAATGGGTTGAGTACCCTTTGATGCCTCTAACAATCGTATTGAATGTATTTGATGTTAACTAAGTTAACCAACAAAACATAGCTTCAATAATGGTAACAAGACTTACACACTATATATTGCATTGAACAATCAAATGAGGCTTTAATATGTGTAACCAACCATACATATAGTTTATCAAGTTGAACAAAATAATATTCTTCTACTAGTGATAACCAAAAGGTACATGTTGGTAATTGGGTGACCAATGTGGTATGCCTCAACATTCGTAATTGAACATAAATTTTTTTGATGGGGTTGACCAACCTAAGATACCTCTCTCAATTGTAGTTAAACACGCATGTTGATAGGGTTAATATCCAAGATAGTGTTCATAAAAAATAGATGTTAATAACCAACCTAACACATCACTAACAATGACAATGGAATGTGCATGTTAGTATATAAACTAATAGACATGACATGTTTCTCATTAAGATGATTGACATGACACACAACTTGCTAAGTTGACCAACTTGACAAACTATTGGTTTTTTCATTGAACTAACATCCCTTTAATGAACACAACCAAATGTGCCTGATGTTGAACAAGTAAACCAACCTAACATACCTTTAACAATAATAACAATGTGTGCAAGTTGTGGATTGGGAAAACCAAACTAGCATTCCTCTAATAATCGTAATCGATCATACATGCCTATTGTGATCATCCCTTCGGAAGTTCTCTTGCTTTCATACAAAATAAAGCATGTCATGCAACTCTTAGACTAACTTTGATACATATAAAAATTAATTTTGTATTACTTGTTAGAATTCTGTTATAAATTCTTTCCCCATTAAATGACACGGGATTGAATCGAAGGGAAATTAAAGTATGTATACCTTCATGGATTAAATAGTTATATCATTGCATGAAGGGAAACCATTGTCCCATGAACAAGGGGGTCTCACATGCCAATTTAACATCTGAATATATTATAACTTTATATTAAATACTACTATTATTTTCTTGTGTTAATATGAGTGTTTTTAATATTTAATATACAATTAAGTAGATTACCCCTTGAATAATTAGTGAATTATTTAATATTGGATGAGAGAGTTCTAAGGTTGAAATTTCTATACCTCGTGTTAATTTGGGTGTTTGTATCATTTCAATGAAAAATTAGGTTTCATACATATCAATGGATCAATTAAAGGCATTTACACACACCAACCAACGACATTCAATAGTTGGGTTAGAACTAGCGGGTGGGGAGCATTTCATTATCATATTCAACCAAGGGCTTCCAGACTAGAGAAATTAGGGCATGTGTTTTATTTATGGGCTAATGTTTAAAAGCATGATATGAGGAGATCAGGAGTTAGTGCAATTCCTTCTTATGGAAAGGTCATTCACCTCTTCCTTTATTTCTTAAAGTAAACTTGAAAGAAGCGATTACAAATATATTATATAGATAATGTGAAAACCATTCACAACATCCCGACATTAAATATTTACATGAGATGCAACTTAATTAATGTTCAATAGATTTTTTCCTTTAAGAAAGCAATATATGATACCATGATATAATATAGTGATTCACCAACATTGGCCACCAAAAAAATGACCTAAACAACAAATGTTATTTATGGTGACTATCATCCACGATAAACTATGATTATTAGCCACTCTGGCACCCCTAAGTTTATGGTCACTCATTGAACATGACTCCAAGAGTTCTTTCAAGCTTCTTAAACTTATTGTTTCCCAAAATACTGACAAGGATGTCTCATCACCATAGCATTATTTTCTAATTCTTTCATCAAATGCTCTGCAACCATTTTTTATGTTATATATGGACTGAAAAAATTAAAATTACTGACATCAATGAATAATTCATATTAGTTTTGTACTTGTTATTTGGCCATATTTTTATTCTTCGACTATAATAGTCATTTACATTAATCATTATTAATTTTTTCACTTATTGCCTAGTCATATATTTTAATCCTAGACTAAATTAGTCATTTAAGTTAGTCGCTTTTACTTTAGTCACTTATTATCTATTCATTTATTTTATCCCTGGACTAAACTAGTCACTTAAGTTAGTCGCTTTTAGTTTAGTCACTTATTATCTAGTGATAGATTTTATTCCAAGACTAAATTAGTCATTCAAGTTAGCCATTTTTAGTTCGGTCACATAAAATTGCTCAAATTTAGTAGTAATTCACTTGAAATAATTGTGGTGACTAACATTTTTAGTCACCTAGTCATTAATTTCATCACTTTTTACTAGTGGGAAAAGGCTCCTGATCTGCATAGATCACCCTCAATGGTTGAGTTCGAGACAGGGAACCGAGAGTGAGAGTGTGGATCTACCAACGACTGTAAATTTTGGAATAGTTTCCCTCTTCGAAGCTCCAATTTTGAAAATGAGTTGTCCGAGTTGTATTGTTGTGTATATCATGCAGAGACCCACTTGATTCAGGATGTTGTATCCGCACATGAAACCACTATAGGACATGGCTTCCTATATCATGTTTGTGCAACACCATGTTAAATAAAAACTCCAATTATAGTTTCAAAGTGGATGAGGAGCACCTAGATCTCAAGGAAAGAGACAATCCACATATGGTAGCGAAGTTGTTTATGCCCCAGGGTTCAAAGATGACCTTCTTCAAATCATTTTCCACCCAAGCATGCATTGTATTTCCCGATTTGTCTCTATCAGAATATGTGAAGGAGGAAGATACATATAACATGCATTTTGTACAATAGCATGATCATTCTTCACATTTTTTTCCTTTTCTCTTAATACCAGCGACATCCATGTTCTCGAAAATACTAATAGTAGTAGTGACTGGTTTTTCTATTATGGGCTTCAAAAAAAATTTTAGTAGTGGGTAAAAAGGTGGAATAAAAGAAAATGGAAATTGGTTTTGTAGTCAGGGTGTTCGCTAGTTCTTTTTTTTGCTATCTCAATTTGTGTGGAATGTAAAAGGTGCATAAACAAGTGATTAATAGAGGAATATAATTAAATTAGTGGTTCTTGACACTCTTCAGTGTTGAGAGAATGTATCACTAATTTGATTGTGTGAATATGTTATTTGTTGATGGATCTTGTTGTGCTTCAGGCTTCAAGAGCATCATATACTGGTTATGTTATGAGATCCATGTGTGTATAAAGGTCAGTTGCATAATTGAATGTTGGGTACAATCCAATATCGATATTTTCCTTCGGGAGATTGAGAAGTGTCAATTATAGAAAGTTCATCGAAGATGGTCAATGGAGGTTATGTCGTAGATGAGTTGAATGAGAATCTAGAAAATTGTGGTGGTGAAAAGAGTGTTGTCCGGGAGACTTCAGAGTGGGGATAAGTGTCGAGGAAGGCCAGCGAGAAATATGTGATTATATGTAATTTTAATTTCTTGTAATAATCTTTGTAATTATGTAAATGTAAGAATTAAAGGGGGAGCTTGGAATAATGCTTACATTAGTAGATAGGTAGGATTGGGCTGTTGGTTTTTGGAGTTTTGTTGAGAGAAACAATATTCTCCTTGTTTGGAATCTGTTGGACCTCATGAGCACTGTCTATGTGGCTTGTAATTTGGCTTTGTGATGAATATACTAATTGAGTTGTGAATAAATTTTACACCATATCTACTCCTCCATTTTTCTTGTTTAACCAACCAACAGTTGTAAATGAAATCTTCTAACTATTAAGCCAAAGTCTTCTTGGAAACCCTTCAAAATTTTCTCTTAGTGAGATGAGATAGTGAAAATGATAGATAAAATTCTCCCTTTTCTAGTTTAACCAACCAACACTTTTAAATGAGATCTTCTATCTCTTAAGCCAAAGTCTTCTCGAAAACCCTTCGAAATATTCCCCAAGTGAGAGGAGATAGTGACAACAATAGATAAATTTTTCCCTTGGTGACAATGATAGATATCATTATTCATTCCTAACACTAAAGTTTCCAACACCTCCTCTACCAACAAACATTCCAACACTCAACTCTGATACCTCCTCTACTGATAGGCCTTAGCTAACCAAGGTTCTCAAAACCCTAAAATATTACCTTGAGTTCAATTGAATATTTGAATGAGAAAATACCATTTATGTAAAGGATATGTAACAAAAATATCAACCAATGACATATTGTTAATATTCTATTTATGGTTCAAGGCTTCAAGTGATTACCCTTAAGTTATTATCGGAATGGGGCAAAAGCATCAAAGAGTGGTGAACTAAAGGATGCTATTATGCTATTATTAGGGGATGCTATTATGAAATGTCAAAACAGACTTGAACGCTACCATACATACACTGTCATGTGTATGTGAAAAAACATAATTATGCGAGCTGGCCAAAGGTTGAAAATACAGGTAATTATGAGAGCTGGCTTAACATGGTGGAATGCAAGAATCTGAGTAAAGAGTTTGCAATAATTTGTGGAATGTAAAAAATTGACTAAATATTTTGCAATAGTTTATGAATTATGAAGTAAAATAAAATTTTGGAATTCTAAATCTATAATCACATCAAATTTTCAAAATGCCACCCAAAAATATGGGGCAACTGCGTACACGCATATGATCGAACACGGGAAAGTCAACCTTTGACTTGGACATGAGTAGTTGACATTTCCTCGTCAAATTCTACAATCAAGTCCCTCTTAGAACTATGTGAATCAATGAATTTAAGGAATTGGTCAAGTATTAAAAACTCTGTAGCAAAGATTTCATTTTTTCTTAGAATTTGACTTAGCCACAGTTGTTGATTTGGTCTTGGTCTGCTATTCAAACTGAAAATATTTATTCAGTGATGATATTTCCTTTCCCAGACCTGCCCTTGCCCCTTTGTCTATATATGCAATGTTCTGGTTGCATTCCTATTGCAATCTATAACCATTTTGTCTGTACTCTTTTGAATACCATATCAAAATAACATATCAGACTCTTTGTTACATTTGATTTGCGTGACCGTCACCTGTAGTGATATTTTAAATAACCTACACATTTTTTTTTATCAAAGATCAATCATGAAGACAACGGCCAAATTGTTGGTACCCTTTCTTTTTATTTCAGTAGCAACGCTAGTATTGAATGAGGGTTCACTTCACGCAGGCAGAGTCCTGACGAGAAATTATATAAGCACACAAACTCATAAAAATCCCTCTGATAATCCCAATCTTCTTATCCAGGAAGTGGAAGTGGCACCGTCGGGGCCAAATCCTGGTGGCAACAAAGTCACCCAGTCAATATCCCAGGGCCTTATTCTTGTTCATGATGATAAACTTAACCTACGGTTCCAGAAAGGTCCCAATCCATTTGATCATAATCCAGATATTCTTATCGAGGAGGTGAAAGTCGCACGTTCTGGGTGTTGAAATATTACTTTCATCTACTCCTGTACAGTAAGCCGCCTTCTATTTCCAGTGACTAGTCAAGATCGGAGTGTAAAAAAAACCTTGCAGATAGCCGCTTGCTAAAAACTGTGAGCATTCAATTTCATTTTGGTATTCGGTGCTGGTCTATGTATTTTGAGAAACAGAGCATTTAATATGGTACATAGGAGTTTTTTACACAGAGGGATTTTTTTTCTGCCCACTCACCAAGCAGAGAACCGAACCCGAAACACAATTTGGTGTAATTGATTTAAAATTCGTGTCACAGTTTTTGGCCGTACCTCAAACCCAAAATCGGACCCGATTTTTATAAGGTAAATTATATGGATTTTTCGCATCACAATTAGGCTGACATCAGTAGGCTCTTTTGGAACGCGAAGATTGTTTGAAATTCAGTTTATTTGGAATTTTGAAGTCTGAGCAAGAGAAAGTTTTCAAAGACTTAAACGTTTGTTTGTTTTTGTTTTAATTGTGCGACAAGTTTTTTTAAAAACCTTTTTTGCATTGTTATAATATAACATATATTAATATGCCATTTGGCCTATTTATTAGGTGGGCCCGAAAGGGCATTAGATGTTTTTAATAGACTTTAGTTTTAGTTTTATGATTTAGTTTCATTTGTTATGATAGTTTTAATATATATGCTGTGACATATATTTTTGAAAAAGGGCCAAGAGGCTATGTAATATAAAAAGGAAATGTAGTTGTTTTGTTTCTATATACATAGAGAATGAATTTTTTTTTACACAACAACAGTGTAATTTTTTTTTTGTGCACAATAGTGCGTTTGTTTTGTAATAGAACAGAGTTTTAAAACAGACAAGATAGAGTGTGGTTTTTTCTGTGAATGACAGAGTGATAGTTTTTCACTGCATTTGCAGTAGTCAAAATATTTTTGTAATCCCTCTCAATGAGGAAGAACTTTTAATAATTTTTTTTAATGAATAGAAGTTTTTTTTTTCAGTATGGAAACTTTGTCACTGTGAATGAAATTTTAATATTTTCTCTATGTTGAAGAGGGGAGTTTTATTCTCCATTTATTATTCTGGAATTTTCAAATATTCCAACATGGTATCAGAGCTAGTCCAGGCTCTTTGAAGGTCAAAGAAGCTAAAGGAAAGGATTTATTTGTTGCAGCATCTTCTCCAATAGTGTGAAGACTCAACCAAAAAGAATTCAATGTATTTCTCTATACAGTTTATTGTGTTACTGTTGCAGAACAGTCAGCTATTTTAATTACACAGTCAAGTTTTTTTTCAATCATGGTTAAGAGTGCAGAATGGCTAGAGCCAGCACTAGCATGGGTATTGGAAATATCCACCTCCCATAATTTAATGGGAAAAATTATGACTATTGGTCAATAACTGTGAGAGCTTTATTTGTTTCCCAAGACTTATGGTAATTTGTTGAGGATGGCTTTGAAGAGCCAGCAGATGAAGAAGAGCTTGATGATTTAACTCAGGCATAAAAAGAGTTGCTGAAGAGCAATAGGAAGAAAGAATCCAAAGCTCTCTTCTTATTGTATCAAGTAGTGCATGAGAGTGTGTTTCTGAGGATAGTAGCAGCCAAGATATCCAGAGAAGCATGGGAAACTCTCAGGATAGCCTATCAAGGCATGGAAAAAATGAAGACAACAAAACTTCAGTTGCTGAGGAGAGACTTTGAGACTCTCTGTATGAAAGAGTAAGATACTATTGACTCATTCTTCACTCGTGATTGGAATGGTCACACAAATAAGATCTCATGGAGAGACTCTTGAAGATAAGAGGATTGTGGAAAAACTCTTGAGGAGTCTGCCCTCAAGATTTGATGTGATTGTCACCACCATAGAGGATACTAAGGATCTCACAAATTTTTCAGTGGATGAACTACATGCATCACTGATGACCCATGAGCAGAGATTGGGTAGGAGTGAAAACTCATCTCTAGAACATGCCTTTAAGACCTAGATGTCTTTCGGAAGACGAAGAGGGAAAGGCAAACGAAACAAGAGAGGAAGAGGCAGAAGCCAAAACAGAGGTGGAAGAAACAGTCATCAAAATGCTCAAGGAAGGGGCAGCAATCCAAATTAGCATCAAGGCCAAGGCAGCAGCCAACAAAGTGGTCAGTAGAATGCTTAAGGAAAAAGGTATGATAAATCCAATTTTCAATGTCACTATTGGAAAAAATAGGGACATTATGAAAATGAATGTAGGAAGAAGCAACATGATATGAGTAATAGAACTAGTGCAAATTTCAGTAGAGAAAATATCGGCCAAGATAATTTATTTTTAGCTTGTAATATGGCTAAAGAAAATAATGAAGACTTATGGTTTCTAGAGTCTGGTTGTAGTAACCATATGACAGGAAACATAGCCATGTTTTCTATGCTAAATGAGAGTGTGAAGTAACAAGTCACACTAGGGACTAATTGTAAAGTTTCTGTTATGGGAAAAGTAGATGTAAATGTTTTAACAAGGAAAGGTGAAACGAAATCCATAGCAGATGTCTATTATGTTCCAGGAATGAAGTGTAACCTCTTAAGTATTGGACAACTTGTTCAAAAGGGGTACAATGTCTTTTTTGAAGATGATTTTTGTACCATCATGGGCAAACCACCCAGCAAACAATGTATTGCTAAAGTGAAGATGAAAAGGAATAGGATGTTCCCTCTCAGAATGAGAGCGGATTTGAAAAATGAAGAAGAGATAGCAGTAGTGACACAAGAGGCTATCCAAAGCGAACCAAAAGATGAAAATTGGTTGTGGCACCTGAGATTTGGACATCTAAACTTTGGAGGTCTTAACTTGTTGAATAGAAAAGGAATTGTAAGAGGTTTACCATTGATAGAGAAACCGGACAGCCCTTGTGAAGGTTGTATCTTGGGGAAACAACAGAGAGAAATTTTTCCTTCCGGGAAAATCATAAGGGCAAAGGTACCCTTAGATATTGTCCACTCATATTTGTGTGGACCGATGCAAACTCCATCACTTGCTGGCAGCCATTATATGTTAACATTCGTAGATGATTTTACAAGAAAAATTTGGGTTTACTTTTTGAAAAATAAAAGTGAAGTGTTTGAAATATTTTGTAATTTCAAAGCACTTGTGGAAAACCAAAGTGGGCTGCACATCAAAGTCCTAATGACTGATAGAGGAGGTGAGTATATCTCTAAATATTTTCTATGTTTTTGTAGAGAAAATGGAATCCATAAGCATTTTACAACTAGATATACCCCGCAGAAAAATGGAGTAGCCAAAAGGAAGAATAGAACCATAATGGACATGGTAAGGAGTATGTTAAAGGAAAAGCATTTGCATAATGAGTATTGGGCTGAAGCTGTACATTGTGCAGCATAAATTTTGAATAAGTTCCCTACAAAAGTAGTTATGAACAAAGTGTCGAAAGAGGCATGGAGTGGCACAAAGCAAGGTGTCACACACATGAAGGTTTTTGGATGTGTGGCTTATGCACACATACCAGATAAGCTAAGGAAGAAGTTGGATAGCAAGGGGGAGAAATTTATTTTCATTGGATACAGTGAGGAATCCAAGGCTTATAGGTTGTACAACCCATCCACCAAGAAGTTTATTGTGAGCAGAGATGTTCAGTTTATTGAAGAGGAAGCTTGGGATGGAAGCATAGAGAAAATAGTGAATGTTAAACATTGTTTATCTCATGATGAAAATGATGATGAGTTGGTTGAAATACATCCCCAAATAGCAGCTCCAACATAAGGGAAGCAAGGCACACCCTTGATGAGAAATGAAGGTGCTTCTCCAAGCACACCACAACGAGGAAATTCAAGTGCTTCTTCAAGCACTTGTACACCTAATGAAAGAGGTAAGAAGTTTAGAAATTTGAATGACATTTATGAACAAGAGGCAACAAATGAAGGTATAAATTCTTTTTTTGCTTTATATTTTCATGTTGATGACCCTATCCACTTTGAACAAGCTATTAAGGATAAGAAATGGATAGAAGCTATGGATGAGGAGATAAATTCCATAGAAAGAAACAAGACTTGGGATTTGGTTGAACTCCCAAAAGGTAAAGATTTCATTGGAGTTAAATGGGTCTACAAGACCAAGAGTAATTCTGAAGGAAAAATAGAAAGACACAAGGCCAGACTTGTTGTCAAAGGTTATAAGCAGAAGCATGGGATAGATCATGAGGAAACTTCTGCACCGGTTTCCAGAATGGAAACCATGAGAGCAGTGTTGTCCATAGCAGCACAAAACAAGTGGAAAGTTTACCAAATGGACATGAAGTCCGCATTCCTAAATGGAGTGTTAATGGAGGAGGTTTACATTGAACAACCTCTCAGCTATGAAAAGAAAGGCCAAGAGCACAAATTGTGCAAGTTGGACAAATCTATTTATGGGCTGAAGCAAGTGCCAAGAGCGTGGTACAGTAGAATAGATTCTTATCTATTAGAAAATGGATTTGAAAAGTGTGAGGGAGAACCCAACCTCTACATCAAAGAAAAAGATGGTAAAATGTTGATTATGGTTTTATATTTTGATGATGTTATTTTCACAAGTAATGATGATTACCTTATTGAAAATTTCAAAATAGTTATGAAAGAAGAATTTGAAATGACTCACATGGGTTTTTTGAAATACTTCTTAGGAATAGAAGTAGAACAAGATGAAAACGGGATTTTTATCTCACAGGAAAAATATGTTAATGAAATTCTTGAAAGATTTAATATGCAGGAGAGCAAAGTAGCGATCACTCCCACAGTGATGGGATTAAGACTCAATAGAGAGGACAGCAGCAAGGATTTTGATCCTAGCTTGTACAAGAGCATAGTTGGCAGCCTCATGCATTTGACTATAACTAGGCCTGACATAATGGATGTTGTTATTTTGATTTCCAGATTCATGGAGAAGACAAAGGATGCGCATTGGCAGGCAAGGAAGAGAATTATGAGGTATGTTAAAGGTAATAAAAGGTTTGGTATTTTATATACTGCTTCAGAATGTTCAGATTTAGTTGGATACGTTGACAATGATTTGGATGGAAGTGTAGATGATCGAAAGAGAACTTCTGGTTATGTTTTTCACATGGGTTCAGGAGCCATTTCATGGGCTTCTAAAAAGTAGCCCATTGTAGCGTTGTCTAAAGCAGAGGCAGAATATGTGGTAGCTACAGCGGTAGCATGTCAAGCAATTTGGATGAGGAGGATGTTAAGAAGTTTGTGCCAAGAGCAGACAAAAGGAACAATGATTTTTTGTGAAAATAGCTTAGCTATTGCATTATCTAAGAATTCTATGTTTCACAAGAGGACGAAACAAATTGACACAAAATTTCATTACATCAGGGAATTGGTAAACAATGGAGAAAGTTTTTTGGAACACTGCAGAACTCAGGAGCAGTTTGCAGACATTCTGACCAAGCCATTGGGACAGAAGAATTTTTAGTTTTTAAGGAAATCCCTGGGTATGAGTGATAACCCAGCAGCTGAAAGTAAGGGGGAGTGTTGAAATATTACTTTCATCTACTCCTGTATAGTAATACGCCTTCTATTTCCAGTGACCAGTCAAGATCAAAGTGTAAAAAAAAACCTTGCAGATAGCTACTTGCTAAAAACAGTGAGCAGTCAATTTCATTTTGGTATTCGGCACTGGTCTATGTATTTTGAGAAACAAAGCATTTAATATGGTACACAGGAGTTTTGTACGCAGAGGGATTTTTTCTGCCCGCTCACCAAGCAGAGAACCAGACCTAAAATGCAATTTGGTGTAATTGATATAAAATTTGCGTCACAATTTTTGGCCGTACCTCAAACCCAAAATCGGACCTGAATTTTTATAAGGAAAATTCTATGGAGTTTTCACATCACAAATTAGGCTGACATCAACAAGCTCTTTTGGAACATGAATATTTTTTGAAATTTAGTTTATTCTGACTTTTGAAGTCCAAGCAAGCAAAAGTTTGCAAAGACTTAAACGTTTGTTTGTTTATGTTTTAATTGTGCGACAAGTTTTTTTTAAATCCTTTTTTGCATTGTTATAATATGACATATATCAATATGCCATGTAGGCTATTGATTAGGTGGGCCCGAAAGGCGTTAGATGTTTTTAATAGAATTTAGTTTTAGTTTTATGATTTAGTTTTATTTGTTATAATAGTTTTAATATATATGCTGCGACATATACTTTTGAAAAAGGGCTGAGAGGCTATGTAATATAAAAAGGTAATGTAGTTGTTTTGTTTTTATATACATATTGAATGAAGTTTTTTTTACACAACAGCAGTGTAATTTTTTGTGTGTACAGTAGTGCATTTGTTTTTTAATAGAACAGAGTTTTAAAACAGAGAAGACCGAGTGGGGTTTTTTTTTGTCAATGAAAGAGTGATAGTTTTGCACTGCGTTTGCAGTAGTCAAAATATTTTTTTAATCCCTCTCAGTGAGGAAGAATTTGTAATAGTTTTTTTTAATGAATAGAAGGTTTTTTTCAGTATGGAAACTCTATCACTGTGAATGAAATTTTAATATTTTCTCTGTGTTGAAGAGGGGAGTTTTATTCTCCATTTATTATTCTGGAATTTTCAAATATTCCAACACTAGGCCGAATCTGGGTGGCAACAGTGTCACCCAGTCAATATCCAAAGGTCTTAATTTACAGTTCCAGAAAGGTCCATTTGACATGAATAATCAGCGGTTATCATGAGCGGTTGATGGAGATAATGAAATTGGAGCTAGCTGATATAGTTGTTCAAAGTATATTGGAAACATTGAGGATCAACAAACTTCCTTCTTTCTCAAGTTGGGGAGTAGGTCACAAATATATCAAGGTAGCAGTAGTACCTGCACAAAGATTAATTAGTAGCACAACCTTCAACAAACTTCCATAAGATCAGAGTGATGGAGTAGGACACAAGTATGTTTACATAGCCATTCACATGGCAATAAAAAGCATAAGATTGTTTACATATTTAAATTAATAATTACACAGAAACAAAAGAACGTTTACACGTTAATTTGAACAGGAAGATAAAGGCACTGAGCTTTTATCAAGCATTAGTCTTTAGCATCATATATTTATATATAAAAAATCGTATAAAGAAAATCAAGAATAACAACCAAGAACAAGTCAATATCGGCTATGAAATTGTTAGCAATATGTATTCCTTAAACTTGATAACTAATTTTGGCTTCATGAAGATGGGTTTCAAATTAGTTATTACTGTAAATATATGCTAAAAAAAATTAGAAAATATATTAAAATTAAATTTTGTATTGTTTATAATAAAATAAGATAAAATCAATTGGTTTTTCTTCCAACTACAATTACCTAGGTGCTAATTCTAAATTGAGCATAAATTGCATAAATTTTCAAGGCCGAGTATCAATTTTAGCAGTTAAAAAACATTTTAATTATTTTTTTTTATAAATTTTGTCTAAGTAATGTCAAGATAATTATGGAAATGGATTTCATGTTAAAAAGTAATAAATTTGATTTCGAAAGATATAGAAGTACCATTACTTTTATAAATAAAATAAGACATATTATATCACATTTTCTAAAAGCATAAAAATTAGTGTAGGATGAATGGGTGGATATATAAATAATGAGATCGTGCATAGGAAAAATATTATCGAGAAGAATTTAATATACTCTTATATTCTTAAAGAGTTATCTAATATGACTTTGAAATCAACCAAAAAACTTACTCAACAATTGGAAAAAGACAAAAAGATTGTCCGAAAATAGAATATTCACTCTCAAAACTAATAATAGAGCTACATCCCATAATCAAGTAGAAAAATATAGAAACAACAAGTATGGAACTCAATGATTCAGCTATAACCACACCATAGGAAGAGAAAGCATGGGTAGGGAAAGTAAGAAAGAAATGTGTCCCATGTTGATGCAACAAATGATAATCAAAAGTTAACATTGTTCAAATATGAAATAAAATGAATTTGTGTGGAAAAATGCCTAATATTCTCTCATCTGCCAAGAAGGGGAATAAAAGTAAAAATAAATAAAAGGTTAAGGTAAAAGGTAAGATGAGATAAGGTAATTCCACACTAAATTTAGGATAGATAAATGACATAAATAACCAAAACTTATTTGAAAATTTGAAAATAAATAAATGATATGAAGAATAGAAATAATATTTGGCATATGACTAAGTTATAGGGATATATGTTGAGAATATGAGAAAGATCAAATATGTTGAGAGTATGAGAAAGATCAATTAATTTTGATTTAATATATGATGTTTGTTGAGAAAGATCAATTTATTTTGTTCTAATATCTTTCCTTTTTCTTCTCTCTTTTGAAAAGAGACAACATGGCTGTGAAATGAAAACACATTAACAATAACCCATACAATTGAATAAAAGCTTGTTGTTTTAGAATCACATTAACAATAACCCACACAGATCCACAAATATGAATAACGTTAACATTAAAATTGAATAAAATCTTGTTGTTTTAGAATCACTCAATGTGATGTGTGAAATGAAAACACTAACAATAAACCATAATAAAATGCAGAGACCTATAAAACCAAATAAAGAGATTTTCAAAAGTATTACAACAAAGATATTGATTGAAGCTTTGCACTTGTTTCATTTTGAAAATGAAGGAAATAATAAGTAACCAAATTTTGATAAAAAAATGGAAAAATCTACAAAGGAGGAGATATCTAACAGGTACATGGATAAGACCATTAGTCTCAAGGATAGAGATACTATTAATATTATCATTTGGGTTCATTTAATTATCATTAATTTATTATTGGAGAGATGCAATGTTAGAACTTAGAACATAGTTGAAATAAAAGCACTCTCATTCACTAATTCAATTACTTGTTTGAGCCTAAATTTAGCATTAGATTATTTTTATTGGTGTTGTCATTGTTGTTATCATCATCATAGACATCAGTATCTCTAACGATGTGGAATTATTATGAAAATAAAACATTGGAAAAATAAAATTTTAAAAACAATCTTAAACACCATCATACATCACCATTCTGGAAACTTCAATGTTTCTATGAATGCCAATTAAAGATTTGACTATTGCATATGTTCTACGTTGCAAACAATCATATCAAAAGTTAGTTGTTTTTGTGAATGATATTCAAATATTTAAATACTAAATAGTAAATAAGAAAATAAATAAAAATGAATCCATTAAAAACTTCTCTAGCATGTCACTCATAGAAAACCAACTGATTTAGCAATTTTCTAAACACCTATAGATTGTGATTGTTCATTCTATAACGACACTATAACAACAGTAAATTATGGCACACCAACATAATCAGTAGGGGTGTGCATGTCTTCACTAAAAATAACAACTATGGGACATATTTCTTAACAAATAATCTTTACTTCACTTCATTCACGCCACCATGGTTGCATGGTCTTTTCCATTTTTGATACGACGATTCATTAAATGATGGGAAGTGGGATTTTGAAAGTGAACACACCACCAATCAATGCAATATCTCATAATGGATATCAAAAAATTAAATTATAATCTAACACATTAATTTATTAAAACCAAATGGTAAGGTTTTAAAAAAAATCATAATATATTATTATATTCCAATTCAAACAGCCATAAAGGGATTAAATTCCAATTCAAGTAGCCATAAAAGTGATCTAACATGTTAATTAATTAAAAAAAAAAAAATCATCACAACTACACGAAAGATCTATGAGAAAATAATTTTGACTTAACTTCATTCACGCCACCATGGGCACATGGTCCTTTTCATTTTTGATACAATGGTTCATTACATGATGGTGTTAAACACCATGTTAAAGCACACACATGGTGTATGAGGAGAATAACACACACATACAAGAGACTCAACACAATGAAGGATATGCGTGAGGCTTTCTTATTTTCCATTATATAAAGATGTACATTTATAGTACAATGGTGTGACTCTTGGTTTCATATTCCAAGGTCACTTGGACTCCATTGTGACTTTTTGTATTCCACACCTACCCATGTAGGATTAGGTGTTCCAACATCCCCCCTTAATCCGAAAGGGTATGTGTGAGTCCAAGAAAAGAGTTGTAATACAAATCTGCAAAGCATGCATGGCAGCACTTAGCTGAATCAACTCTTTGAAATGTTGGAAAAAAGAGGTGGTTTTAGGATGACCACAAACACTGGAACACAATACTTGTTGCAGTTCCCGGAACTCTTCCAAAACTGGCAAGAAGCTAAAAGCTTCTGCTAGAGGAATTGTCCCTCATAAAAAAGGGAGACCTTCAACCTAAAAGAAGGGAGGTCTACTACCTGTGATGGTTTTAGGATTACCAACAACTCTAGAATGCTTGAAGCATTTCCTGGAACTCAACCAAAGCTAGCAAGAAGCTGAAGGCTACTAAGCTGAAGGCTTCTGCTAGAGGAAGTGTTCCTCATATATGAAAGGGAGAGCTTCGACCTAAAAGAAGGGAGGTCTATTACCTGTGATGGTTTTAGGTTATCCACCAACCAAAGATGATGGTTTAAGGTTGTCCACCAACCGAAGGCATGCTCATGGGCATCCGTGTCTCTGGCTACATCCTTGAATCCGGAATGACGAATTGTGGCTCAGGCTCGCTTGAAATGTTGGCTACAACTCTGAACATGGAATGAGAGATTGTGGCTCAGGCTCACTTGATCTGTCGTCGAAGCTTGTACATGACCACCATTTTCCCCTTTGTCAGGGACAAGGTGAGATGATGGCGAAAAATCAACTGCAATTTTGCTCAATATCTGTGAACAAGTTCTAACATGTGTCGTAAACATCTTCTTGGCTGCTGATGCCCATTGCCAAGAAGTGATCCATCCAAGATGAATCTTGGTTCTTGCAGGAGGCTTGTTTCTAAAGCATATTTCTGAAGAATGGGTGTGCCGACCACAGTGCTTGCATGGATGAAGATCAAAACAATGATCTTTCATATGGCCAACTTGATCACAATGTTCGCATTTTTCAATCTGTTGTGGAAGTGTAACAGGATCTGGAACAGATGCAGGTGAACTGTCATATAGGAATCCGACACTTTGAAATTTGATAGGCTTGGTGTAGTCTGGAATATGAAAGGACACATCCTTGTCATATCCAAGACCAGTTCGGTGCTTGTTGTGGAAAAGCTCTTCCCAAGGTCTGATGATGGGCTTGAGAAGTGCAAGTTGAACTGATGCATCTGCATGTACATCTGCTCTAGTACAAGGAACTGAATGTGAATCATTTGCAACTTTATCTTCTTTCTTCTGATGAGAGTCCTTCATAATGTTTTGAACAGAAACAGGTTCAGAATGGTGACTCTTTTGCTGAAGTTCATCTCGCTGAAGCTGAGATTCCAACTACAAAAACTCAATCTTCTCATGTGCATCTTGCAAACAACTTTGAATGTTACAAAGAGCATCCTTGCTCATTTTTATCATGTCATCAACATTGGAATGAATGAGGTTATTCAACAACACTAATGCCTCATTGATTTTAGCCATTTCAACAACTTAGGCTCAAAAAATGAAAGGGTGTCGGCTACAACCGAAAATGCACCCATTCACAATGTGATGCAACAACAAATACAAATGACTCCAAAGAATTTTCAAAGTACAAAATCTGCTCCTCAAATGATGGAGGGCAATCAACAATGAGTTACATCAACAACTCAAATTCACTGATTCAAACTATGAATGAAGAGGCAAATTCCATTCAAAATACAATGTTAGCTCAATACATATCTCTGCAAAATATGTGCAGCTGAAAACACTTGTGCAAGAGGCCTTTAAGGCAGCTGAATTTTCCTTCAAAGAACTATTTTCAATGATGGAAAACTTGTCTTCAAATGTAAATTTCTTCAAAAAAATCACTCTCTTATATATGCCACAAATCATAAAATACCAAATCTGCAATTTTATCTATGTGGGGTCCATGTGCTCACATGTCATTTTCTTCATTTCTGCTGTTCATACCTGCTCTTTCCTCTCTCTCTGCTGTTTTTTTTTTTTAATTAATTAAAAAAAATGGGGATAATAAAAAATGGAGGGGAAGGGGATTAATTAAAAGGGAGAGAATTAATTTAAAATGGTATTAAAAAAGGGATTAATAAAATATGGGAATGGGAATTAATTTAAAAGGGGATGGAGAGCTTTTAATAAAAAAAAATTACAATGGGAATGTATATACGTAAGGGAGGGAGAATTAGTTTAAAAGTGAAAGGGAGCTTATTTATTTATTTATATGGAGGGAGGGTCTTAATTATAATGAAAGGGGCGGTATTAATTAAATGAAAGGGATTTTTATTTTATTTTTATTAAAATGGTGGGGGGTTTTAATTTAAAAAATTTAAAAACTAAATATGAGGAAGTCGAAATGAGAGGTGGAATATAAAAATCGACTTAAAAAAAGAGGCGGTATTTTATAAGGAATGGGAAGGGCGAGTGAAGAGTGGGTAGTAGGTTTGGGAGGGCGGCAGGAAAAACTGTGGGAGAGCCTGCCTAGTGTAGATGCATTGAAGGGAGAAGGGGTGTTCGATGCAAGAGAGCCATGGGTGGAAGTCGTTGTGGGAGGGCCGAAAGGCCAGCGCAGTGGGAGGGTCGAACGAATGGGAGTGGTGGGCCAACCAAAGTTGGGGAGGGTTGTAAGTTGGACTATGCATTAGGGGGAGCTCAAGCGGTGGTTTGAGCGGTCAAGGGGGAGGGTTCGGTGGTAGCGTGGAGAGGTAAGAGTATAGAGATATGTAGTGGTAGGGAGTTGCAGATAGAAAGAGCGTTGGCGTAGTCTGGAGTGAGGGCGTGTAAGGAGATGGGGTCGGGTTAAGGAGAGTGTTTAATTGAGCGCAGAGTTTGGGATGTGGAGAATAGGCATGGGAGAGAGCTCGGGTAGCGTGTAGTTGAGGGCGTAGGGAAGAGGAGAGGGCCGAAAGGCCAAGGGTTTGCAGAGATTTTTTTATTTTTATTTATTTTTATTTATTTATTTATTTTTTAATTTGAAAAAAATACAGTAGAGAGGAGACTCACTTTAAAACAGCAGCAGAGAAATGCAGTCCACAAGCTCAGAAATTTTCCAGAAATTGCAGAAATTTCATGAAATATAGCAGCAGTAGAATACTTTCTTCTTTCAAATACAGAGCAGAATTTTTCTGGAACTTATAGCAGTAAAAAATCCAGAATTTTGCAGGAATCTTCGAATGAAAAACTCAGAAATTCTTTTTCATTAAAACCAGAAACCTCTTCAGAAATTCAATTTAAACAATTTCCAGCAGCTCTTCAAATGTAGAATTTAAAATGCAGAGATTGCAGGAAAACATTAGAATTTAGAAAACCTTCAGATGTGCTTCTTTAACACCACTGCTTCTCTTCTTCAAAGTCAATTTCTGAATGCGGCCACGGATTTTGAATGCTGCTTCTCTTCAAAACCAATTCTGAATGCGGAAAAATGTCAAAATCACTACTGCAAAAACTCTCTAAATGCTGCAAAAATGCAGATATGCACAGGCCATAAACACAAATGGCTCACTCAATTTGGACCAGGGCCAGCAATCACCCGCTCTGATACCATGTTAAACACCATGTTAAAGCACACACATGGTGTATGAGGAGAATAACACACACACACAAGAGACTCAACACAATGAAGGATATGTGTGAGGCTTTCTTATTTTCCATTATATAAAGATGTACATTTATAGTACAATGGTGTGACTCTTGGTTTCATATTCCAAGGTCACTTGGACTCCATTGTGACTTTTCGTATTCCACACCTACCCATGTAGGATTAGGTGTTCCAACAGATGGAAATTGGAATATTGAATGGGAACACATCATTAATGAATGCAATATTTCGTAATAGATATCAAAAGGAATTATTATAATCTAGCATATTAATTAATGAATTATAAGGTTATTTAAAAAATTATAATATATTATTATATTCCAATTCAAACATATGTCATAAAAGAGAATTTTAATGAGAAATATTCTTAATTATACGCCATAAAAGGGATTTCTATTGAGAAATATTCTTAATAGGTTAATATTTGTTGTATATATGGCATAAAAGAGAGATTAATTTTGTTGAGAAAAAATCTTAATGGGTTAATATTTGTTGTATATATTAAATTTTATATATAAAAAAGAAAAATTTATATTATAATTTAAAATAATATTAATAGTAAAAATACTTGACTTATTCTAACACTCGCACTCGCTCGTGACAATTCTTTGAGTTTTTCTATTGTTTTCCTAGTCTTTTGAGTTTGACCATGGAAAATGTGAATTTTACTAACGTAAATAGTGGATGTAAATTTAATTATGATAATTTAAGTTACTAGAGGGTAAATACATTAGCTAAAATTGTTTTTATCGATGAATGAATCAATTTCACCAAAACTAGGGGAGAGTTTGTTTGACCTCCCTAGTCTTTGGGTTTTCAGTTTAGCCTTTTATGGATCAGATCCTCAACATAGGGATTCGACCCCTGAGGTTGGGAGAACTTGTTTATTTCTTATATCTTTCACCTCTTCATTCATTTGAGAGGTTGGATGTTGTTGTATTGATCAAAGACACTAGTGTATTCATATTTTGGCATGAATATATTCGATGAGTTGCAACTATTATGGTGGGATTCATGCGGTACTGTATTTTGACATAATTTCTTATTTTTTTGCATATGTATGAATGGTTTGTAATTTCCATGTTGATTCTACTTCTATGAAATGTTTTATTCTCAAGTTTGATAAGCAGAATACATCTTTTATGCTTCGTTTTGGGAGAATCACCATAATTTGTTTCATTTCTTCAGTTTAAAAAGAATTCATGTACTTTCATGTTTTTTTTATCACCTCACCAATCTAATCCATCTCACCTCAGAACCGTAAAGTGCTAGAGTGCCTACCTACCTTTCTTCATTAAATTCCTGCAATTTTGATCTTATTTTCCCTGACCTAGTTACCTCTTGACCGAATTCACTCATCCAACACCAAAATCACGCAAACAAACCCTTTGTAATCACACCTGGCCTAAAACCTTTTCATCGAAACCACTTGATTGTGATTTTTCGAAGAGAGCCCTCTCCCACTTGGTAGGGATAGATACCAATCAAAAATATTGGTCTATGGTTACCTCTGTTGGACTCTTTCTTAGCCTTGGAGATTCGTTGGAGTCATAATAGACACTACACAAGAATAATTACAGAAAGGCTCATTGTTGATAAGCACAATCGTGTATTCTGTCATTTTCAGACATGGTTGATCAAATTTTTTATTCATATTGAATTTTTTCCAACAAAATAAGTATGTTCAAGTTTACCCCCTTGCCTTTCCAGACTGAAACCAATGTTAGATGAAATTATTTTACTAATTAACAACCAACCGTGTGTGGAACAAATGGTGCATGTTGGATTCAATTCATGTTTAGTGTTGGTGTTGCAGTTATGATTCATTGTCCTACTTTAAATGGAAGAAAACAAAGTTTATGTGTATTTTACGTTGAGAGTTAGATAATTAATAAAATTGTTGGATTATTATTTTTTAAATAACAATAAAAAAAGAAAGGGAGCACGAATAAATGTTGAAGGGGAATTATTCAATTTTTTAGACATAAAGTCTTTTTTTAAAGGGGAAACAATGAGATTTGAATCTAACTCTTTATTGGGCTATTTTTGGAGCTCACCATCAAATCTCTAAGCCAATTTTTATTTTAAACAAAAGGAGAAAGGGGTTTATATTTTCTCTGATAGAAGTAGTGTAGGATTTGTTTGAAGAATTTATTTGGCTGCAAAACAATTATGACTTCAACAATCTCCATAGTTTTACTTCTGCTTAGCAGAAAGGAGAATTATCAAGATTTGTTTAGAAAGCTTAAAAGTGCTCTTGTTTTTAACAATTTGTGGGAACTTTGTCAAGAAAAAATAGATAAATATAGAAAACAAAGTTTACCAGAGATGCATGATAACAAGAAGCAACATGAAATTTGGGTGACAAAAGAAAAAAAGGCATATGCATTAATAACTACATTAGTGATAAAAGAGGTAAGCCGATATATTATTTCTTGCGATACTACATTAAAAGAATTACAAAAGTTTAAAGAACCATATGATTCATACTCAAAACTTGAAATTATTTAGTTGTTGTTGAAATTTTTCAATTTGGAGATGAAAGAAAATGATCCATTAAAGATTACCTATGAAATAAAATTCATTTTTTCATGATATAAAAGTCACTGCAATTGAAGTAGATTTACAACTCAAAACTTTTATAAAAATTCTCCACCCTGTATATTCACACTACCTGCAATCTCTCCAAGCTAGTGGACAATTGAAAGATATTACATTTTTAAAACTAGTGAAAAAAATTCCTAAGAGATAAAAGGCCTTTGTGAAGAAAGAGCCTCCACAAAATTATAACATAGAAAATTTATGCCTTACACAAAAAGATCAGAAGTGTCATGGTGAAGCTTCTACATGTGATAAAATTACTAGAGGTCAAAGTAGAAAAAGTTATATAGGCAGGGGGAGAAAAAATAATCAGGGAGATAAATAAAAAAATGATAGAAAACAAAGAAATTTTCATGATAAAATAGCTGTCAAATGTTTTATATGTGGTAAAATTGGTCACATTCCTTCTAATTGTATAATTACTTAGGAGAAAATCAGTGATAGTAGAGAGCAATCGAATGAAAGGAAATATCAACCATCACCAGTTAAGGGAAAATCATCAAAGTCTGCACATTACATTGCTACCCATTACAATTTTAATGTGAATGATGTTTTTAGTACAGTGTTTTCTTCATGGCAAGATAGTTGGATTTTGGATTTAGGAGCTACATGTCATATGCCTTCCAGGAGAGATTTTTTTGAAACATTCAGTGACCAAGTTGATGGAGTAGTATATTTTTTCTGACAAATCTAAAGTTAAGCCTTCTGGAATTAGATCCATTCATTCGAATATACTAAAGCTTCCAGATTATGTTCTACACTATTTCCTTTATATTCCACAATTTCAAAGAAATTTAGTGTCTTTTATACCTATTCTACAACAAGGGAATTTCGCACATATCTTTGATGGCATCATTGAGATACGTAGGGAATCTCATCATGCAATTATTATGGCTGGTGTTGAAGAAGGTATGTTTTTAAATTGAATGGTACATCATCTACTATAAATTCTCATGATAGTTCCGCTCTTTTAGCATGAAGAATTCATACTCTATGTTCTATTTTATTATACCATGTTTGTTTTGGTCACATTAACTATGCCAATATGATAATTATGAGAAAACAAGGTATAAAATGATTTCCTACAATTCCAAGAAAGATTACAGCATGTGGTAATAAATATATTATGAAATTTATTTTATGATTATTTGAGAATTTCTTGGGTGTATTTGTTGAAAGATAAGTCACAAGTATTTGAAAATTTTAAAACTTTTCCTTCGATGATAAAAAATGAATCTCAACTGAACATTCGCATTCTCAGAAATGATAATGGTTGTGAATATACTTTTAATGATTTTGAACAATATTTGAAGGACAATGGAACCAAACATTAGACTACAATACCTTACAATACTCATCGGAATGTTGTTGCAGAGTGTATGAATATGACATTTTTTAATATGGTTAGAACCATGATGTCTTTTAAGAATGTTAGTTGATGTTTGGGGGAGAAAGAATGATTTGTGTAGCTTATATTTGAAATCGTTGTCCTTCCCCTTTCATTAATAATAAGTCTCCTTATGAAATTTGGTATAATCGTCTTCCTAATGTTAAAAATTTTAGATTATTTGGTTCTTTATGATATGCATTGATTCCTAAACATCAACGCAACAAGTTTGGTGCTAGGAGTCAAAAATGTATTTTCTTAGAATATTTTTCTACTTCCAAAGATTACAGGTTGTATTACGAGGAGAATAAGAAATTTATTCTCTCTAGAGATATTATTTTTATTAAATGTGATGAATATAATTCCACTATTGATATAAAATGACTCATTTGGAGAAATATGCATCCAAAAAGTTATATTTTTAATCTAATACTGATATACCACATATTGAAGTGGGGGGGGGGGGGGGGGGTTGTGGGGGGTTCCATTCTGGATCAGTCCATGGTTATTCCATATTTGAATCATGAGAATTTTATTGCTAAAGAATATTTGTATGATAGTAATGTTTCTATAAGATAAAAAATTACTCTTGAAGAGTCTATTATTGAGCATGTTTTTCAAGATGAGCAACCATCACAACCACTTCATCAACCTTTACGAAGATCCACACATTTTTTGAGATTTCCAAGCAAGTATGATGACTTTGAAATAGGAATTTCTTCTAAATGTGATGTTACTTTTATTTTAGGTAACATTACTCATGAATGTGAATTTAATCATTCTACAATCGGTGAACCCGGTTTTTTTTAAGAAACGTTTAATCGTGATGAATGGAAGGATGCCATGAAAAAGGAGTATGATGCACTTATTAAGAAAAAAATTTAGAGGTTATTGGATCCTCCTGTTAGTGTCAAACATATTGGTTGTAAATGGGTGTATAAGATCAATTACAAGGCAAGGCTTGTAGAAAAATGATATACTCAGAAGGAAGGTGTTGACTATACAAAGACGTTTTCTCCTAAAGAAAAATGGGGCACAATTAGATCTTTTTTGTTCTTGCATCTCAAAATAGCTGGAAGATAAACCATATGGATGTAATAATAATGTTTTTGAATGGATATTTGAAGGATAATGTTTATATGTTTCAACCTAAATTTTTTTCTATTAAAGTCAAAGAGCGAAAGGTATGTAAGTTGGTGAAACAGGCAACTTGTGCATGGTATGAGAAACTAATTGGATACCTTCTCAAGTTGAATTATAAATTGTTTGATATGGATGATGTAAATATTTTTGTTAAGAAGGTTAGAAAGTTGGTTGTATATTTTTTTGTCTATGTAGATGATTTTATAATTATAGAAAATAGTGATGATGATATAGTGTCCATTAAAAGAGAATTATTGAAAGTTTTTGACATGAAAAATTTGGGTTTTTTGCATTATTAGTTAAAAATTCAAGTTTATCAGAAACCCAAATATATTTATATTTCACAGAAGAATTATATTAGACAGATTTTGGATGTAGGATTGTAGCACTATTGCTACTGATCAGAAGATCCAGTCTCTTGTGGAAAAATGCTCAAAAATGAAGTTGCTTATAATTGGTCCAAACTAGAACGAATAGAAATAGCTCAGAAAAACGATCCTGTAGACGTGAACGACACTGAAAACCGATGCTGTATGAGAAATTTATTCAGCTTTGAATTTTTCCAATTTCAGTAAAAAAAATGGCTAGTTTGACTTTATAAAAAAAATTATTTAAAAAACAATATTCCATAGAATATTCTGGGAATATTCCATAAAATATTTTGGGAATATTCTGTGGAATATTTCGTAGAATATTTTGTAGAATATTCTACAGGCGGCCAATCAGTGGGCGCCACGTGGCCAGCCCGGAGGCCGCCACGTGGCCCCAAGGTTGAATGAAATGGTTCAACAAAAATTTTATTTGGTCATGGACAGATTTGACCCTGGGTCAATGCGGTGGCAACGAAACTACCCAACCGTTGGGCCAGAGCTGTGGTTCTTAATATATGGCGGAATGAATTTGTATTTTAATTTTAAACGTGGTTTGGTCGGGGCCCGAAAGGGGGCCTGCCCCTAAGGGCCAACCCCCTCCGCATAAAACTGTGGCTTTGGAACCTACGGCTTAACCAATGGTGGGTCAAAACAGTGGAGAACTTGGTCACGTGGAGCGCAATTTGTGTTTATGCACCGTTTTATATTAAATTTTCAACGTTAATACTCCAAAGTTTATGCAATGAACAACGCCAAAAATTTCGGTCTTATGGATAAGGACCTTATCGTTTGTGCCCAACGTTTGGTGGAGAAAACGGTGGAATGCCTAATTTTAGCACTGGACCCCTAATTTTTCGGGGTTATTTGGCAGTGCTCCACATTTAGTGGAGCTTTTCAAGGGGTAACTCGACAAAACTTCAGCTAGCCATAACTTTGGCTAGGAAAGTCCAATTCAGGCAATTTTTTTTTTGATTTGGGGGTATTGAAGCATTCTGGAGCTGTTGGGATAGGTTGCAGAGCCATCAGAGCACTCAATTAGTGATTCTATCAGCGGATTTTCTTGTCGAGCCACGAGGGCTTGGTGAAAGATCATCTGTATTGGACTATACTCATCCATTTGAGGTGAATAATAGTCGATTTTTACTGTTTTCAGTCCTCTGTTTCTGAATTTTCAGCTATTTTAGCCTTTTGAGGCTTACTTCACAGTGTACTAATTATTTTGAGCATTAATGAAAGAGGGAAAAGCATATTTTGAGGCTTTTGGACCCAGCAGAGGTAGCCCAAGAGAGGGGTGAATTGCTTAAACAAATGCTTACTGTTAAGCTCTGTATTTTTGTTGTTATATTCTAGATTTTACGACATTAAACAGTAAGTTTTAATAAGTCCACTTTTCACAATGAGACTTATACAGTGATCAAATCTCATTTGTTTCACTTTAAGCCACATTACTTCCATTGCAGAAAACTTGAACTTGCTTATTCACACATAAAATTTGGTTAATGAATACTTTGCAAACATAAACAAATACTTTCATTGCCAGATCGATTTAGTGTTTACCTTATATTTCTTTAGGTAGAGCCAGTAAGAAGGCCAGAAGCTTCTGGTTTCATCCTTTCTAGTAAAGGTGAAATAACCAGTAAAAGTCCCTACTGTCTATCTCTGTATAAGAAATATTTTTTTCACACATTTCAGATCAGATTGGTATCGGAGCTCTAGGTTTTGCTTAAGAGTTTGTGAAATTTGTGTAATAATATTTTGTTATTCTGCAAAATTTGATGCTTACTAGGTTGAAATTGAAAAGAGGGGAAGGTCAATTGGTTAGAGAACAAGTTAATCCTCAACTAAGGAGGGCTAGGGTGCCATTATCTCCACCTTCCATTTTATCCTCATTAGCCTTAGAATCAGCCACAAACATGTCTTCTAGATAAGGAGAAGTACATGAGGAAGTGGATCCCAAGGAAGAAGAAAGAGTCCTTAGAAAAGATTTCTTGGACATGACTGAGATGGTTAGGATCCTATACCAGGAAAGAAATGATAGGATTGCTGGAGGAGGGTCTAGAAACCAAAGAGAAGAGGGAGATTCTTCAGAAGGGAAGAAAGACAATGATAAGTCTAAGAAAGGGAATGGAGGAAATGGTGATCCACCATCTCCATCGTCATCCTCTTCCTTCACATCATCCTCTTCAACTTCTGTTAATGAGTCAGACAAAACAAAAACATCTCTTAGAAATCCTTTGTTAAATCTTGATGTGAAGTTTGAGTTGCCGATGTTTAATGGTGATGTGAATGCAGAAAAATTGGATAACTAGATTAGACAGCTGGAAGTCTATCTAAGAATTTAGAATTTGCATGATGATGACACAAAATTCCAATTAGCCTCTTTGAGAATGGATGGAGAAGCTTTGGTTTGGTGGGATGCCAAGACCAGAGAGGAGATTAGAAAGCATGGTAAGATAACTCTAACTTGGAATGAGTTTGTTACTTCTATTAAGAAATAGTTTTATCCTCTTGCTCATATTCAGAAAGAAATCATGAATTGGAAAAATTTTAGGCAACTTAAGGGTCAAAATGTGCAATATTATACCCAAGAGTTTAGAAGGAGAGCAGTTCTACTTGGAGTGGACTTACAAAGTCAAGACACCTTGTTGAAATACATAGGAGGATTGCACAATTATCTGCAACATACTATTCTAATGTTTAATCCTACCAGCTTAAATGAAGTCTGTGTGCAAGTAACACATTTAGAAGCTAGAGGAAAGAATACTTTTGATGAGGATAGTAATTTCAAAAACAAAAGAAAGAAAAGAGTTGCAAATTCAAGAAAAGAGAAAGGAAAGTTCTTTTGCAAGAACAGTTCAAAGACAAGTCATGATGAAGATCATTGTTGGAAGCTTCATCCTGAACTGAAACCAGAAAAATACAAGAACAAAAACAAGACCAAAGAAAAGGAGAAAATTGTAGCAACAGTTGAGCAAGACTTAGGGTCATACTCAGGTGATGAGACAAAAAGCATCGCCATGGTTTTAAAGAACATTAAGGGGAAAGAAGTGGTGCAAGACACAACTCCCAGTTCTAGCTCTTTGAATTGTCACAAAGATACTCATGAGGAAAAGAGGAGGATAGAGCTCTTCCATGTGAGGGTAATTTAAAAAAATACCAAAATTGACACACTATTTGACAGTGGGTCACAAGCGAATCTTATATATAAAGACTTGGTCAAGTAGCTTAAACTTGAGACCATTCCACTTCTGAAGCCTTATCCACTTGGATGGATATGCAAGGATGCCAACTTGCAAGTCTCAAGGAAGTGTATATTGCGCTTTCCAATAACTGCACACTTTATTGACACAGTGGATCTTGATCTGGTGCCGCTTGATATCTCAGGTATTGTTTTGGGAAGTCCTTATTTATTTGATATGAAGGCTATCTTTCATCGCCATGAAAACAAGTATCACTTGTTCAAAGCTAGTAAAGAGTAGATTGTAAGAGCTCACAAGAAGAATATGGAATCTTCTTTACTCCATGCAAGTCAATTGAAAAGATTGGTTAATGCAAGTCAAAGTCTAACTTTGTTAATGTTGAAATGACCAGATTTTCAATATTCGCCTTTTTATGATGTTGCTAATAACATGTTTCAATTTGATAATAGTTTGTATTTGAAAGAAGATTATGTTATGTTGCGCAAATTACCTTTTCAGTCGGCCAATGCAGTGAATGAAGTGTCAAAGCAAAGGAGTGCAAGAAAGAAGGACACCCAATTCAACATGGGAAAAAGTTGGTTTCAGAATGGTAGAATTCGCCATGGGAATAGTTTGCAAGGTGAAAATTATTTTAAGTCTTATGGGAAGTTTGATCAGTGTAGAAAAATTTTGTTTTCTGCAGATTACAATTGTTGTTATGTAAATTTTAATAATTTGCATCATGACTCCGTCAATCTTAACAATGGTCGATCAGTTGATTCCAGAGAGAGATTATCATTTTCTCAAAAGCTCCATTTGATGAAATCGGGTAGATTTTAGCTATTCAAGGGTGGAAGAGTGGAGAACCATTCTTCACATTATCAGTTTCACTAATCAGAGAGATTTTGGGGTCCAAAAGCTTCCCATTTGGGAGGCGTGATCAGGAGATCCAGTCTCTTGTGGAAAAATTCTCAAAATGAAGTTGCTCAGAATTGGTCCAAAACAGAACGACTGGAAAGAGCTCGGAAAAACGATCCCGTAGATGCGAACGACACTGAAAACCGACGCTGTATGAGAAATATATTTAGCTTTGAAGTTTGGAAATTTCAGTAAAAAAAATGGCCAATTTGACTTTATAAAAAAAAAATTATTAAAAAAAACATATTCCACAGAATATTCTAGGAATATTCTATGGAATATTCCACAAACTCTTCTGTAGAATATTCTGCAGGCGGCCAATCAGTGGGCACCACGTGGCCATCCCGGAGGCCGCCATGTGGCCCCAAGGTCAAATGAAATGGTTCAAAAAAATTTTAATTTGGTCACGGACGGATTCGACCCCGGGTCGGGGCGGTGGCAACGAAATGGCCCAACCGTTGGACCAGAGCTGTGGTTCTTAATATACGGCAGAATGAATTTGTATTTTAATTTTAAATGTGGTTTGGTTGGGGCCCAAAAGGGGGCCAGCCCCCTCTGCATAAAACCTTGACCCAGGGCTTAACCAATGGCGCGTCAAAATAGTTGAGAACTTGGTCACGTGGAGTGCAATTTGTGTTTATGCACCGTTTTATATTAAAGTTTCAACGTTAATGCTCCAAAGTTTATGCAATGAAGCGCCAAAATTTTTGGTCTTATGGATAAGGCCCTTATCCTTAGCACCCAACGTCTGGCGGAGAAAATGGCGAAACGCCTAATTTTAGCACCGGACCCCTAATTTGTCGGGGTTATCTAGCAGTGCTCCACATTTAGTGGAGCTTTTCAAGGGGTAACTGGACAAAACTTCAGTTAGCCATAAATTTGGCTAGGAAAGTCCAATTGAAGCGAAATGTTTTTTGATTTGGGGGTATTGAAGCATTCTGGAGTTGCTGGGACAGGTTGCAGAGCCATCACAACACTCAATCAGTGATTTTATCATCGAATTTTCTTGTGGAGCCATGAGGGCTTGGTGAAAGATCAGCTGCATTGGACTATACTCATCCATTTGAGGTGAATGAATAGTCGATTTTTACTGTTTTCAGTCCTCTGTTTCTGAATTTGCAGCTATTTTATCCTTTTGAGGCTTAATTCACAGTGTACTAATTATTTTGAGAATTAATGAAAGAGGGAAAAGCCTATTTGGAGGCTTTTGGACCCAGCAAAGGTAGCCCAAGAGAGGGGTGAACTGCTTAAACAAATGCTTACTGTTATGCTGTGTATTTTTACTGTTATATTCCAGATTTTACTACATTAAACAGTAACTTTTAATAAGTCCACTTTTCACAATGAGACTTATACAGTGATCAAATCTCATTTTTTTCACTTCAAACCACATTACTTCCATTGTAGAAAACTTGAACTTGATTATTCACACATAAAATTTGGTTAATGAATACTTTGCGAACATAAACAAATAATTTCATTTCCAGATCGATTTAGTGTTTACCTTATATTTCTTTAGGCAGAGCCAGTAAGAGGGCCAGAAGCTTCTGGTTTCATCCTTTCTAGTAAAGGTGAAATAACTAGTAAAAGCCCCTACTGTCTATCTCTGTATAAGAAATATTTTGTTCACACATTTCAGATCAGCTACTCCAATGGAGCAAAATTTGAAGCTTAATTTCATTGAAGGAAGCAAGTTTGAAGATCCAACAAAGTAAAGGCAACTTGTTGGAAGTTTGAATTTTCTAACTACTACTTGACCTGACATAGATTTTGTTGTAGGGATACTTTCTAGGTTTATACATCAACCATGCGAAAGTAATTGGAATGCACCAAAATGAGTGCTAAAGTATTTAAAAGGAACTCAAACATATGACATCAAATATTCCAAAGTTACATATTTCCATCTCACCAACTATTCAAATTATTATTTTGATGGAGATAAGGAGAATGGGATCTCTACTTCTCATTATTTGATGAGTCTTGGACTAACATCAATCAGTTCGATATCACACAAGCAATATTTTATTTCTAATTCTACTACTAAATCCAAATATGTTACAACAACTAAAGCTGCAAAATAAATGATTTGGTTTTGCAAAATACTTGAAGACTTGTAGGAGAAAGAAAAGGATTCAACTCCACTACTTATTTTGGGTTTATGGAGTTGGGTTTCAAATTAGTTATTTTTGTGGGTGGGTGCCTTACCCTTTTGTATTCTCTATCTTTAAATTTTCTTGCTCTCCTAAGTATTTTTCTCTTCTAACGACGACAGTTACGTGGGTGCAACTTCTAAATTTTGTATAAATTGTACAACTTTTCAAGGCTTAGTTTCAATTTTAGTAGTTAAAAAATATCTCAATTGAAACTTTTCTAATATGTTATGTGAAGTTATTTTGAGATAATTATGGAAATGGATTGAAGTAAACTACTTTAAAAAATAATAAATTTGATTTTTAAGAACGTATAAGTATCATTACTTGTAAATACAAGGCGACAGACTCAGTTGCTTATAGATGGATAGAAACCTATAACAGACTCCCAAAATATACTTAACGGTACATGGGAGTGCAATCCGTAGTAGTGTTTTCTAATGGGTAATCATTCAATGAGAGTGTTCCCTTATACTTTATGTGCATGGAGCATTGTCCAATATACCCAAAGGTACATGGAGAATGATCGTATACACTCACATACATGGAACATGATATTACCCCCAAGATGAAACTCTCAAAAACAAAGAAAACTCCTACATTTAATGACGTCAAAACATGTCTCTATCCTAAAATTTTATGTGTTTATGTTAATGTAACAAATGCTCCTTAGGTTGATTAAATAAATTTTATTGCTTATATTTGATTAAGTTACTATTTTTGGCTCACCACGAATGTCACCTAAATATCCTAAAATGTGAATCTAGCATTAGAAAATGGAAATATTTGTCTTTCAATGAAAATATAGATAAGCAAGGGAATAAATAATCAGTATGCAACATACAATGTGCAACAAAAAATTGAAATATGAAATTTTCCTTGCATTGTGACTGATCCTATATCAACACACATACAAAACCCTAAATGCCAATTGCAAAAAATTTCTTTTCAACACACGTATTTTTCTTCATTTTGAAAACTAAGATGTTAATGTTTAATCACTGATTCAAGCACTTTTCAAAATTATGACTAGAACAACAATTCGTCCAAGCAATCAATGACCAAACAAAATCAGATTAAAAGTGACCAAATGATAAGAACAAACAAAAATCAAAACCAATTCTTACCAAATGGAATTAGACACAAATGAAAACCAAATGGAGGCTTTAGAGAGACCAGAAGACACTCAAGACTCAAATAAGGTCAGCTGGAAGTAGGCTGATAAAAGAGAAACCCCCAAAAAAGGACAATTTTGTGAAAAAACAAGGGCCAACGATGGTGCAGAAGAGGCACCAGTGCTTTGCAATGGTGGTACAAAGTGGGCCTGGGTGAGGTACAAATATTTGTTAGAGGCACTGGGGGGAGCATTGGCATAGGTTTGGAATATTCTAAAACAAAAATTGCAAAAGAGGCTCATTGAAATCACTTCGTAGGTTTATTCGTTACTGACTAAAGCATCAAAGGTATATCAAAGAGGTAATCAAACATAATGGACAAGGAAAACCACCAAGGGAATACACCTTTTCCCAATGGAGTCACAAATTTTCTATGCATGATTTATGATTTTGGACAAAAGTATCTCCCCTAGGTTCGAAGGCGCACCTAAAAGAACAAAGAAACAAGGAAAACAATGCTTTCCTTAAATTAAATAGATGATAGAATGAAGCCTACCTAGAATCTACGTGCTTCGCTCCTTCTTTAGCTTGAATGCTCCAATTCTACCTTTGATTTTAAAATTAGAACCCACATAGTTAGATAACACAAGCCAAGCAACCAAGAGATCTATGTAGTATCACCTAATCACTCTACTTAATAGATCAATATGGTATTGAAATAAATTAAATAATGACATCACATATAGGAAAACAGAGAATTCTTTGCATTAATATAAATGGGAAGAGATTACAACCACAAATAGGTGTTGATCTTGTAGAAGAGCTCCTCAAAGATGTGTTTTCCTTTCCTTGTCATAATATGAACCTATAATCACCCTAAATGCATGGAATGACACCTCTCACCCCAACAACATAAGGGTAGAATCACTCTCCAAAATCAAACCTCTTGCATATGGAAGGTTGTAAATATATAGAGGAGTGGGGTAAGTTGGGAGTTTTATCCAATTACCAATCTAAGATTTTAGATACACCTTTGATGGGAGGATGGGATCAAAGGATAAGCGATGGAAACTAGAAATAAGGATATGATAGGATCATAATTTTTTATTTGAGGTAAATGGTTATAACAAATTATGGAAGCTTCAGGAAGAGGAATCTTACAGAAATTCTCTTTTTCCCTAATTTAGTTAATCAACGTATGTGCAAAGGGGAGAAACCTTTAGGTGATAAATGTTGGCTCTTGGGGTTCCTATGTTTTGGCCAGATTGGCAAGACCAAAAGATAAGACAACATCAAACCTCTTTGGGATTCAAGGATCTAGCCCTCCTAAATCTAGAGAGGGATCTCTCTATGAATGAGTTTAAAGATGTGATCTTTAAAGCCTGAAATGTGATATTAGGCTAGTTATGAAGAGCATAGGTTTTTTTTGTTTGTTTTTGGTTGGGAAAAGACATGATGAAGGTGAAGGCAGTTAAAAATAAAGGGTGAAGGTGTATGCAATTGAAGGAATGATTCGGCTGACAGAAAAGGAAAAAACAGTTTTAACCCATTGGGCTATGGAGTCGTAGGAGGATTTTGATTGGACAACAAGGTTCAATAAAGATCCATGGGGAAAGTCACTTATGTCAAAAGGATCTCTTAAGTTGATTTTACGGAATGAACATATAGGAAATGGAGAACAAAACAAATGAAGAACAGTGAATAGCCTAAGATCAAATAAGTACTTTCAAACTATTTTTCTTCAGCATATTCTAAAGGAAAACACAGATAATAATCACAAAGAGAAATCTAGATCAGGGAAGTACTTTGAAGCCAAACTGATTTAATATAATCTCAGTTGGAAAAAAAATTTAAAACAGTTGGAATAGCTTAAGATCGGGTGAGTGCTTCGAAACTACCCTGCTTTCAGCATATTCTAAAAGAAAACACATATGATAATCACAAAGAGAAATCTAGATCAGGCAAGTAAATTGAAACCAACCTGCTATAATATACTCTTTAAAGAGAACTTTCAAATGAAGAAAACATAGAAATAAAGCTTTTAGTAAGAGTAGGGTACTGTTGAGAGTAAATCCTAGCTCTATATTTGGTGTTCTTTATCATAGAATGTGGATAGAGTGAAAACATTAAAGAAAATAACAATTGACAATGAGGAACACATCACCATTGACATAAATCAGGATCCCATAAATCAACAGCTTGTATTTGATGTTCAAACCAGTTACAATCGGCAAGCCCGGTGGGTCTCTACAACTTCAAACTTCTCATATCAGCTTATGTATCTTCAATTTGCAAATAGGACATTAGTAGCTTCACAAAACTATTACATGCAATCAGATGTCCAGAGACCAAAAATTGCTCATCTCCTACAGAAGTATTTATAGAAGAATGTTGAGGTGGGATCTAATAAAAGATCTCCTGAGTC
Source organism: Pinus albicaulis (assembly GCA_034641835.2). NCBI lineage: Eukaryota > Viridiplantae > Streptophyta > Pinopsida > Pinales > Pinaceae > Pinus > Pinus albicaulis. The sequence goes on along the minus strand of CM076571.1, from coordinate 73,955,697 downwards.
AATTCATATAGACTTAATACTTCTCGGCCTTTGAGGGGCTCAATGAAGAATTTTACAGATGTTATCTCTGTATTAATTGATTTACATTTATGAGTTAAGCTTGGTGGGAGCCTTTATTGTCTTTTGAGGTTCTATGTCATGTCGTAGTAGCTCCGCTGATCTTTTTTGCATTAAATTCTTTTAGCAAAATTTACTGTTTGGCTGCGTTTGAGGCTAATATCTGATTTTCAGGTAATGAATAAGCCTTATTTGATTTATGTGAGGCTGCAGGTGCCTATAGGAGCTGGAGAGCTTGGCTTTTGGTGCTAGAGAGGGTTCGATTGGCCTTTTCTTATGGCGGTGGAGGCTTTCTCGAATCGACAAATGTCTTCGTCTTTTCCTAAAACACCTCTAATTTACTTGAGATCTGTGTTTAGGTCTGACCAGGATTAACCTGTGTCTTCCGGTCTTTATGACGTCTTTATCCGTGGATTTAGGCTTTTGATTTGCTGAATGTGTGTCTTAATCCTTCAAACTGTGTTAGGAAATCTTCAAACATGGGTTTCTGCTTTGGCTTAGATCTTTTAACACTGATGCTCTTTGTTTCTTTTATGTATTGTTGTGTCTTGTTGATGTGTGGTGCCGCACTGGGCCCGTATGGCATCAATGCCTATGAAGCATTGACAAGACATGGAGTAGAACCCTATGAATGGTTCCCTTTGATGAATCAAAGGCGTGGGAATCATCAACCCCATCCTTCATCTTTTTCTTTCAATATAATGGAAAACCATTAATCACCTTCAAAACACGAAACCAATTAAGAAATCATACGTTTTGGGTTAAACTGATTTAGAGGTTGTGGGGAGGAGCGTGGCCATTGGATGGCATCATCCAACGGTGTAGATCTGTTTGCGGAGGTTAAAATAAGGGTAGAGGGAGAAATAAGTCAGAACCGTTGATCGCGCGGAGATCAACAGTGAGGATTACACGTTTAAAATTCTCTTGGTGGAAGGCGGAGGGTGATGAAACCATGAGGGAAAAATCTAGGACCGTCCGATCTGGACACATGGACGGTCCAGATCTGATCGGAGGACTCATGATCAGAGGAGGAAAGAGGGGGGTGTAACGAAAATCTCTGACGCGTTTAGATGCGGACCGTTGATTTGAGGGCTAGATCAATGGTGGGGAATGAATCTAGAATTGACGATAGGAGGAAGGCTGATGCGATTGCGTGATCGGGGAAGGCCGATGTGATTGTGTGATCAGGCCATCACAATCGAAGGTGGGGAAAAACATTAAAAATGCACCCAAAGGAAGACTCCGATGTGATGGGCACCTCGGGACTTAAAATCTTGGTCCCTGGTGAAAGTCATATGGAGTAGAAAGGCGCGGGGTGGGGTTTATACATATGGGATCCAATCGCATCGTAAAGTCTGATGCGGGTCTTACCCATTGTGAATTTCTCCGATGCGATTGCGCTTCGGGTCTTTTTAATCTACCCATTTTGAAAAAAAAATCATTGTATGGGCGCGTTAGACCAAAACTTCGGATAAAAGGGTTTTATGATTTAACAAAGAAAAATATTGATCATAGATGGTATATTTCAATGTTTTAGCACTTGATTGTAGGCCCAAAGGGTTATATGAGATAACAATATGATCAGGGATTATAAACATGGGGCTTAATCGCATCGGAGGTTTTAATACGGCAAATGGACTCGTGCGCTCTTTGCTCGGTTCCGATGTGATAAGCGCTTGGGACCCTTAGCACTTGGTTCTAGCACTAGGGCACATGGAGGGAAAGTGGTTTAGGACTTAACCCAAGGGGGCTTAAGTCTGTAATAAAAAATGGGTTTTTTATAGATTTTCAATGGTTTTCAAAGGGTTTTGGGGGTTTTGATATAGTTTAAAAATGAGTTTTAAACTATGCAACGTAGATTTTATGAAGGGCAGATGAGGAAAAAATGGAAAATAGAGGAAAATGATGGGAAAAAAGAGAGTAAAAATGAAGGTTAGTTTCTGAGTGGAGGAAAGGAAAAAGGGGATTTTGCAGCAGAATTTTTGAGCTTTGAAAATAGAAATAGTAATTAATATTGAAACAAGGGCATGACATCTTCAAGAGGCTTCAAGAGATAACATTTATGCAATAACTGTTTCTTGAAGGCTCCAAAAAAATGTTTTGGCCACCTTTTGATAGAACAAATTTTATAGGTGGCCAACAGTGGCTCCACTTGGGGATGGTGCCTTCCTAAAGGCATCAAGAACTTCAGAGTTGCATTATCTGGGAGGCTGATCAATGCTTTATCCATTGGGCTGCATTTCTTTCCTTAGATGATCTTCTTTTTCTTTGAAAACATATTAGCAGCTATGAAGAACAATGGATCTTCATCAACAAGATTTCTACCTACCCAATCCTACTGATCTAACATTTTTTCTTCATTAGAGTGCACTTGGATTGGCAAACTCTTTGACAACATTTTACTCTTTTGAAAACAGGAAATCTAATCTAATTCTACTCCTTATTTCTCCATGAACTCTGATTAAACAGTTGAGTCCATATGCTTCTCTACCTAATCTACCATCTGTTGGGATTAAACTGTCCAATAGATTTTATTCACTAAATTCTACAACATAAATTAAAAAGCATTCAAGTTAGGATTGAACAGTCTAACTTGATGCTAATATATGGCATGAAAAACAAGCTGCACATAGATATTATTTTGCAGAAAATTAAATCAAAATGGAAGGCTTAAGATCTGAAATTTCAAAGCACTTCCTTCATATTTTTTTAGCTCTGTTTTGACTTTTATTTGAGTTTTTCTTTGTTTGTTCTCTGGTTCAAATTTTGAGCTGATTAGAACCAGATTTTACCTCTGATCTTCACTCAAGAAATAAATAGGTTTGAGTTATCTCTCATGGAAACATAGGTTAAGATTTTGAGCATGTTTGAACCTTTAATTTCTATCCTAATCTATCTACTGATAAGCCAAGTTTAAACAGTTTGGAAAATTGAATTCACTATCCTATCAGCAGCAAATTTAAAACTAATTAGTCAAGATTAGGTTGTTTGACTAACTAGAAGAGTGTTTTTTAGTTGTGGCATTTAGGTTTGCACACTTTCAGAATTTATTTCTCTTTTTTGGTATGGGGCTGTACCTTTATTGTTTTTTACAATTTTCCCTCTTTTCTTTCTTTCATTGTTTTTGTATTTTTTCCTTTTTTGAAACTGAACAAAGCAATGGTATTTACAATGGAAATGAAAGTTTTTAAATTGAAATCAGCAGTAGTAATGATTGAGCACCCTGCCATTGACAGGACCCCAAAACAGATCTGTGCCATCTAACTCTTGTAGAAAAAAGGCATTTGGACCAATGGTGGACTGAATAATGTAAGGACCTTGCCACAAACTGTCAAATTTGCCATGTTTACCCTTAGCTTCTCTTCTGGAGTCCCACTTGAGTATCTTGTCTCCAACGTTGAAGTCACAAGCCTTTGTTCTCTTGTCAAACAACTTCTTTATGTTCTCTTGCACCTTTTGAGCTTTTTTGTAGACCTCTTCCCTTGTCTACTGGAGATGTATTGTCTGATTGATCCTCCTTACCATGTTGTCCTATTCTAACTATATTTATTGGACTAATTTTATCACTGGTACACCTAGGCTGGTAGGAAACACTGCATCTGCTTCATAAACAAGCTGGTAAGGGGACATTCCAACAGACTTCTTTGTGGTCAATCTGTCTGGCCACAAAGCATGCACCAACTTTTTATTCCATGATTTTTTATTCTCTTCAAGTAGCTTCTTGATGATGGTCACAAAAATTTATTTGATGATTCTGATAGCCCATTACCTTGAGGGTAATAAGTAGTAGAATGACCAAGTGCAATCTGATATCTGTGACAAAAATCAACCATTTTTTTGGAACCAAAAACAGCAGCATTATCAATAATAATCTTCCTAGGGCAGCCAAATTTAGACAGGATATGGTCTTCAAGAAATTTTATAATGACAGAATCTATGGCATTCCTAGAAGGGATGGCCTCTATCCACTTTGTGAAGTATTCAATGGCTATGAGAATCCATTTGTGTTGGGAAGATGAATCAAGATGGATTTCGCCTATGAAATCTAGGCCCCACTGTTGAAAAGGAGCTTCAACAGTGATAGGTTGTAATGGTAAAGGAAGGAGTTTTCTTTTGCCCTAAAAATCTTGGCACTTGCGACAGGCAACTATCATTTTATGGACATCTTGGAAGAGGGTGGGCCATTAATAGCTAGCTCTAAGGATTTTATTTGCTGTGGTTTTCCAATAGAGATGACCTCCACACTCTCCTTCATGGAATTCATGCTTAATCCTCTCTGCATCAACTTTGGAAAAACATTTAAGCAATAAACCATTAGCATTTTTCCAATATAGACATTCATTTAAAATGCAATAGTTCCTAGCTTTCAACTTTAAAAACCTTTCCTTTGTTTTTGATAAATTAGGAGGAGCATTAAGATTTCTAAGCACATACAAGATGTCAGCGCACCAAGGTGAGTTTTGGAACTGCTTTTCCACAGTGGGAGCAGGTAATTCTTCCTGTTCATCCAAGACATCTAAATGTTAATGTCAAGGGCTTGTAGATTAGATTCAACCATAAATTGAGCTAAGACATGACCTTTAATTGGTTTTGTGGGTTTTATTTCCAAATCATACTCTAATATTACAGCAATCCATTTGCCCCTCTTTCCATTTGGGTCTTGTGACAAGATGTCTTTTACCACTATGTTAGGAACATAAGCAATGATGTTAGAATGTAGACTATACACCCTGAACTCCTTTAAGGCCTTTACCAAAGCATAGGCCTGTTTTCTCATTATGTTATATTTCAAGGGTGCATCCCTTAGAGCCTTGCTAAAAAAAGCAACAGGTTGTTCCTGACCCTCTGGGTTTTTCTACAACAGGACTGCAGCCACAGTATGCTCTAAGGCAAAGGAAAAAATAAGGAAATATTTTTAAAAGTCAAGGCTGATTAGGACTGGTGCCCGGGTGAGTGCATGTTTTACCAATTCAAAGGATATTTTGGCTTCTACAATCCACTTCACTCACATTATTTCTTGAGAATATTAGTCATGTTTCTAAGGAGCTCTGCTAAGTTGGGAATAAACCTCCTTAAGAAGTTAATCTTTCCAATAAAGGACTGTAATTATTTTATGTTCCTTGGGTGGCTAATCTGTAGTATTCCCTCAACTCTTTTTGGATCTATTTTAATCCCCTTGTCTAATATAATATGGCCAAGGAGTTTACCCTCTTGTAGGCCAAACACTGTCTTTTTGGGATTTAAAGATAGTCCAACCTTCTGCACTTTTCAAGGACCTATCTTAGATGTTTAAGGTGCTCTTCATCAGATTTGGAATAAATTGTTATGTCATCAAGGAAAATTATAATGAAGTGCCCTATTTCCTCTAAAAATGCAATGTCCATGGCCCTTTGAAACGTGGCCCCATCATTCATTAATCCAAAAGGAATTTTCACATACATGAAAGTGCGCCAAGGAGTGGTGAAAGTTGTCTTGAGTTTGACTTCTGGGAGTACTAGAACTTGGTTATACCCTGAAAAAACATCTAGCAGAGAAATCCTCTTTGAACCAACTACCCTTTGTAGGATGTGTTCCATCTTGGGTAAAGGGTAATTGTCTTTTAGGGAGGCTCTGTTAAGGTTTCTGAAATCAATGCATAGTCTGATTTCTCCTGTCTTTTTCCTCATGGCTACAAGGTTAGAAACCGAATCTAAAAACTTCACAGGCACTATGATTTCTACCTAATACATTTTCTTGATTTCCTTTTCTATTAGAGGCAGTTGTATTGGGTAATTCGACGTAGTTTTTACCTAAAGGGTTTTTGGTTTTCTTTCAATGGGATCTTGTGCTGGATGATTTCTGTATCATAGGCTTTTAAGTCCTCATAGCTCCAGGAAAACACATCAAAAAAATCTTTAAATAAGTCGATGTATTTCTTTTTCATGTCTGCTGGCAAGGACCTAGCTAATTTAATCATTTTGGGCTTATCCTTAGTGCCTATGTCACATTCCTCGACATCAGAATCGGCGTGTTCTATAGTGGGTTTCTTTGCTATGTCATTAAAATAGAAAAGGTCCTCCAATGGTGCTAGCCCCCTAGGTATGTTCTTGTCTTTTGACAGTGGTACTTCAACATATTCGTTTTCTGTGTCCTCGTACTATTCAGTATGAGCTCCAAGTTCCTTAGTTAACATGTTGATTTTTACGGAACAGGACGGTTTTTCTTCTTCAGGGGGCTCTTCGTCCAGGAAATTTTCATCGGATTTAGAATCTGAATCAGATAATTCAAACTCATTCTTGCCAAGTGGGAAATCCTCTATCTTCTTGTCGCCCTCAAAGACCTACCAATATTTCTCATTATCTAGAACTGCAGGTCTATATTTTGTTCGAATGATGATCTGTTTGTCACTAGGTGATTCCTGACATGAACTAGCGGTGTAGGCCAATCCGTTTGCAATTATGTTTTGACTCCTTGGGACAAACACAAGTTCATATTTTGTAAACGTTTTTAGGAAATCCATGGAATTATTTCTGTATACCCTTAGTCTAGGATTCTTTACGACATACTCTCCATTTAACTCTTTGATCACTAATTCTGAGTCTCCCTGAACAATTATCTTCTTGGCTCCTAGTTCTTTTAATAGACACAATCCTAGGAGGAGAGCCTCATACTCTGCGATGTTGTTAGTGCATTTGAAATCTAGCCTGAAAGCATGGCTCTTGGAGTAATTTTTTTCAGTGTCGACCAACCATACCCTAGCTCCCGCACTCTTTTTAGTGCAAGACCCATCAAAGCTCATGCACCATAAGCGATTGTTTGTAGGGTTAACATCTTTTTCATCCCTAACTCCATGTTCATCATTATGTTGTATTCTGAGACCCGCACCATGTCGTGATGGGTCTCGTTTTTCAGGATTTTCAAGGAGTTTAGAGTGATGGGTAATATGTTGTTTGCACTCTTGGCCTGGTTCACTTTGGTTTGTTGTTTCAACACATTGTTCAAAGATTTCTCTCTCGTTTACCTCTATATCTAGAACTGCCATTATTTCTAGATTTGGGGCCTCTAACTGGCCATCTGAGTCTCTGTCTCCTAGCTCTGGCTCTTTTGTGGATTCATCGTTAAAAAGGATAAATGAATCTAGGTCTGTATGGACAGAGTAAATGGGAGAATTTTTCGGGCTTTTCGAGGCTGCTAACCATGAATTTCATGTGTGCCTCTCTGTGCAGTCTTCTAAGCTAGCTAAAGACAGGGATAGCTGCATATGTCCCATCCATCTGTATTGTACCGTGTAGCTTGGCACCCCATGATCTTAACAACGACATGCCATACTTAGGAGGCACATCAGGCACTAAAACATCCATAACCATACACTTGGCTGGGATTTGAGTCAGGCTCACACAAAGGTATTTGATTAGGCCAAGGCACTTCACTCTGCTAGAGTCAAAAGAATATAAATCCTTTTAAGGTCTGGTTATTTCTAGGCCTAGCCTTTCCATTATCACTTTTGGCATAAGGTTGTGTGAGGCTCCAAAGTCATTCATAGCATTATGCAGGATTTTGTCATGGATATTGAGGCTGACATAGAAAGGAGGTACTACCCCTTCCTGAAATTTCACTTCATTTTTTTGGCAAAACAAGAGAGCCGATTGCTCATCATTCAAATTGACGGTGTCACTTTTTTCTCCTAAGTTTAAAGCTTTCAAAATTTAACTCTTATGTACATCTTGGGTGTCCAACTCAATGAGAGGGACCGAAATTTTATTTTTGGCAATCTCACTTTCCAAATTAAAAGCAGGTTGACTCTTTGAAAGGTTTAATTCTGTCTTGTTGGACACCGTTTTTTAGCAATATCAGGTCATTGATTTTCAGTGTGTACAATGTTTGAAGTTGTTTTATTAGGAGCATTAGCTGCACTGCTAGTGATACTAGGTTCTTGACTTGATTTGTCATTGGTTTGGAGGTCCTTATATTTGTTTTTACCAGAATTCTCAACTGCCGATTTACTGCTTTCAACAGTCACTTTAGGAGTCTTTCTAGGCTTTTTCTTAATAGTGATTTCAGAGGCCTTTGGTTTGGGATCATCTATGTTCTTTTTTCTCATGAGGTCGTATTGTTCTCGGACCTACATGATGGCACTTTCAAATCCTAACCTATAGTCCTCCATTTCCAACCCTTCCTCATTCCAATGTGAGTATGAGGTCTGGTTTTCCTCTGTGGGAAAGGTGTGATCTAGTTGAACCACATCAACCATATTCATGGCAGTTCCCTCTGACTCTTCTATTATTCTTTCATCCTCATCAAGGAAGTTCTCTTGGAATGGAGGGATGACCTTTTGATCAAAGTCTATTTGTCTATTTGAGGGGTTGTTTCTCCTAAAGTTCTAGTTCTGGTTTTGATTTTGGTTCTTGTTCTGATTGTTAACTTGTAGAGTCAAATTTTATACCATTTTTCCTAGCCTTTCCATGGTTTTGGTTAGACTATCATATTTGGGATCAGAGGCAGAAGCTGTGTTGTCATCCCTATAGGTTACCTTTTTCTCAGCCCTCGTCCTGGCTATTTTCTCAATCAGGTTTGCCTCAACACTTACTGCTCTTTTCTGCATGTATTCCAATGTATTATAATCCCTCTCCCTAAGCTGGTAGGCCATAAAAAAATCAAACCCTTCAGGGTATTTCACTAAGGCCATTCCTTGAGGAGGTTTCATGTGTGGTGGAAGAGCATTGTAGATAATATTAAATCTGGTAGAATAGTCCTAGACACTCTCTCCTGGATTTCTTTTAATATTCTTGTATTCTTCCAGGATTTGGAGAGGGTTGCTTCTAACTTCCTATTTGTTTATAAAAGTTTGATGTAAGGCGGGAAGATCATTGATGCTATTAGGAGGTAAAATTTTAAACCACTTCTTCACTTCTCCTCCTAAACTTTGAGCGAAGATCCTCATCTTAATTGTGTCATCTTATATTTCCATGTAATCAAAGGCATCTTCCATCCTATCTACATGTTGTTGAGCTGTGGTGGGTTCTTTACCAATGAAATGAGGAATTTTATACTAATATTCATTGGGTAAAGGAACTAAAGGCTGTGGCAGCACCAAGGGAGCATACCATGCTGCCATGATAGGAGGTGGAGGTGGATTCCCAAGAGATGGATTAACCAAAGGGAAAGTGGGCTGGAGTGGAGTGGCTTGGATAGTGGATATTGGATGAAAAAATGTGGATGGACCAGGGATAGATTGCTGAGCCGATATTGGATGAGAGACACCTAAATTGAGAAGGAAATGCAAATTAGGTGGTGTGGTTTCTTTACTACCAGGATGTTCACTTTGTTCCAGGGATGAAAGTGAAGAATCTGAATCTAGGTGATCTAAATCGTCGAGTGACCGTGTTCTAAATGGATTTCTTAGATCTACTTGTGATTTCTGTAGAGATGCAAGATTTTCAGGAACTGAATTAGCTCTCAAGGGTGATTTGAAAACAGTTGAAAATTTTATATTAGGAGACTTCGTAAGTAAACTTTCAGGGTTACCAACTGTCTCAGGTGGGTTTGGGTCAGGGTAAGCTCTAGTATGAATCTTTCTAGGAGCCACTATGTTGTGTTTTTCAGACCCATCTAAACAGGAAAAGTTTTAACCATATATTACAATATTTGAGAGGTTAACTGATCCTTTGCTAAGAAAACTTTAATCCTAAAAGACCTCTTACTAATTTTGAATGATTTTATGATGATTACGAGTCCTCCCAGTGGATTCTTAAGGTCTGTAGGATTGTGGAGTCACCAAGTGGAATTTTTTAGCTCTTTTGGAGGTAAATTTTTTTTATGGTCAACTACCATGTTTATTGAATACCAATCTAAAATATTTTTGGGTTTTCTGAGTTATTTTCAGTCCTATGGGTTCTAAAGAATGTCTTGAAACTGTTTCAAGACTTAGCTACAGTCATGAGACAAAAAAAGTCTACTCTTATGGCTAAGTCAGCTGATCCTTCACGGTTTGATAAGGACTTATAAGAATCTTAAGTTTTCCTTAGTTTGTCACTAAATAAAACAAGTTTTATCATGATTACCATTGCTTTAAGAGAGCTACTTGTACTTAAGGGATTTTTAGAATGAATATTAACTAGTCCCCAGTGGAGTCGCCATTATGTTGGGGTTCCTATGTTTTGGCCAGATTGGCAAGACCAAAAGATAAGACAACATCAAACCTCTTTGGGATTCAAGGATCTAGCCCTTCTGAATCTAGAGAGGGATCTCTCTATGAATAAGTTTAAAGATGTGATCTTTAAAGCCTAAAATGTGATATTAGGCTAGTTATGAAGAGCATGGGTTTTGTTTGTTTGTTTTTGGTTGGGAAAATACATGATGAAGGTGAAGGCAGTTCAAAATAAACGGTGAAGATGTATGCAAGTGAAGGAATGATTCGGCTGACAGAAAAGGAAAAAATAGTTTTAACCAATTGGGCTATGGAGTAATAGGAGGATTTTAATTGGACGAAACGGTTCAAGCAAGGTCCATGGGGCAAGTCACTTATGTCAGAAGGATCTCTTAAGTTTATTTTATGTAATGAACAGATAGGAAATGGAGAACAAAACAAATGAAGAACAGTGAACAACCTAAGATCAAATAAGTGCTTTAAAACTATTTTTCTTCGGCATATTCTAAAGGAAAACACAAATAATAATCACAAAAATCAATCTATATCAGGGAAGTACTTTGAAACCAACCTGCTTTAATATACTCTCAGTTGGAAAAAATTTTAAAAACAGTTAGAATAGCTTAAGATCAGGTGAGTGCTTCGAAACTACCTTGCTTTCAGCATATTCTAAAGGAAAACACATATGATAATCACAAAGAGCAATCTAGATCAGGCAAGTACTTTGAAACCATCCTGCTTTAATATACTCTTTAAAGAGAACTTTCAAATGAAGAAAACATAGAAATAAAGCTTTCAATAAGATTAGGGTACTGTTGAGAGTAAATCCTAGCTCTATATTTGTTGTTCTTTATCAGAGAATGTGGACAGAGTGAAAAAATTAAGGAAAATAACAATTGACAGTGAGGAAAACATCACGATTGACATAAATCAGGATCCCATAAATCAACAGCTTGTATTTGATGTTCAAACCAGTTACAATCGGCAAGCCTGGTGGGTCTCTACAACTTCAAACTTCTCATATCAGCTTATGTATCGTCAATTTGCAAGCAGGACATGAGTAGCTTTAGAAAATTATTACATGTAATCAGATGTCCAGAGACCAACAATTTCTCATCTCGTACAGAAGTATTTATAGAATAATGAGGAGGTGGGATCTAATAAAAGATATCTTGAGTCAATTAATACAGACTTAATACTTCTCGGCCTTTGACGGACTCAATGAAGAATTTTACAGATGTTCTGTCTTTATTAATTGATTTAAATTTATGAGTTAAGCTTAGTGGGAGCCTTTTTTGTCTTTTGAGGCTCTGTGTCATGTTGTAGTAACTCTGCTCGGAGGACTCATGATAAGAGGAGGAAAGAGATAGGGTGTAACAAAAATCTCCGATGCGTTTAGATGTAGACCATTGATTTGAGGCCTAGATCAACGGTGGAGAATGAATCGGGAATCGGTGATCAGAGGAAGGCCGATGCGATATTGCGCAATCGGGCCATCACAATTGGAGGTGGGGAAAAACATAAAAAATGCACCCAAAGGAAGACTCCGATGCGATGGGCACCTCGGGACTTAAACTATTGGTCCCGGGCGAAAGTCGTATGGAGTAGAAAGGAGGGGGGCAAGGTTTATACATATGGGACCCAATCGCATCAGAAAGTTTGATGCAGGTCTTACCCATTGTGAATTTCCTTGATGCGATTGCACTTCAGCTCTTTTTAATTTACCCATTTTGAAAAAAAAATCATTGTATGGGCGCGTTAGACCAAAACCTAGGATAAAAGGGTTTTACGATTTAAAAAAGAAAAATATTGATCAGAGATGGTATATTTCAATGTTTTAGCGCCCGATTGCGGGCCCAAAGGGTTATATGAGATAACAATATGATCAGGGATTATAAACATGGGGCTTAATCGCATCAGAGGTTTTAATATGGCAAATGGACTTGTGTGCTCCTTGCTTGGTTCTGATGCGATAAGCACTTGGGACCCTTAGCACTTGGTTCTGGCACTGGGGCACATGGAGGGGAAGTGGTTTATGACTTAGCCCAAGGGGGTTTAATTCTGTAATAAAAAATGGGTTTTTTTATAGATTTCAAATGGTTTTCAAAGGGTTTTTAGGGTTTTGATATAGTTTAAAAAGGAGTTTTAAACTATGCAAGGTGGATTTTATGAAGGGGAGATGAGGAAAAAATGGAAAATAGAGGAAAATGATGGGAAAAAAGTGAGTAAAAATGAAGTTTAGTTTCTGAGTGGAGGAAAGGAAAAAAGGGGATTTTGCAGCAGAATTTTTGAGCTTTGAAAATAGAAATAGTAATGAAGATTGAAACAAGGGCATGACTTCTTCAAGAGGCTTCAAGAGATAACATTTATGCAATAACCATTTCTTGAAGGCTCCAAAAAAATGTTTTGGCCACCTTTTGATAGAACAAATTTTATAGGTGGCCAACACTGGCCACATTAGGGCAACATGTAGGTGAATTCTACCCAGAGGAAGGCCAAGGAGCATTGTTCCTAAATATGGTTCGGATGATGTAGTTTCAGGTAGATATTTTGAGAAATTAAGGAGGGATTCTTAGGGATTTATGCAATGATGTTGAAAAGGGGGAATAAGATGTTGATTGATTCCATTAGGAGTTCTAATGTCTGGATCTGACAAAATGGCCTATAAAAATTGGTACTTACCATTGAAATCTTTGACATGCCCTTACTTTTTTTGCTGATGAAGCATTTTCCATTCTTGATGAGGTGGTTTTGGTTAGTTCTTTTCATGAATATTGGATCCTTCATGTACATATAAGGTCTCACGAATAGAACTCCACACAAATAAAGTGGAACCATATCCATTTATACTTCATTAAGACAATGACCACTGATAAAAAAATTGATTTTATATTGTTTGGTTATCTTTATGTATTTCTCCTTTTTTAATCATCTTAACGTATACGAGCTAAGATGATATCATACCTCAAATCACTTTTTCTTTTTACCAAATCTAATATTTTCATGTGAACCTAAGTCAAATAGAGAATCAATATATAGAAGAGTTTGGTCATATCCTTCTCTTCGTATTGATGAAGGTTACCCGGATTCAGCTCCTTCTACACTAATGTGCATAAAATATTCTCGTCTACATATGATCAAGATATTTTATTTATGAGCCTATGATTTGTCTTCTTAAACAGAATTTGAAATATCAAACTTGGTAGAAAGCCTTGAAATAACTATGAATATAAATAAATAATTAAAATGAAAGAATAACATAATGAGGTTAATAATGGAGTTCACCAAATGTGGGTTACATCTCAAGGTCTCCTTGCAATGAAATGACCTCCATAATTACGATGAAAAAATGAAAAATTTACGTCAAATTCCTCAATACAAAAAGTTGTTCTTCTGCTGTAGTTTCATAATAGCCTCTAATAACCTTAGAAAACACTCTCTCCTTTCTCTGATTTCCAAAAGGGCACAAAATGAGTGTATTTTCCACATTCATACTTATAAAATCACGAATATATGTGATGGGTTCAACCTTTCTGTCACACTTCACATTGTATATCAACAAAATGACCCTAAGAACCTTTTTGAGAAATCTCTCCCTCTTTTTGATCTCCAAAACAAGAAAAGGAATGATTTTTTATATCATAAAAAGTATTCATTTAGGCCTTAAAATCTAGAGGTTTGGTCCTCCATACACATAACCAAATCCATAGCCCTGGGGTTAAACCCATGGAATTTGTGGTCCAAATATTCCACATATTAATATAAATTAGAAATAGATATTATTGTGGCCCAAAAAAATTGAGCCACGATGGATTAGTGGTTAATTTTTTTTGAAAACTTGTGATAGGTCACATAATAAAAATTGTTGACCTTCCCTTTTTGTCCCATGCATAACAAAATAATGTTATATAATATATATTCTTACCATTGTTCATAACTGCCAACACATGGTCTATTGGTGGAATGATAGTGTTTGGACCTAAGGGTTATAGGGTTAAGCCTCATTAGCTCCATCTGCAACAATTTTTAAATAGTTTGGTTACACTCGTCCACTGGAGGTTTCAGGATTGATCCACCAAAACTTAGAATTTTTTTAATCAGCCTCAAACATTCTTGGCCTGTTAGAGGTTGTTGCTTTGATTGGCTTTCCTAGCTCATAATCATCCTATGTTGTTAGCCCTACTATGTCAGCCTGTTGAGTTAGCTTTCCATACCATCTTCCCATTTAGCTCATATGCCAAATCATGGTACAATTTCCCCTATGTCAACATGAATGTTTCCCAAGTGTTACTTATGTCCTTCCTTTTTTCCATTTTTTACAAAACTTTAGAACACAATAAATTTTTCATATGAAGTCCATTTGAGTCCATTCAAGCAGTGTTGGAAAGCTCTTACCAAAATATTAATCATGGTAAAATTTTCATATTGAGTTGGGACTATTAAATTTTTAGGCATCTTGTATCCTCCCAGATTAACCCTCCCTACTGGGAAGCTATTTTACCACCGAAAGTTAAGTAACTCAGCAAATAGGTGAGGGTATTTCTCCCTCACTTTCCCTATCTCAATCCAATGTGATTTTCTTAGATGCATTTTCTTAAGGCCCATGAAGATACTCCACATTTTCTAATTTTGAAGTCCTCATATTCCTATATATAATAGAATCTTCTTACAACTATTTCATATACTTAGGAGAAAAGTCATCGATGGAGGGAGCATGAATACACTCATCCTAATCCATGTTTATTAGAGGCTCATATAGTTTAAATTTCTCCACATTTACAATTGAATACATATACATGTAAGGTGGTATATATAAGTATTAAGCATAATTTCATTATTCTTAGAAATAGTAAATGGGCCATATCGTACTGGCTTGAGATTTTTAGCTTCCCATTTTAACCCATCTTTATTGATATGCATTGATCACTAACTTAGAAATGGTGATCCATCTGATGTTTATTGTGCCTAGACTTGTACTAGGATTAAATCTTCTCCAACTATTCATGCATTATCTAATGCACCACTTGGGTCTTCTAAATAAATTTCCAAGATTTATCTTCATCTCTATGTTCATAAGAATCAACATGTTTCCCAAAAAATTGATACAATGGAAACTTTGGAAGCCATCCAAAACAAGTTTCAAAAGGAGAAATATATGTAGAAGAATGAAAATATTGGTTGTAGGCATGTTGCACATAGTGTAGTTATTCATCCCAAAGCTCAAGATCTTTACTACAACATCCTTAGAGAAAATGTACCACAGTCTTGTTGACTACCTATATTTTTCCGTTGGTCAATGGATGAAAATAAATACTTCTCTTTGTCTTGGTGTCCATTTTTCTCCACAATCTTGACCAAAAATGTTGAAATAATAAGTGTGTGGTCTACCGAGTTGTCACTTTATTATTACAAGGCATCAAAATACACATTTTTGTGTTCAACATATCTGCAGTTTTTGTATCCAAACTGCTCCCATGGAATATCCACTTGCATTTCTCTCTATCTCAAATCTTTGCTACAATTCTGAAAATGCTAAGACTAGTGTCGTGTTGATATTTTATTTCAATTTATCAAATACTTTCTGCTACTTGCCTCCCTACTAAAAGACTTTTTTAGGGCTAGTATAAGCATGTAAAGGAGATGTAATAAAGAGGAAGTAAGCAATAATTTTTCTTTAACTTTGGATTTCTCCCAAGAATCTTGTAACTTCTCTTGTTGATGTAGGCTTGGGCCAATCGACAATCGCTTCAACTTCAAGACTGCAAAAAACACAACACTCCCACTTGAACACACTCCCTTTGAACTTGACAGTCCATACACCTACCATCCTAACCTAATTGACATCAATGCAACATTATTCCCCAAAAAGTGAATTGATTCTGTGCAACTTCCCACTAAATTCCCAAAGTAACGTACTTTAATACCAATATGATCAACAAAATATTGTGAATATTCCACTAGTTATTTCATCACAAAAAATATATTAAAATAAACAAATATCTATTCACTTGAGGTTTAATTCCTCCGAGATTTCAGATTTGTTACTATTTTTTTTTCTTTATGAATACAATATATAATATGCAAAAAATAGATAAAAGGTAAATATAACCTCCCACAAACCACAATGAACACCATGATATGGTCTAGGAAACCCTTATGAGAGAAAACCTAGTTAGATGTTTAGGATATACTACATTCTTATGTAAATAATGGAAATGATGCAAATATAAAAGAGAAAGAACTCTTTACGTAGTTACTCAAAACTTGTGAATCATAGGATTCTACAAAGCACAAACCCACTGAATTATCCTCTTTCTCTATTCAAATTTAGTTACTTTGTTGCACTATGCAATGAAATGCAAGCAAATATAATGCAATCAATTTTCCTCTTGGTGGCTTAGTTATAACGCAACCCAATATCCAAGTAGGGGTTAAATTTGAACCATTCAAACATAAACAAGAGTTACAACTCGAACCTTCTAGAGCCTTCTTCATATTCCTCATGCAGCTAGCTCATTTTTCACGGATTACACGGCCTAATGTCACATCCTCTCAAACTATAGTGGTTAATGACAAGATTTCAACTTCTATACTCATATCCTAATCTAGATTAAAAGGATTGATGGTTCATGGATTCCACAAGATATATATGTTGTAATGTAACACTGTACATGAGAATATATATTGAAAAAAATTGTTGATTTTCCCTTTTTTAGGTTTCTAGGATAAAATATTTGTGTTTATGTCAGTGTTTCCCATTTCATATTTTTTGTTTTATTAAGAATTCATTTGCAACAATTAATTGTATAGGGTTAAAACCAGCAAAATTTTTCCTTCTAAAAAGTTCTCCTCGAAAAAAAAGGAAGTTATTTTCGTTGAAAATAGTTCGCCTCCACTACAAAGGAAGTTAATCTCCCTTCTAATGTATGACACCAAATTTGAGTTTTTTTTTTTTTTATCGCAACAATTTTTTTTTTTCACAACAAGAGCTCTTAATTGTCAAATAGACCTTCACTTATCAATAAATAGCATGAGAATGTTTTTGATGGTATAAATATGGTATCACATGAAAATTTTAAAAATTTTCCTCCGCTTAGAATTTTAATTATGATTGAACTTTCCTTTACACTTGGAATAATTCTTACATTAGTAAATAGGTAGGATTGGGTTGTTAGTTGTTGGATTTTTGTTGAGATATTTTCTCAACAATATTCTCCTTGTTTGGAATCTATTGGATCTCATGATAACTATTTATGTGGCTTGTAATTTGGATTTCTGGTGAATATACTAATTGATTTGTGAATAATTTGTGCACCATGTCTAGTCCATTTATCTTGTGGGTATCAGATCCCGCTTAATTCCCTTATTGGAAAGCCAAAAAAATGTGAGAGGCATGTTGAAGTCCAACAATAAATTGCAGCACACACACTAGTGTGGGACCAATAGGTCCTAGTGATACATTAGTGTGATGGCCAAATTAATTAATTAATTTGGTGCAGTGTCTACTTTAATTTTCCCTTAATTAAATTGGATAATAAAATGTAATATTATCTCATGATCACTTGTAAGAGTTAACTGGGTGTGATAAACTCATTTAGTTCATTTATTTTGAATTGAGGGTGATTGGTCAGGCATGCAGAGTAATTATATTAGTTATGGATTTCGAATTTCAGTTGGTGCATTAGTTAAATGCATGTGTAATAAGTGAACTCGGTTAGGTGAGTTATAGTCAGTTAAAGTAGGTGTAACTATTTGTTGCACTAGTGAGAGATTAAGTGAATTAAATATTATTTAATTCAGAAACAATGATCTTCCATGCAACTGATGTTTTACTATTAATAGTGCATCCATGTTAGTGCCAGTGGATACCCAATTGAGACAAAGGTTAAAGGGAGGCTAACTATCAGTTGTCTGATTAGTGGGTTGCTTGCATGCTACCAAAAATCCATTGGAGCGCCCATGAACCTTGTGCAATTTAGGAAGGCCAAAATTTCTAAATAATAGGGATTGCACTCATCAGGAATTGCACAAGAAAGGTAGGGTGTTTAGAGGCTGAGAATTGGCCATTTTTGTCCAGGAAAGTGTGAGGCAGTTAGAAGAGTGCATGAGACTCTTGTGAGAAAAGTGCATTGTAATTGTTTCATGGTTCCATGGTTAATATACAATAGAAGATAGAGGGGTTTTGAGCAGAAATATTTCCCCAAGAAATTATTTGTGTTATGGTTTGATTTGATTTTTTCTTTGCTTCATGTGATTGGTGATTGTGTTTAATTTTCGCAATTTATTTGTAGAATCAATTCAGTATATAGCTTCAGTACATTGTTAGATCATATTGAATCCATTGATAGACATCTGTTTGTATATTTTCTACATGGTATCAGAGCACATGAAATCACTATAGTGGAGAAGAAGTTGAGTATGGTAGAATTTGAATTTGTAGAATACATTCTTGGTGCGACAGGCGATTTAGGATCGAAATGGATTTCAATGGCTTGAGATTAGAGTATGCACTCGAGGGAAGATATAAATATATTTCTTGGAAATACAGGATGGAGGTAGTACTGGAGGACAATCGGTTGAAAGAATTCATTGACAATGGCATTCCCAAACCCATTTTAGTAGATGTTGCAAATCTTGATGCTTCGCAAACGAAGGTTGAAAAGGTGAGGAGGATATTATTGGAGGGAGTACGAGACCATGTTGTCGCAAGTATCCATGGTAAAGGGACACCATATGTAGTGTGGAAAGCTTTGACAAATCTATTTCAGAGCATCAATGATCATAGAAAATTGGCACTGAAGGATAAACTTAGAAAATGAAAATGGATAAAGGCGGCACCATGCCGAAATATTTAACAAGGTTTTTCCAATGTCAGGATCAACCTGGGAGCATCGGCATTACTGTCATTGATGATGACTTGGTGAGCCTAGATCTTGTAGTACTTCCCAAGGGTTGGCATAGTTATCAGGACTCTGTCAATGGAAGGGAAAAAGCACCAGATTGGGAATGAATTTGGTCAGATTTGGTGCAAGACAAATTCAGGCAGAATACGAGGGATGGATCTTCATCTAAGAATGAGGATGAAGAAGATTGTGCTTTAGCTACCAAGGCGAAGAAGGGGAAAGGAAATAAATTCCATTCCAAATCTGAGTCTGGTAAATATGACAAGAAGTGTGACCTGTCCAGAGTGAAGTGTTTTCATTGTCATGAGCATGGACATTATGCCACTAATTGTCCATAGAAGAAGAAGAACAAGAAGGCTTTAGGATCTGCAGCTGGTGAGGCTTTCGCCTCATGATTTGAGCTTGAATTATCGCTCATTTCATGCATGGTGTCAAGTGCAATGGGATCAGTGTTGTACTTGGATAATGGTGCATCCATTCACATGATGGGAGACAAAGAAATTTTTAGTAGCATGGAGGAGAAGGACCTCCAGATGCATATCGAAATGGGTTATGATGAGAGGTACAGTTCTACCGTGTTTGGTACAGTTATCTTTTAGAGATAGTCAAGTAAAACCTTTCAATTAAAATATGTAATGATTGTACTAAGCTTGGAGAAAAATTTGGTCTCAGTCGCAATGTTGGACGATAGAGGCTATGATGTTGTTTTCAGTGAGGGAAAATATTTCCTGCGACACAAAACAATAGGAAAAGCCAAGAAGATTGGGATTCGAGTTAGGAATCTCTATAAACTTGATGTAGATGGTTGCACAACACTAATGGGTAAGGAAGACAAAGTGGTGAGTCGAGATGAGGTTGAGTTATGGCATAGGAGATTGGGCCATATTCACCACAGAGCCCTGAAATCAAGAATTCAAGAAATTCTGCAACAAAGAAGGAATTTAGAGAGAGTTGATTGAGCATCATAACCCATAGATGAATGGGGTCGTAGAAAGAAGGAACAGAACAATTATGGGTGAAACACGAGCGATGTTACATAATCAGGGCCAATCATTTCATATGTGGGGGGAGACATGTAACACAATGACATTTGTGCAAAAATGTTGTCCTCATCAGATACTTGGCATGAGTACACAAGAAGAAGCTTTTACTGGTAAGAAACCTAATATTTCACATTTTAATAGTTTTGGCTCATATGTTTATGTGCACGTGACCAATGACGCCAGGAATAAGCTGGAACCAACAACTGAGATTGGAATATTTTTGGGGTACATTGAAAATCCCCACAACTATCGGGTGTATTTTCCAAACAACAGAATGAATTTTGTGAGACATGATATATAATTTGATGAGGAGAAAGTCATGCGATTGTCCCTTGAGAGGGAGGTGTATTTGCATGTAGAGGAGGAAATCTTGGTTCCAAAGAATGAACCTCTAGACGTGAAGCGGCCACATGTGGAGGATCATGGAGTGGAAGAAAACACTCATGCAGAGCCATCCACCATAAATGGTAGAAGTTGCACCATGGAAGTTGATATATTGAGACTTGATGCAGTAGAGAATGTAGGAGCCCCTACTTCACTGCGCAGACAGAAACAGTCTCCAAATAGGTTTACTGGATACATGGCTCTTATGAGCAACTGTATTGTGAAATAACCATCTTCCTTTCTAGAAGCAGAGCAACAACCAATTTCGGTTGATCGTATGGAAGAGGAGTATGACTCCACCATCAAGAGCAGTGCATGGAAGTTTGTCCCAAGACTGGCCGGTAAATCAGTCGTTGGATCTAGATGGATCTATAAGGTGAAGCAAGATGCTGATGGGAGTGTGGAAAACTACAAGGCTAGATTTTTGGCCCATGAATTCTCACAATTTGAGAGGATCGACTATGAAGATACTTTTGCACCAGTCACGAGGTACTCTTCCATTAGATCTATCCTTGCACTCTCATCATAGATGGGGTGGCGCGTTCATCAGATGGATGTGAAAACTGCGTTCCTCAATGGATTTATTGAGGAGGAAGTTTACATAGCGTAGACAGAAGGTTTCAAGATCTTTAATAGTGATTCACATGTGTGTCGACTGAAGAGAGCCCTATATGGGTTGAAGCAAGCACCTCGTGCTTGGTACACTCAGATTGACAGTTATTTCACCGAGTTGGGCTTCACCAAAAGTGAAGCAAATGAAAACCTACAACAGATTGTGGTTGATGGTAAGCTCTTAATTATCATACTTTATGTTGATGATATAATTTTGACAGGTGATGAGCAATTGATAAACTCATGCAAGGAGGATCTTACAAGGGAGTTTGAAATGAAGGACATGGGACTCCACTATTTCCTTAGTTTGGAAATATGGAAACGGGATGGTGAAATTTTTGTTTCTCAAGGAAAGTATGCCAAAGATATATTGGGAAAGTTTCACATGGAGAGCTATAAACCCATGGACACTCCTCTTCCAGGAAATTGGAGGAAAGAGGATGCTACTGCCTACAGAAAGCTAGTAGGTTCATTGATGTACTTGGTGAACACCAGACAAGAAATTTTCTACGTTGTTAACCAACTGATTCAATCTATGGTTAAGTCGACCAAGCTCTTTTGGAAGGCGAGGAAGCATATATTGAGATATCTCAGGGGTACTATAGAGTATGTATTTTGGTACAGACGGACAAAGGGAGTGAAGCTTCAAGGCTTCACGGATGCATATTGGGCAGGCAGTCTATTGGATAGAAAATGCACATCAAGGGGGACCTTCAACATAGTCCATCGACATCAGTTTATTGGTATAATAGTAAGAAGCGATCCAAGGCACTTAGTTCAGCTGAGGCAGAATCCATGGCATCAATTCAAGCTGCATGTGAGGCCATTTGGATGAGAAATATCTTGGTTGGTTTGTTTGGTTCTCAGATGGATCCGACAGTGATACATTGTGATAACCAGAGTTGCATTAAACTCTCGGTTAATTCGGTGTTTCATGATAGGTCCAAGCACATAGAAATACAATACAACCATCTCATAGATTATGTTCAAAGGTGCATAATGTTACTTCAGTACATTCCCACGGAAGACCAGGATGCAGATATTCTGACAAAGGCGCTTACTATGAGAAAATTCGAATACCATAGAGGCATGATCGAGGTGGCAGATAATCCATTTCCTGTTGAGAGGAAGTGTTGAAGTCCAAAAATAAATTTCACCACACACAATAGTGTGGGACCAATAGGTCCTAGCAATACATTAGTGTGATGCCCAAATTAATTAATTAATTTGGTGCAGTGTCTAATTGAATTTAGCCTCAATTAAATTGGACAATAAAATGTAATCTTATCTCATGATCATTTGTAATAGTTAACTAAGTGTGATAAACTTAGTTAGCTCACTTCTTTCGAGTTGAGGGTTGTTGGTGAGGCATGAAAAGTAATTCTATTAGTTATGGAGTTCGAATTGTAGTTAGTGCATTAGTTTAATGCATGTGTAATCAGTTATCCCAGTTATGTGAGTTAGAGTCAGTTGAACTAGTTGTAATTGTTTGTTGCGCTAGTGAGAGATCAAGTGAATTAAATATTATTCAATTCACAATCAATGATCTGCCATGCAACTGATGATTTACTATTAATAGTTTCATGTATCTCAGTGCTAGTGGATACCTAATTGAGACAAAGGTTAAAGGGAAGTTAACTATCAGTTGTGTGATTAGTAGGTTTCTTACATGCAACCAGACATCCATTGGAGTGCCCATGATCCTTACATAGTTTAGGAAGGCAAAAATTCCTAAAGAATAGGGATTGCATTCATCATGAATTGCGCAAACAAGGTAGCTTGTTTAGAGGCTGAGAATTGGCTAAGTGTTGGCTAGTTTTGTCCAGGACAGTGTGAGACAGTTAGCAGAGTGTAGGAGACTCTTGTGAGAAGAGTGGATTGTAATTTTTTCATGATTCCATGGTTAATATACAATAGAAGATAGAGGGGTTTTGAGCAGCAAGATTTCCCCAGGAAATTGTCTGTGTTGTGGTTTGATTTGATTCTTTCTTTGCTTCATGTGATTGGTGATTATGTTTAATTTACGCAATTGATTTGTAGAAGTGATTCAGTGTCTAGCTTTAGTACATTGTTAGATCAGATTGAATCCTTTGATATACATATGTTTGTATAATTTCTACAAGGCATGAGAGCTAAATATTTATACATAGGCTAGTTTTAGAGTGCGTGAAAGTTTATTTCTGTTGTGAATTTTATTTGACCATGTATATCTATGCACTTGTGTGGCCGGTGCATGTGACAAAGGCCACCTGGAGAAGGTTGAAATCCCTTCTCCAAGTTGATTGATACAGAAACCATCCCAACTAGAAGAAGGTTCAAGCCAAGCGATCTTATTTTGTATGTCGTAACAGATTCTGGAAAGAATAATAAATGGGATTATTTTGTCTCAGAGGCTGTCAGGGATATTATTACACGGGACAAAAGCAATCATATAGCTAAGAGAGAAGAAGGTTGAAACTAAAGACATCCTCATTGTAGCTGAGGAATGTTTGAAAGTTGCATGGTCATCTGGCATATCTATATTACTAAACGACCATTTAGATGTGGCGCTTTCCTACAATTCATATGGAGTACAACTTGGGAAATTAGATATGCTAGTTAAAGTAGATCAAGCACTTCTTGGACCTAAAAAACTTATCGAATATTTGAGGGATGGCCATTTTTCAAGAGGATTTCTTATGCTTGAAAAATCAAGGATTCACATTGCTGATTTTTGGGCTGAGAAAACCTCTCAAGACTATAGGTTTTAACCCTGTATATAAAATATCTGCAAATGAATCTTAAAAACAGAAAATAAACAATATCAAGAGCATAAAACATAAAACAGATATACACAAATATTTTCACCTGGATCCCAAATCGACACAACCAGATTGATTTTTCATTATATTCCTTTTAGTGTTACAACACATATATATACATGCCGAAGCATTCATAAACCCCAATCCATTAACCCTAGATTAGAACATAATCGTAGTTCCCTTGACTGGATCTACAAAACACCAGGGGTCGAAAACCATCATGCCCCAAAACCATGTGCAAACCCATGCACAAAACCATGGGTGGGTCCGCCCACGTACAGGGGGGGCTATCGCCCCCCCTATGACCCCCCCCCCGCACGTGACTAGTCGTAGAAATAATATAACACACACCCAACATCCTCCCACTTGTTTTTTTATTTCCGCAGGGAGCCACAGGAGAGCTGAGTCATTAGCCCAGCTTTGCAAGACCCATTTTTTCTCTACACCAAGAGAACTTCTAAGTTCTCACAGACTTTGTCAATGCATCTGTAACATTCTTCAAAGTGTCCACCTTTCCCAACAACACCCTTTTAGCCTCAACCATATATCTCACAAAGTGATATTGAACATCAATGTGCTTTGTCTTTAAATGATAAGCAGGGTTCTTAGCCAAGAAAATTTCACTTTGGCTATCACAGTCTATCCTTATAACTTGCTACACCAACCCCATACTTGAACAAAATATCTGCAGCCTAACTGCTTCCTTCCTCGCATGAGTGGCTGCCATGTATTCTGCCTCTCTAGTTGAAAGAGCCATTACAGATTATCTTTTACTCATCCAACTGACTGCGCCTCCAAATAGGCTAAACACATACCCACTTGTAGATCTTCTTTGGTCTAGATCTCTAGCCCAGTCAGCATCAACAAAACCACGAATGTCCAACACTCTTTATAATCCTGGCCTTCCCTGTTAGCACAAGCCATAATCACTATTGCCATGCAAATATTTGAAAACCCGCTTCACTGCTGTCCAATGCTCCTTCCCTGATTTTGACATAAACCTGCTCGATACTCCCACTACATGTTCAATGTATGGTCTAGTATAGACCATTGCATACATCAGGCTACCCACTGTACTTGCATATGGAACACGGGACATATAATCCTCTTCTTCTTGTGTCTTGGGACACTGTTCAGCAGACAACTTTGTACCTACAATAATCGGAAAATTCACCTGTTTACTATCCTGCATATCGAACCTCTACAAAATAGTCTCGACATACTTCCTCTTATTTAATCAGAGCTTCCTCTTTGTCCAATCTCTCTTAATTTCCATGCCCAAAATATAGTTTGTAGCACTAAGATTCTTCATGTTGAATTTGGAGAACAGCTGGGTCTTAAAATCTTGGATAATTTCTTTGTCATTTATAATCAACAACATATCATCCACATACAAGACCAAATAAATAACACGGTCACCAATTAATTTAAAATAAACACAGTGATCCTCCTTGATTCTGGTGAAGCCAAGTCCCCGTATATAGGTATCAAATTTCTGATACCACAATCCTTGGTGATTGTTTTAACCCATACAAAGACTTCTTTAACCTGCATACCAGTTCTTTCTTCCCCTTCACCATAAATCCTTTAGGTTGTTTCATGTAGATCTCCTCTTCTAGATCCCCGTGAAGAAATGTTGTCTTCACATCCATCCGTTCTACCTTAAAATCAAATGCAGCAGCAACAGATAAAAGTAATCTAATAGAAGTAACTTTGGCAACAGGAGAAAAAATATCACCAAAATCAATTCCCCGCACCTGGGAATAACCTTTTGCTACCAACCTAGATTTGTATTTCTCCACCTTGCCTTATACATTCATCTTCTTCTTAAACACCCATTTTCTCCCGATGGGCTTTCTTCCACCGGCAACTCACTCAGATCCCATGTCTATTTATGTGCAAGGATGCCATTTCATCAACCATGGCCTCTTCTAGAGTTTCATCCCTCCGAATTGCCTCCCTCGCAGTTCTAGGATCATCATCAGTTATAGTTAAAGAAAATTTGAACCAGCGTATGGACTATACAGGGAGGTTGCTCCCTTTCCCGAACCACCTGAACTGATCTTCTCACAACTGGAGTTTGTGGCTCTTCCTCTTTTGAGTCTTCTTCTGTTGCAGAGTCTAATTCATCCTCCTTTAGATCAAACTCTATCTTCTTAGGTTCCTTTGGTAGGACTTCATGTTTAAAAATATCTTTCACCTCTCTAAACACCACATCTCGGTTGTACACAGCCTTCCTTGTTTCTGGGTTCCAAAGCTTGTAACCCTTTAAACCATCCTTATACCCAATAAAGATGCACCTTTCAGATTTATTATAAAACTTGGTGATTTTATCCTTTGGAACATGTACATACGCATCACATCCAAACTCCCTTAGATGTGAAAGAGAGGGTTTCTTACAAATCTATACCCGATGTGGAGTCTTATCCTCCAATGCTGATGAAGGTGATATGTTAACTAAGTAACATGCACTCTCCATTGCCTCTGCCCAGAATTCTTTTCCTAACACGGTACCACTGAGCATGTTTATTTCCTTTTCCATCAATGTTATGTTCATTCTTTTTGCAACTCCATTTTGGTGAGGTGTGTATGGAGTAGTCTTATGCTGTGCTATACCACACTTCTTACAGAACTCTTCAAATTCCTTCTTGTAGAACTCCCCACCATTATGTGTCCTTAGCACCTTTATCTTCTTCTCTGTTTGGTTTTCCACCAGAGCCTTAAATTCTTTAAATCTGTCAAAGACTTCAGATTTATTCCTCAAGAAATATATCCATGTATTCCTTGAGAAGTCATCTATGAATGAAACATAGTACACAGACTTACCTAGTGATGGAACCGACACAGTTCCAAACACATCACTGTGCACAAGCTCTAATATCTTGTTCACCCTCTTAGCACTAGAAGGAAAATTCACCCGATTCTACTTCCCATATACACAATGTTCATAGAAATCGAAATCCAAAGAGAAATTAGACATACCTTGTACCATACCATTTCCATGCAATATCTGAAGGCCCTTCTCTCCAATATGTCAAAGTCTTTGATGCCATACCATGGTCTTTTCTGGAGACCACTAGGCTTCTCGCTCCAGCTGTGGAACCCCATAGAACTGTAGCACCCATCACCGGGTCAAAGGCAGTCGCTCTCTAAAGCTTGTACAGAGTTCCAGTCGGAACTCCCCGCATTAATACCAGTGCTCCTCGAACCATCTTGCAGGCATCTTTCTTGAACACTTTTTTTACACCTGCATCATCCATCTTGCTTACAGAAATCAGATTTCTGGCCAATGCAGGAATATGCAGAACACCAGGAAGTGTTCTAATCCTTCCACCTTGCAGCTTCAGCTTGACCTTTCCACATCCGACGATTTTGGCCTTCCTATCATCCCCTAGGAAGACATCACCACCATCATATTTCTCATACTCGCAGAACCACTCCCTATGGGGAGTGAAGTGAAAGGATGCACCTGAGTCAATCAACCATGACTCATGATCTACATGTGTATTTGAAGAAGAAGCCAAATACACATCCGCACCTTCATCCGAGGTGGTTTTTGCCTCTGCAGAAGGACCTTCATCAGATCCCTTTCCTTTCTCAGGAGCTTTAGATCTGCATTCCTTTTTGTAGTGCCCTTCCTTTCCGCATTTCCAGCACACCTTTAAAAACTTTCCAGGAGATTTAGATCTCCCTCTAGATTTAGATCTCCCACTCGAACTCTTATTCTTGTTTCTATCTTGGGACCTTCCTCGTACTGATAAGGCATCTCCATTCTGACCCTCCTGTTGCCCTAAAAACTATCACCTTGACATTCTGCTAACTGTATGAGCTCATTGACACTCATACTTACCTCCTCTGCAAGTCCTACAACCTTTGTTCCTCATTCCAAGCCCTAAAATCAAGATAAAACCCACTAAAATCTCTGAAACTCAAATGGGTACGCAGTAACATGAAGCCTCGCCCGCATTCTTGTCTTGGGTACGCAGGTAGTAATAGTAATTCTCACTTAACCGCATTCCAGAATGCATTTTTCCAGTGTTATGCCTGCGTACCCCCTCCAAAGTCAAAAAAGTGAGAAACAAAAGTTAAAAAGCTGATTTGAGGTCAATTCTAGAAGGTTCTAGATGATATTTTTTGGGGATGAGTACGCTCTAATAAGGTTCAAGCATCCCACACCTTAAGAAGCTTATCCCTTGATGTGAGGAGCCTATCCCTTTGAAGGAGGATTCTATCCCTTCAAAGGTGGAACCCTAACCTCCTAATCTGCTTTATAAAAAGAGGCATTGGGTAGCCTCAAAGGGAGTTCAAGCTTTATGTGTGATTGAGTTGAAGTGCTGTTGAGATTTAGACTTCTTTCTGCTGAGATTTTGAGAGGAAAGATCACATACCACTATGTGCTCCTGGAGGAAGAGTGCAAGACTTATCAAAGTAGAGGAGACTCCTGCTTCAGACCCCGAGAAGGCCTATTCAAACATCAAGGCTAAGGTTGTAAGGTTCTTCTGTTATTTTAAGATTAATACAATCAAGTTTTTTTTTCTCAATAAATTGTCGTTCGATTGTTTGTTTCAATAAGCTATCGTTTGATCATTTATTTCATAGATTCCTTGATCACTATGATAGGTATGTTTTATAATTATTTGTTATGCAGGTGCTATTTAATATTTGCTTGCTTGTGATTGCAGGTCTTTTTAAGATGACACTTTGTTGCGATGAAAAGACGACACTTTGTTGCGACGAAAGACGACACTTTGTTGCGACGAAAGAACTATTGTTGCAACAGAAGAACTCTTGTTGCGAATTTTAGAAACAACTCGATATGCCGTGTTTTTATGACTTCAAAAAAGCATTTTGATCTAAGGTAGGATTGACACCTTTATAGCATTTATTTGTAAAACGAATATATTTAGAGAAAGATAAACTTAGTTGTTCATTTGTTACTAGATTGTCTTCTAACACTAGGGAGATCGATCTTGTCTGCAAGATCGATTTATCCGGCCAACACCTCCATATTTCTCTGTCTCATTTCCTCCGATAGAAAGGCTGAGACAATGTCATCAAAATTCAAGGTAGTTGTATTGCTACCTATTGCAATAAACTGCATCGTCCTACCTAACTGTGAAAACACAACAACCGATGCACTTATCTTCATCTGAGATTTTAATATCACCGTATGATAGCCGACTTACCACGTATTGAAGGCATTAAAATGCTCGTCTATAAATAAAGGTCCTTCATCCTCAGGTTATACAACTTTTTTCGCAGGAACAACTTATTCACCAGAGACTTAGATTGGTACAAAGTCCCAAGTTTTTCCCACAAATTCTTCGCCATAGCTTCCCCAGATACATTCAACAATACTGAATCTGAGACACACAACCGTATTTTTCTCTTAGCCTTCCGATCCAGTTTCTTCCAGTCTTCATCTGACATTGCCGTTGGTTTAGTACCTGGATCTACCGCGATCCACTGATCTTTATCCACCAGCAGATCCTCCATCTTGAGCTTCCACAACTCAAAACTTTGACCATTAAATTTCTCGATCTCTATCTTTCCGCCGCTCGCCATATTATTTCACCGCAAGAATCGATCCCGCAGATCTCCCACTGCACAGGGTCTACCACAGGCCCGAGCAAAAAACCCTCAACAACAAAGGCGTCCCCTTGAAGCCGAAACAGCTCTGATACCAAATGTAGGTTTTAACCCTGAACAGAAATATCTACACACGATTCTTATAACAGAAAATAAACAATAGTAAGAGCATAAAACATAAAACAGATAAACACAGAGATTTTCCCCTGGATCCCAAATCGGGACGACCAGCTTGATTTTTCATTATATTCCTTTTAGTGTTACAACACATATATATACATGCCGAAGCATACATAAACCCCAATCCATTAACCCTGGATTAGAACATAACCGTAGTTTCCTTGACTAGATCTACAAAATAACAAGGGCCGAAAACCATCATGACCCAAAACCATGTGCAAACCCATGCACAAAACCTTGGGCGGGTCCACCCACGTACAGGGGGGGCTATCACCCCCCCCATGACCTACCCACGCATGACTAGTCATAGAAAGAATATAACACAAACCCAATAGGGACACTAGTAGAAAACGGCTAATTAGTTACTAAAAGAATGACTAAAATTTGCATATAAATGACTATTTTTCAGTCGGTGACCAATAGCAGCTAATTTTTAGTATCTTATAAAGAAACCAAATTTTGGTCGTTTTTAGCTTAGTCATTAATTGGTTATCTCAATTTTCTTGTCTATGTTGGGTGTGGAGCCTGATTATCTTGTTTACATTGTATCATAGCATTGGACCCCTGTACCTTAAAAGGGGTGGCAACGCCGCCTGTAATTAATCGCTGCCGTGGGGGGTCCAAAGGGGCGCAGTTGTTGGAGCCCCTTCAGCGGGGGGTTTCTGGGGCAGCGCCCCTGAAGCTAAAAACAAATGTAAAATTGCCTTGTAAAAGTATAGTAATTTCTAGTCAATCGGGGCCGTTCATTAGGCAGATGATCTGATGGTAGAAGTTATGTTTAGTTTAGGTTTTTTTTCCCTAGAATGAAACCCCTCTCTTTGTATGAGGGTATTGTATTGCGGCTGTGTATTACATGTGTATTCTCTGAGCAGGAAACATATTGGGAGACTGTGAGAAAGAACATAGGATATTACAATGGATCTGCTGTAGGTTTTGTCTCCTCATTTTTGCTGGATAATAGAAAGGAAGGACTGGCTGTTCGGGGTGGACGTAGCCCAAACTGGGTGAACCACGTATATTTGTGTCTCTCTGGTTTTATGTGTTTTGTGTGCTTGTATTTTCCGCATATTTTATGTGTTTCATTGCTCTGTAATATTTAATTTTCTAACAATTGGTATCAGAGCCATATTTGGCTTTAGAGGGACACCTCTGTTGTCAAGGGTTTATTTGACTGCAGAATCTATTCGCAGTTCTAGGCACAAGGATCTGATGTTTGAAGATCTAGATCTGCATGTGAAGAAGGCAGATCTGGTGTGGATCTACCATTGATAAAGAAGAGTATTTTTTACCGATGAAAACCGTGGTGTCCAATATCGAGTCCGGTGAAATTCATTCAGAGGAGGTAGCGAGCTTAAAGAATGAGGTCGACGAGGTTTCCGGCCCGAAAGAGGCCTATGAACTAAGCTGGATGTGACAGGGGGGGGAATTTATCTCAGTCGCCATTCAAGAATGGACTGGATCGATCTGCATATCCACCAGAAAATTTCCATGTAGCTTTTTATCTTTTGTTTCTTGAAGGAAGTTCTGGTCTCATCCTTGTAAGAAGATCAATTTTTTCTTTATTACTTATTTGATCGCCATTGGAATGTTCCTAACACAGACTGGAGAAATATAGTGGATGATTATGCTGGGACCTTTGGCATCACCAGAAATTTAGTTCTTGAATCATTAGTCTTTTATCTGTTGGATGATAATACAGAGGAGACATTAAAGGAGGCCTGTCGTCTTCTTCTAGAAATTGTCAGTCCAACTACACATATGAAAGTTGCACGTGTTTTACTTGAAAGACAAAATCCAGATGCAGCTTTGATGGTCTTACGTTTCTATGGACATGATGGTCAGTTTGGAATCACAGATTTAGGCTTCCAGAGGGAAGGTGTAGTTTCTCCTCTTGAGGCCACGATCGTTGTCAAAGTCAAGCTTGAGTGTGGACTTCTAACTGAATCTTATCTTTATCAGAAAACACATTGTCTACAAGTCAGAGAAGAGCAATCAAAACATCTTCAAATGACAGCTGGAGCACGTGGAGCAAAAGATATGAGTGGTTGTCGGGATTGGCTTACAGAAATGGAGATTCTAGTGGGTGAGATACACTGGTTATGTATTAGAAGAAAATTAGTGGATAGGATGATTGAGTTACCTTGGCACAACAACGAAGAAAAGTTCTTGCAAAAGTGCCTTTTGGAGAGAACTATTCAAGATCCTTCGTCTTCTGCTAGCAGTCTTCTAGTTGTGTTTTTCATCCAGAAATGTCGCTACCCTGAAGCATATCAGATTCATAAAAGGCTTTGCGACTTGGAACAACAATTTATATCCCAAAGTATGGATAAAAAAATGTATTGGAGGATGAGCGTAGTGTGAAATAGTTTGAAGAGTGGAAAGATATAGCAATCGAACTATGGGCATTGGTTGCAATTGTTTTTTTAATGAATGATTCAATGAAATGATGGTTTCATTGGTGAGATGCAACCACGGAAATCCATTGTGCTAGAAAAGTGTTTGACAGAATGTGTCAATAAAATTATTTGAAGAATGAGAGGCAATGTGCATGTAAATTAATTAAATTGATGAAACATGTATCTGAAGAGAATTCCTAGAGAACTGGCGATTACAGAGGTTGGTGACCCATATAATCTGGTAGATGGATTATTTTTATATGGACATGGATGTCATTCAGCAGATTTATGTACAACTATGATGTCCTCTTTGGAGAGGACATCATGTATGAATGTAGAGAACGGTCATACAAAGAACAGCTACAATGAAACAAATTTTTTTTTATTATAATGGAGTTAATTTTTTACATGTAAATGGGCATACTACTGTAAGACCTGGTATGGCATGCGTACCCCTGGGTAATCACTGGTAAAGTCTGGGTTAGACCTAGGTGATAGGGGGGATGTCAAATTAACAATTACCCTAGGTAAAAATTTGAGGGGGGAGGAGCTAGAGTGAGCGGGGTTGTCTCATTTAGCAGGTTTGGCTGGATTTAGTCAATAATCCCCAAGTCAAGTTTAAGGGGGGAATTTTTAGGTAAACTTGACTCAGGATAGAGTCAAAGTTGACCAGGGTAAATAGTAGTGGTTTTGGTGCACATGGTTTTGTGCACCCATGGTATTGCATGTAATGGAGCCTATAAAAGGCTGGGAATACTTCGTTGTAATGCAAGGCCTAGAGGTGAGCGGTGAAGGCTCACTTGGCCGGATTGGCTAGGGTTTTGGCCAATGGTTAATGAAATTTCATTGGTTTGGTTTTTCCCCATATTTGGGGTTTTCCCGGATAAACATTTGTGTTTATGTTTATGATTTGTTGCTGGGTTATTTATGTTTTTTCTCTCAGTAAATATTTATTATTTCTGCCATAAAATCCTAATAGTCTAGTTGTATGTTTGGTCATTAATTTAGTCATTGATTTGATCATTAATTTAGCCATTGATTTGGTGATTAATTTGGTCACTGATTTGGTCATTGATTTAATATTTTATTTATTCATTAATTGTCACAATTAATGACCAAATATACAACAAAATATATGACTATATCATCACCCAAGAAAACCCATTAATGACCAAAGAAATATGACCAAAATGTTGGTCATGTTATATGTTGGACATTGGGTTCAATGCTCCCCACGTGTTTCGTGACATGGACTAACCGCCTCTCATGGGTCCTAACTCTGGTGATTGTAGTGGAGACTAATGCCTACGGGTTTTGGTCTAATGACAATCGTGATTCCAACAAGTGGTATTAGAGCGAAAGGTCTCGAGTCCGAAACTCACCCGGCTCGCGTTTGGGGGGGAGATTGTTGGACATTGGGTTCAACGCTCCCCGTGTGTTTCATGACATGGACTAACCACCTCTCATGGATCCTAACTCTGGCGATTGTAGCAGAGACTAATGCCTGCAGGTTTTGGTCTAACGGCAATCGTGATTCCAACATTATAAGATACTATAAATTAGCTACTAATAGTCATATATATGGAAATTTTAGTCATTGTTTGAAACCAATAAATAACCAAAGAAATATGACTAAATTTTATTCGTGTTATAAGATATTGTAAATTAGCTACTAGTAGTCGTATATATGCAAACTTTAATCGTCATTTGTAGTCACAAATTTATCATTTACAGTATTCATTTATTCATTATATAAACGACTGATTTAGTAGTTTATATTCATTTCATTTACTTTCATTAATAATCATTATAAATGACTAATTTAGTCATATATTCATTTAATTTGTGTTCATCATTAATCAATATAAACTACCATTTTAACAATTTTAGATTGATTTTATGTGTTCATTATTAATCAACGTAAATTAATTAGTACGATTTTGCAACTAAATTGAAAAAAATGTCACACAATTTACATGTTCATCTAATATGAAAACTCAAAGTTACATATGTTAATTACAATACCAAGTAATATCAAGTGCAACTATAAATAATTCCAACCACAAATTATATTATATAAAATGTCAAGTATTACAATAAGTGTTTCCAACTTAATATTGGTTCAAGTACAATTTACATATAAAATATTGTTCATCACTTCAAAACATTGTCATTATCTTGCCAAGGAATTGCAAGTGAATTCAAAAACTCTGAAAACTTGACCATCAGTCTTTATTTGTATGTCTTATGTGGGATATTGGCTTTATGGGTACCACTGGACTAGTACACTTATCTCTCTTTTTCACTCTATTCTTATTGTTCCCCTCTTTCTTCAATCCTTGCTTATTACCATCAACACTGAGTCCATATTCTGAAAAAAAAAAAAAAAAAAAAAAAAAAAGTTACAATGCAGAGTATAAGACATGAAAGTCGATGAACACTGGATTATAACCTAAAGTAGACTATAAAGGATTTATACAATATATACCTCCACATCAGCAATATTTTTAATGTCATTTTTCCCCATAAAAGCAAGAAACTCGAAAAAAGTTTATTTAGTTGGGAAATAGTGGCCACTATGTGGCCAGATGACCTGTATAAACAAAGAAAATAAAATGTCACAAATAAACACAACAGAGCTAGCAATTTCTACTAAGCATGTATCATGCTCCACTTTTGTATTTGTATCGTTTCCTCTACTTATCTCTAAGAAGAAGTGAAACTTCAACAATAAAACTGGTTAGTAGAAATCTAATGGGGGGAGCAAAGTATTGCTAACACAAGATTACAACAAGAAACTAAAAAAGAATAAGACAAGACTTTGTAAATTGTGATACTAACCAGGAATATAGCTTTAACATAGTAATATTCAATTATTAATGTACTATTCCAAGGGAAAAGGAATCCAATTCCCATATGCCAAAAAATTATGCATGCCCCTTGTTTTCCCTGTAATTAATTGTTCAAGATTAGCACAAAAAAATTCCGTTTAGAATATCTAAAATGGTTCTATAATATTCAAAGAAAACTTAATGTTACTCATTCATCTTTATCTGATGCACACAAAACTGAATATGCTAACTTGTTTTTGAGCTAGAGAGTTCTGTAATTCATCGTGTCCAAAATCATTGTTTCTTTTCGTGACTATTTTTTTTAAATGATTAGGCAACAGGCCTATATTTGATCAAAAAACATAATTTTCAAAATATATTCCATTTTTCTAATTCAGAGATAGATTTCCTTCCAATTTATGACGTTAAAACAAACTAGAATCATTTTCCTTTAACATGTTACTGTTGTAATATACTACTAAACAGACAACTACGTAATGAATTTATTAGTGGTGGAATACTAATAAATCACAAATAAAGGCAAGAAATTACACCAATATTTCCTACACATGCCAAGTCTTTATCCTCTTGGTTGAAAATATTACTTCATGAAACCAACATATTTGACAAATAGAACTTTTCTAAAACTAACCAACGCCAGTGTATCCAACAACATTGATATTTCTATTGGCATGCCCTCAAAATATGTGGAAGTATCAAACGAGTGTAGTGCACTTCCCTGTAAGGTTAAAGTTTGGAAATGTAATACGTTGTCCCTTAGTCTAATCAGGTTTTAACTTTCCTTTGATAACTTAGAGATAATGGGAATCCAATATAGAACAATG
This sequence comes from Pinus albicaulis, assembly GCA_034641835.2. Taxonomy (NCBI): domain Eukaryota; kingdom Viridiplantae; phylum Streptophyta; class Pinopsida; order Pinales; family Pinaceae; genus Pinus; species Pinus albicaulis. Next base: position 73,919,930 of record CM076571.1, on the reverse strand, counting down.
ACAGAAAGATTTTATTCATTCACACTTAACTAGATCCTAAACAAGCATTGAAGCATTATACAAATCCAAGAATGTCTCACGTTCCACCAGGAAACAAAATTTCTAGATTTTGATTGTAACCCTTAAGGATTTCTGAAATTTGTCAACAAGTAACATCATAAATATTTTTTCGTATTTCTCAAACATTCTTCTGTGTGGAGCTTCAGAAAATATGTGCATACACATATCACAAGTGTAACTAATTTCTCCTTTTCCTATCTTCTCCTTTTCCTTAAAAGTAATATAAGTGGCATTTAAAAAATAAAAGGAAGCCTACAAGAGAGGAATCCCACAAATGCAGATATATTGTAGTACATAAAATCCAAAACATAATGAAGTTAATTAATGCAGTAATTGATGGAGAAATAAATGGGGTAATTCGTGGTTGTTTGTATCCTAAACATGTGAATTACAGTTAGATTTTTACAAATACATTGTGATACATTCCCATTTGCCACTTGTCACCTACTATTACTCTCACCTCTTCCTCGCTTACAAGGAATTGTTCCTTAAATTAGCAAAATGGAAACCATTATTTCCTTACAAATCCTAGAATATCATCTGATCCAATGACAAGACTTATTACCTCTTAAATCTTATCTAGAACCTACCTTTCATTAGTATTGTCATTGTGTGCATCCCTAAGGAAATGTACAAACTCCTCAAGCAGAACTGGAAACACTCTACTAAAAATATCTCTAGTATTAGATCACGTCTGGGCTTCATATAATTTCATTACAGTATGTAGTTCCTTTCTGTCTGAGTGAAGAAACACAAACAATAGAGCCTTGTAACACCATTCCAACATCAAAACTAGAAAAATTGTATTCAACTATGTTTATGATTCATGCAAAGTAACTAATGCATGACAATTATGTTGTTGTAAAACTACAAGCTTTGGAAGAACCACAGGGATGATCTCCTGAACAAGATCTATACTTGGTATACCCAAAATTACCTCTGCAAATTCAATTCTCATAACTAGGTGTGTGACAAACCTTTCTTTCAAGTATTCAAATAGCTCATCTCTAATTCCAACAAACTTGAAAAGGATTGATCTAATTCCTCCCTTCTATTTAAAACTAGCAGACTTATGTATTAACCTAGCAGTTGTTGCTCTTACCCAACTATTTGAATTGTTAAGTTAATCAATCAATAAAGAAAATGAGAAAAAAAAAATATCCATGGACATTAGCCATTTTCATAATTTCTACTACTGTTTCCAATAGAGTCTCAAATACATCCACATCTTTAGTGGCTTCGAAAGCATCTTTCAATATTCCAAGATTTTTTTTTTTTTTTGCATGCATCATCATTTTCAAACAAAATATCCATTACATTATTCTTAATGAAGTAACGAATTTTCAAAAAATTTTATCTCCTGACAACCTTCTTCTCATAAAGTGGAAGTATATCCAGGTATTTTATCCGCAAAGGTTTTGTTCCTAGAAGGACACTTTTGATTGCATGGAATAGAAGACAAGAAATTCTTTCCACAATAGCAACATGAACTTGCTCTAATGATTCACTAAAAAGAAGTCGAGAAAATAGAGACTGACAAATACTGAAAGCAAACTCTAACAGTTGTATTATTAAGAATGTATTTCCTTTATATCTGATATAAAGTTACATCAAGGTCACTTTTCCCTGAGTTAGCTGAAATTTTTTTATCACACTGAGCACAAAAGAATCCTGATATAATAACATCTATGTTTCCCAAATTCACTTTCAAACCAACATTTTTATGGATTTGACACAAAAAGTTGGTTGCATAATTAGTTGCTAAAGGAGTAGCAGATAAACATGCAATGTATCCAATATCATGAGCTAAAATTTCACAAACTTTGTCAGATTTGTCTTCAACGAATACCTCAAATATTGTACACATGGTTGTTATAACATCATATCTAGAATTCAATGCAAGAATTGGCATAGATGCAACATCTTCAGCTTCGACATCAGCAATCTGATCTTGCAATGCTAAGTCCAAAACCTCAAAAATGTTTTCACTCTTTGCTTTGATCCCTACCTTAGGCAACATACTCATAATTCTGCACTTTCTATCCTTGAAGATATCAGATTCGATTTCAATATCAGAAAACAACCATGGAAGTTTTAAAATTGACAAAAGTGTTTTTTTGTTCAAAAATATTTCTTTGTTGCTTGTATTTTGAAATTTCTGAGAAAACACACTTAGCATTGAGCAAATCTTTAGTTGTACATTCAAAAATGCATCTAGGGTAGATGGCATATAAAGTATGAAGGAAAGCACACATGGTCAAATCATAAATAGTGGTCCATTGAATGCACAAGATCCTTGATAAGAACTATTTTGCATCTAGTGATTATGATGCTAAATGTATAAATTCGAAACAAGGCCTTTGTAATGTACCGTTTCCTTAAGCAAGTAAAATAAGAGATGCAAACATGAACGATGAGCTAATAAGGCCTTCTACTTGAAGCCTTGTTTCAACAAGGCATCTATTCAGAAATTTCAACATCCAAGAGGCAAATGGTTGCTAGTGTACCTCTCCTGTAACATCAATTAGAATACCCACACTGTCTAGCAACTTGGAGAAAGTAGGAAGGTCACAAAAAGGTGTTGGAGAGTTGCAAATATAAAATTTCGTAAAGGACATGTCAAATCATGTTATAGACAAAGCAATAGAAACTGTGAAGCTCGATTCAGTTGTGTAAAATGATGCAACAGATAATAGGTATGCTACAAGATAATTACATAAAGTCCATTTTCTCGAATAGGAATTCATGACCAACCTGGCTATTAAGGAAGCATGTCTGGTTGCCCAGGTGAAAAATGAATCTCTCTCAAAATTGCGAAGTGTGACTCCTTCACCCAGAACATAGAATGGTCTGCTAGATAAGTAAGTCATTGGCCGAAATGGACTAGATAAATAAGTTTATGTGCGCTGTGAAAAGAGAGTTTTGGAAAAATTTTGGAAACTTTCTATAGACAAAACTAACTCTCAAGCATGGCCGGAGAATATTGATGCACATCTTCTAGAGCCTAATGAGTTCTGACAAAAATAACTAAAGCAAATTTCATGAAAAAATTCAAAGTAAAAAAAATAAAAGAAAGACAAAGTTCATATAGGCTAAGAAATCCAAAACAACGTGAAGAAGTCCCATACTAATTTGACTTCATCAGATGTGGAAATTAAAATAGTGTACAAGTGTTGTTTCTATCTAAACACATCACTACTTACAAATAAACAAATTTATACAACCTATAGAAAATATTTGAGAACAATTTGATGTTTTCTTACACACTTGAAGGGGCCAAGCCACTAGTGAATAGCTGATAATTGCCAACAAACTATACTCAACATTTAGAAAAAATAAGGTAACATGAAATATAGTAGCAATCACACATGAATTCAGAGTGTTTCGTGAACAATTTTTCTACGTATGTGAATAATATAAGACTTTCTCTCAAATCTATTTCACTGTGTTCAAGTCTCACTTGCATCTCCAACGATAATTCAAACACCTTTTTCAGATCTGTTCATCAAGGAAAACAATTGATATGTTGGCCTCACATATGATTATAAGGCACTCACAATTTCAACAAATATTTTAAGGGTCACTAACCCTTTGAGGAATTTGTTAGTCAATGGGGAGGATACCTTATATGAGAGGAAGTCACCTTCCAAACATTTCCAAGCTATTATGATGAGGATTCCCACTCATTGATAATTACTTCGTATTTTCCTTTGTAGATTGTACTTCTACCACGGAATTTACCAAATGCAGCATTCTGCATTGAATATTGATAGAAATTTCTATTCATGATGCCACAAGTGCCACTTTATTGGATTTTTGCATGGTCTTTGTGCATTCATTCAAGGTTTGAAGAAGGAATCCACTTTGGAGGAGGCCACACATGCTTTTAAGGAGGATTCATTTATTGTTCGTGAAGGTAGATACATGGTCAACCACTTGGAGGAGGAACCGTACTTTGTGGTTCTATTTTTGGAGGATTGTTGCAAAACCAACTCCGTTATCATGTTAGCATCGACTTGTATGATGGAGATGTTTGATTGAGAACATTATTGTAGTATTTTTCTAAAATATTTTCATGATTTTTCTTGGATTAGAAATGGGATCTCAACATCCTATTTCTATCTTTAGTATAGAGATGTTGAGGAGGTTTGAATGGTAATATTTTATTGTATTCCTTGCATAGAATATTGAAACTAGGAAAAGGTTGCAGTAATAGCTGTGAGCATGCTTACATTGCTTCAGTTACAACAAATGAAACTATGGCTGCTAAAAAGTAGTCGTGGCCACAAAATTTCAAGGGTTGGGAATAACACTAGCCATTCGAAAATGCAATAAGGAGATACAAACATTTAAGATCATTTTCCAAAACATTCAATACGTGAAAAGATAAAGCTTCCTAGAAAATACGGTTTAAAACATTTTGATGTATTATTTGGTAGGGGATGACATTCATTAGATGTCCCCTTATTCAGTGCAACTGATCAATCAATGGTTGCAATCATAGCCTTAGTACTTTTCAAGAAATTATGTACTCTAAAGTTGTTATCCTTGTTACTTGGTAGAATGCCTTTCATTCACATTGTAGATGGGAGCATTTTGAAGGGAAGGGAGATTCATATTTAGTGTGGTTATTGTTTTTAAAAAAACAAAAGCTTTGCAAAATTCTAGAACAGATTGTGAAGTGTGTGGTATATGAATTGAGTAGATAATGCTACTTAATAGGGGAAAATTAAGAGCTAGTGTAGTCTGGTATTTGAAGATGCCTCATATAGTTTGTCGAAGGAGGTTGTCAGCGACTATGGTCTTTTACTAGCTAATTGACTAATCCTGTACTAGGTTTGGTTTCCACTTTTACTAGTTGATTGAATACCCCTTTACATCCCAAAGTTTTTTGAGTCAATAATTCCAGCAAGTAAATATATCTGATCTGTTTGCTTAGATAATTGGTTTTAGGATAACTTAACATCCTAGTTGTATCTTTATTCAGTAGATTTGTAATCTAATAAGTGGTAAATTTCTAGGATAGTGATTTCAAATATATTTTAACACATACTATCAGATTGGAAACTTTTATAACATGCATTTTTATTAGTTTTCATGACTTCCACTAATATTCCATTGCTCATTTTTTTGGTTAACTAGAGGATGGCTAAAAGTTGATGGATTTAGAGCACTTACATGTCTTAATTTTTAAATTCTATAATTTAAGTGTCAACAAAAGGAAACTTAATATTTAGTATTTCCCAAGCCAGATGCCTAAAATTGGGCATGGTAAAATTCATGAGTTCATATCCTTTGGCATAACTTCAATTCTTGAAACAATTATTCTTCTTGAATCCTATGAATAACAAAAAAATAGAAATTCCTACATCCTATAAATAGAAGTATGCATACATGATATTGTTTACCACGTGCCTATCATGAGTCCTTTAATGATTATATGTAGCCATTTTCACATAGATACCAACAGAGAAAAAAATTGACATAGCATTCACGACACTGCTTTCAATAATTGGAAATTTATGCAACTAAATGAGGTATTCCACACTATATTATTTTCTAGAAATTTAAAGATCAATGATATAGATTTAAGGTAGTAGAGAAATAATGTTCCTAGAAATTATAAATGTCTAGTTCTTCTAGAGAGGAAAAAATTATAAGAGAAGCCTCAACACATTTCTGCAAATTGCAATACTGAAAGTAATATGATCGTACCTCAGTCCTAGCTTTTAGCTCAAGTGTCTTCTTTGCCACAACCCCAGCTGTTAATCTTCCAATTGTTTCCCGTGTTGAAGATCTGCAACCTACCTACATTTTATATAAATGTAGTTATAACACATAAACCACTAAGTTGTATCTTCAAAAGCAAGAAGAATTTAAAGAGAGGCATACTACTCAGCAAATAGGCATGCTTAAGCATACCTAAACTGAACGAACACCATACTATAAGTCATATGTGGCATCTACATGAAATGGCCAATAGTCTAATAACATTTCATTGTAATCCTGTCAAGTAAGTAAAATGCAATCAAGAAAGAGTGGATTTGGAATTTCAAAAACTCGTGTGCTGTAAAAAACTATCTCAATTACTTTGTAAAATGCAATTCCAAAATGTATGACACAATCATGTTCTCTATTCAAAGTATAAAATCTGTAACCAAGCACTCATGATTTTAGTAGACGTAATCATCATAGAGTGAATTTTCCCCCAGAACTTTTATGATTTATCCAATTACTTATAACATACTATTACTATAATGACATATGGTTAGACCTACTAGGGCCACATATTATTCCTGGAGGTCATAATCATGTTTAAAATTCATCTATTTTTATACAACTTTGTTCATGAAGAAAGTTGTCATTATGCAAAAGTCACTTCTAGGTTATATAGTACCATCATTCTAAACTCCTCTGCTAGCTAGAAACAACAAATATTATTTCAAATCATAAGGTGTTTTTTCCCCTCATTTTCTTTAAGGATCAAGAATGATTGATTCATAGTCAATCTCGAATAATGGTGTTTCCATTATAGACTTACACAATCTTCATTCTCTTATTGTAATAGTACCCATGATGCCTGAAGGTGTTGTTATCATTACTTTGCATGCTGCACTTTTTAGAATCAAATGATCTACTTCAGACACCATACAAATTATGAAGGAGAGGTCCTTTACTAGATCATGACAGTCATGATGGGTTTTGAAAGTTGTTCAATATCTTAGCTTTTCTACCTTTTATAGGACAAATTTCTTGTAATGTGAAGAAATGTAAAACTTTTATTCTTGAAAGGATATGTGAATTGGATGCCGCTAATCTGACCTATACCCAGCCTTACACTATCTCAACTGTTGCAATAAATTTATTCTACCATCTAATGAAGAAATTGTTGATAATGAAGGTTTTACTTTTGTAGGTAACAACACACTTTCTTCAACTGATGACAATTCCTTCAAATAATAAAAGAAAAAAATCAAACTAAGTTGATGTACCTTTGATGTCCTGAAGATGTATGTTGTCTGCCTTGTCATTATGAAGATCAAAATTTTGGAGATGTTACAATAGGTTACTGCTCACAATTGAAGTCCTTGGAGAGCTAATATTTGAGATGGTCTTACTGGGAACTAAGTCTTGATCAAGACTTATGTTGTAAACCCTTGGACTAGAGAAGTATTCTTGCAAGTTTTAACTCATTCTACATCAGATGTATACTTAGACAACTAGCATTTCAAACAGTAAAATATTCATGCATGAAACTTAAGTGAGTTACAACAATGACACTTTTGTTCTTTAGGCCCTAGTTCTGATACCAAATATTTATCATACTTATGTTCAATAGTCTTGTTCAAAGAGTAGAGGAGAAGCCACAACTTTCCAACAACTACTTATGAGAACCTTAAACAACAACGAACTATAATTTGGTTCAAAACTTCAAATCAAATATAAGAGAATTCAGTCTAGATAAATCTCAGTCTATATTGAGATTGTTTCAAGTGAACAATCCGCAAGACAAGTCGTTTTGTTCTAGCGCAGAAGAGAGTGATTAAATAGATCCTCAAACTTAGACAGAAGAACCTTTGTACCTAGATCTATAATCTTCCATTAAAAATCAGATAAGAATGGGTTGCAAACTTTGAAACTTGGATCAACATGAGCTGAAGTCATTATTTAAACTCCAACAGGCATGAAGTCTCATCAACATATAGTTATGACTCATATAGACAGGTGTCAAATAGCTCTCAAGAAATTCCTGTAGACTGAACCCTTAGAGTATTTAATACACCTTCATGTATTCAATGAATCCCACACCACAATAGGAATATTACTTCTCCAAAGGTCGAAATATTTCAGAGCATACCCACTTGAAGTGATGACATAAAAAATAAAAAATCCAAGATCAAACAAAACCTTTTGTCCTTAACGAAGTCCAAATGACTGCTTCAGGACAACGGGAAAGTTTAGCATTTGATTCTTAAAGTTGTACTACAACAATACTCCTTGTTTTTTAGTGTATAAGAATCAAGTAAATACTAGGCCTCTTCTTTGATTAGGCTAGACTTCGATGAAATCAATTCATGTTAAAATTTTCAATCTGCCTCTTCTTCTGACATACAAATAACTGCTAGACTCGTATGAAAAATCATGTCACTATGAAACCTCAACGTTTAATAAAAAAATTCATAGTCAATGTAAGGATATTAGAGGAAAAATATCTCTTGTGTTATCTCTCATTTCAGCTACATACCTATTGAGTCATGCCTTAAAGGTAGAATATCTCACTTCTCAATTGTATTGCATTCTCTTCTTGCTTGGGCTTGTCCTCACCTGTGCTCTAATATACATGGATTACAATTATAGCATACACTATGGAAATTGGGTACCAAGCCACAAGGATTAAATGTGTCAACAGCTAAATCTTTAATGCTAAATAGTAACATTTCATTATTTCCAATGCCTTGAAGGAGTTACACCTATACTAGATTTCACCCTCAATACCTCTACTAGATGCCTCCATCATACCCAATTCATTTGATAGATAGTCGAGAAGTGCTCAGGTGCAGCCAGACATCTTTTGCATTGAATATTGATGGAAAGTTCTACTCATGATGCCACAAGTGCCACTTTATTGGAGTTTTTCATGGTGTTTGTGCACTCATTCAAGGTTTGAAGAAGGAATCCACTTTGGAGGAGGCCACACATGCTTCTAAGGAGGATCCATTCATTTTTCGTGAAGGAGGATACATGGTTAACCACTTGGAGGAGGAACCTTACTTTGTGGTGCCAATTTTGGAGGATTTTTGCAAAACCAACTCCATTATCATGTTATTGTTTATTTGTATCATGGATCTGGTTGATTGAGAGCATTATTGTAGTCTTTTTCTAAAATATTTTCATGATTTTTCGTGGAGTAGAAAGGCGATGTCAACATCCTATTGCTATCTTTAGTATAGAGTTGTTGAGCAGGCTTGAATGATATCATTTTATTGTATTCCTTGCAGAGAATACTGAAACTAGGAAAATGTTGCAGTAATAGTTGTGAGCATGCTTACAGTGCTTCAGTTACAACAAGTGACACTATGGCTACTAAAAGGAAGTGGTGGCAACAAAATTTCAAGGGTTGGGAATAGCACTAGCCTTTCAAAAAGGCAAGAAGGAGATACAAACATTGAAGATCATTTTCCAAAACATTCAATAGGTTAAAATATAAAGCTTCCTGGATGATCCAGTTTAAAAAAATTTTGATGTATTATTTGGTAGGGGCTGGCATGCATTAGATGTCGCCTTATTCGTTGCAACTGATCAATCAATGGTTGCAATCATAGCCTTAATACTTGTCAAGAATTTTTGTACTCTAAAGTTGTTATCCTTGTTACTTGGTAGAATTCCTTTCATTCACATTGTAGATGGGAGCCTTTTGGAGGAAAGGGAGATTCATATTTAGTGTGGTTATTATTTTTTCAAAAACAAAAGCTTTGCAAAATTCTAGCATAGACAGTGAAGTATGTGGTATATGAATTGAGTAGATAGTGCTACTTAATAGGGAAAATTTATGAGCTAGTGTAGTATGGTATTTGAAGATGCCTCATACAGTTTGTTGAAGGAGGTTGTTAGCGACTATGGTATTTTACTAGCTGATTGAAAACTCCTGTACATCCAAAATTTTTGCATAATCACTCCAAGTTTGGTTTTCTCTTTTACTAGTTGATTGACTACCCCTTTACATCCCAAAGTTTTTTGAGTTAATAATTCCAGCAAGTAACTAGATCTAATCTATTTGCTTAGATAGTTCATTTTAGGATAACTTAACATCCCAGTTGTATCTTTATTTAGTAGATTTGTAATATGATAGGTGGTAAATTTCCATGATGGTGGTTTCAAAGAAATTTTAACACATACTATCAGATTGGACATTTTGATAACATGCATTTTCATTAGTTTTCATGACTTCCACTACTATTCCATTGCTCATTTTGTTGGTTAACTAGAGGATGGTTACAAGCTGATGTCTTTACTTAATTTTTTAAATTCTATAATTTAAGTGTCAACAAAATCTAACTTAATATTTAGTATTGCCTAAGCCACATGCCTAAAATTGGGCATGATAAAATTCATGAGTTCAAATCCTTTGGCATAATTTCAATTCTTGAAACAATTATTCTACTTGGATCCTATCAGTAACTACAAAATGGAAATTCTGAGATCCTAGCAATATCAGTATGCATACATGATATTGTTTACCACGTGCCTATCATGAGCCCTTTAATGATTATTTGTAGCCATTTTCACATAGATACCAACAAAGAAAATAGTTTGACATAGCATTCAAGGCACTGCTTTCAATAATTGGAAATTTCTACAATTAAATGAAGTATTCCACACTATATTATTTTCTAGAAATTTAAATATCAAAAATATATATTTAAGGTAGTAGAGAAATAATGTTCCCAGAAGTTAAAAATGTCTAGTTCATCTAGAGAGGAAAAACATATACGAGAAGCCACAACACATTTTTCAAATTGCAATACTGAAAGTAGTATGACCGTACCTCAGTCCCAACTTTTAGCTCAAGTATCTTCTTTGCCACAGCCCCAGCTACTACTCTTCCAATTGTTTCCCGTTCTGAAGAGCTGCCACCTCCCTACATTTTAAGTAAATGTAGTTATAATACATAAATCACTAAGTTGTATCTTCAAAAGCAAGAAGAATTGAAAGAGAGGCATACTACTCAACAAATAGGCTTGCTTAACCATAAATGAATTGAATGAACACTATATTTGAAGTCATATGTGGAATCCACATGAGATTGCCGATAGGCTAATGAAATTTCATTGTAATCCTGTCAAGTTTAGTAAAATGAAATCAAGAAAGAGTGGATTTGGAGTTTCAAAAGCTCATGTGTTGTAAACAACTATCTTAATTACTTTTTAAAACACAATGCCGAAATGTATGACACAATCCTATTCTTTATTTAGAGTATAAACTTTGTAACCAAGCACTCATGATTTTAGTAGACATAATCATCATAGAGTGAACATTCCCCGAGAACTTTTATGATTTATCCAATTACTTATCACATAATATTAATATAATGACTTATGTTTAGAATTACTAGGACCACATATTATTCCTAGAGGTCATAATCATGTTTATATTTCATCTATTTTTATACAACTTTGTTCATGAAGAAAGTTGTCGTTATGAAAAATTCACTTCCAGGTTATATAGTACTATCATTCTCAACTCCTCTGCTAACTAGCCAAAACAAATATTGTTTCAAATCATAAGGTGTTTCTGCCTCTCATTTGCTTTAAGGATAAAAAATGCTTGATTCACAGTCAATCTCGAATAAGGGTGAGGGTGTTTTCGTTATAGACTTACACAATATTCATGAATACAAAGCATTCAGACAGAGATTAATTTCAATAGCATTTAGGGATTCGAAGTAGCATGAATACAAATTCTTAGGATAGAGATTAATTTCAATTGTTTCTTGTTATAACACACAAGTACACACAGAAAACTAACAAAAATTTAAAAATAAAACATATCATTTAAAACCTAGAGAACCCAGGAAAGTTATATATTGGAATGCTATATATTAACTGAATCCAGCTATAATCAGAAAAGGCTGAATATTAAAACCTAAATGTGTCAATATCATGTGAAAATGTGACATAGGAGCATCGGGCTTTTAACTGGTCTCAGGTGCAAAGCGCCCCGCGCCAAAGGTGTTCAGTAGGTTCAAGCAGTGCATGGGGGAGAACCCATTCCAATCTCACCTGATATGTGAATGAATAAATTCGTTTGTGTTTCTTATAAGAAAAACTTTATACCATAACTAACTGAAGGGTATAAGCCCCTTCGATCAATCCTATCGAAGGTACTACTTGCGCATTGTCGTTATCCTAAAAAGAACTCTCTTCTTTATTTATCGCTCGGGAAAACTTATATCGAGGTGTAGCACAACATTGAGCTATATATTAACTATGCCAACCTTACCTAACTTCTTTAATTAATACTTGAAGCGATATATATAAGTAACTTTTGCTGAGCCTAGATCTGATATACCAACCAGAAAGTTGTAAGAAAGATGTCAATTTCATAAAATAAATGGACTGCAAAATAAATAGATTTTTATAGAATTACACAATCATCGGTTTTGGCCTCGTCGCTTCCAGAAGCATATTGATTGTCCTCTGGGCTGGACGCATCGGCCAACTAATTGTCTTCTTCATCTTCACGTTGTAATCTATCATAGATCGAGTTACGACTTTGATCTCTTCTTGGTCTTCCTCTGCTTCGTTGGGACTCGATTCTTCATTATGTGGTCGTTCTTCCTCGAAGGAAATCAAGTCGTCTGATGAAATCCTACCACGCTTTCCCATGGCTCGGCTCGGCTCAAATAATGGGGATCTAACTCATACAATACTTGCCCATGGCCAGGCTCGTCTCAGCTACCCAGGATAGATCCCAGAATCTATACGAAAAGCCCGAGCTCAAATTCGAAACCCTTGAACCAGCGAGGGTTTTAAAATTTAACTAATAAATAAAACTATCCTTCCTAATGCATTTGTTTTCACCTTCTTGCGAAATTTAAGAGAGGGAAGGGTTCCTGCCAAGGTTTGGAAGTTCCCGCCATTTTTTTATTGGATTTCCTCGCAATGAGGGTCACTAGAGAAATCCTTGTTGATCCACTCTCATAGGGAGAAGGTTCTGAATGAAGCAATGACCGTGGGTGTATTTGTAGCATTGTAGGTTTAAATATATATAATTAGTTTATATGTGTAGATATATTGTTGATGTATTATTAGTTTAGATATGTATATATATTTTTGATATTTCTAAGTAGGTTTAAACATATATCATTATTCTTAAATGTTGAGATATTTCATCTATACAATATTATAATTATAATATTGTTTTTGTTTTAATTTTTGTCCAGTTGAATATATGTAACTGTAGTTAATGATTTTAATGGAGGGTGTTACAAGGACAATTTGAGTAAACTATAAAATGAAGAGGGTCATGAAATCAATACAAGGATCTTCATAGGGTTAGTGGGTGTCAATGTGATAGAATATTGTATTAATATAAATAGATAACAATTTAGGAAATATTGATAGAAATTTCACATATGTATATGTTGTGGTGCAAATTTAACAATGTTTTTGAAATTATTTTGTAAGGCATGACAATGGTAAAGTTTTCCATGTTTCTTAGAAGCATGCATGTGTACGTAATGGTGGCATAAATGGCTTATGTTGGGAGGCATGAGGTTGAACCCCAACAAATGCAAGCAAGGAGATAAATCTAGGAACGTTGGTGGTGTGGGTCAATGAGCATTGGGCTATTTAACTTGCTTTGACATACATTTGTTTTTTTATTGAAATTTTTTTGATGAACACAAGCAAGTGGAAATTAATTGATTTTAGACATTGCAATGTGGTAGAAGCATCTTCAAATTTATGAAATCACCACTTTAACTCGACAGTTACAACTAAGTGGTATTTATTCTACTAAAGTCACTCTAGACTTTGACCTAAACCTATCTTAAGTAAACAACCCCCTTAAGAAGGAAATTTGGCACATGAGGGGTGAACATGTCACATGGCAATGTGGGGGAATAAGAACATACTATTTTCATCCACCAAGTAGAAAACAAGCTCCCATCAATGTTATGCATTACTTCAAATGGGTTGAGTATCCTTTGATGCCTTTGTTGAACCCTTAGTTAAACTGAGAGGGGGGGGGGGGGGTGAATCAGTTTAACACATTCATGGACTTTTAAAAATTTTCATTAAAACTTATTTACACCTTCATTTCATGTCCAACTTAATATGTGAGTAATCTTAGAAGGTGAGCAGCAAGTATTCATATAATATAATAGTAGACTTAATATGAGAGCAGTAGGTATTAAGCAGAAGATATAAATCAGATCAACACATAGACATCATGCACAGAGACACCAAATATAAGTGGAAACCAATAAAGGGAGAAAACCACGTCTTATTATTGTTGTGATGCAAAGGCAAGCTCCAACTCCCTTTCACCACTACTTTTCTGTAGGTACCAACCTACAGGAGGCTCCAATTCTCAATTCTGCAAGCTACAACTTGCAAGGAAGCACCGAATCCCTTCAATTTTCTGCAGGCACCAACTTACAGGAGGCTCCAACCTCAGTCAGCTACAATTGACAGCTATCAAGCTGCAACTTGATAGGGAAGCTCCAACTTCCTCAATTTATTAAACTGAATGTTTGTTGATTTACCTCAGATATCAGCTCTATTCTATAGCTTCTCTTTCTGCTTTTCTTTTCTTAATCTTCTCTGCCTCACTCTTCTATACTCTACCTTCTCTATATTTACTCTCTCTAACCTCTCTTATGCATATCCGGTTGATATTATATATAGAATTCCTCACATGACTGTTTGTATTTCACAAAGAATTTGGAGTGAACAGTCATGACTCTTTGGCTTATGTCTTCTCATTCCTTTTATCTACTCATTCAATAAATATAATTGTAGGTCTCAATTTAACATTACAGTAGGATATTTATTCTCTTCCAGAGACTTTCCAATGCATCACAAACAATAAAAATCAATTAAAACACTTACAATCAAATTACAATGAGAACTCCAGCTCAACTCATTTAGTCTTTTGGCTCGCTGCGCATTTGTCTTTTCTTTGACTGTGTCTGTCTTTTCTATGACTGTGTTTTATCTCTTTTCAGCTCTGTTTGTTCATTTGTCCTCTGTTGTGGTGTAACTGCTGCATACATGTAACTGTGCTTTTTATATCAGTGCATTTTGTATATATATGTAACTGCTGACTTTAAATATGGGAAAATTTCAATGCTTTTCATACAGCAAGTGTCTTGTTGATGTGGTTAGTTCCACAAGCGGAACATACATACACCACGGCCTTTGTTTTATGGCCCGATACAATTTCACCCATCGCAATTGTCTTATATTAATAATCGCCCTCCACCTTAAGTTGAGGCCCGTGGGTCTACAGACCACGTGGCACTTTTCAATACAATCACAACAACTTTATATATATATATATATATATATATATATATATATATATATAACAACGCCTTCACAAATTTCCGATTGCGATTGATATGCGGACCCGACCATGTTTTATATGGCGAAGTTTATATGACTATCGCGTCCGGCTTTCATCGCAATCGCAAATATTTGTTAACATGTTCCGATTTAACTCCGATGCGATTGGTACCTTTGTGATTGTTCCGATGCGATTGATCACAATCGCAACTTTATGTTGTGATGTTTTGATGCCTTTATATTCTGCGATGCGATTCATAAGGGTCCCACCTTATATTACTTCGTTTCTT
Organism: Pinus albicaulis; assembly: GCA_034641835.2. Classification (NCBI taxonomy): domain Eukaryota; kingdom Viridiplantae; phylum Streptophyta; class Pinopsida; order Pinales; family Pinaceae; genus Pinus; species Pinus albicaulis. The sequence goes on along the minus strand of CM076571.1, from coordinate 73,904,509 downwards.
TTGATCATAAAGCGCTCCACTTATTAATATATATGCTTTGAACCTTTGTTCATATGATTCAGGCTTCATCGCAATTGCAATTCTTTGGTTGCATGTTCCGATACATATCCATTATGTTTTATAAACCCATCGGGTCCGGGCTTCATCGCAATCGCAATTTTCTGTTTATATGTTCTGCTGCCCTTATAATATTTGATGCGATTGGAAAAGGATCCCACCTTATGGTACTTTGATTCTTTGTGCATAAGGCGCAATATATGTAATGCACTACATATATACTCCAGTGTGGGTAACGATTCCCGAAATGAGATTTATATATATATATATATATATATATATATATAGATATATATATGTATATATACTTTGCTGCTCCAATCTTTAGTGTATCTTCCAGCGAGGGAGGTGATTCTCGGAATTTGTTTGTATATATATATATATATATATATATATACTTGCCGCTTGGGTTATACGATTCCCGGAATTGTGTTTATGTATCCTCCACCTAGGGTAGCGAATCTCGGAATTAAAAATGGTTTCAGTTTTCCTCTACCTCCACTTCTCGATCGTTTCATCTCTACCGTATTCGATCGTTACACTTCATCGTTGTCGTCGTCTCCTTTTCCTCTTGCTTCGCTTTTGATTTTTCTTTTTGTTCGCTCGGTTCTTTGCTCCGTATCTCGTCTCACCGCTTCCGTTCGTTTGCTGCCTCCATTGCCATCGATGAAAATATTTCCAACAGTCTCCCCCTTTGGCATTGATGGAAATACACTTCCTCTGTTTGTCTATTAGGATCCTTTCTCCTATTGCTTGCTCTTCCTCCCCCTTTAACATCAATGGAAAGGGATTTGAATTCTTAGTGTAGCTTCTATTCTTTCATCCTGTGATTTTATCCTTTTTCAATATTTCGTGCATTTTCTCTCTCTGGAATTATTTGATTTTGTACGCTGCTGCTTCAACTGTTGGATTAGATTCACATCGGGTTCACTACTCTTCCGTGTTCGGTTCACGTCAGGTTCACCACTCTTCCACTGCACCACTGACCCTTTCGCCCTTTTATTGATTCTTTTATGTTGAATGTATTCTTGCCATAATCCTTTTGATCCTAAGGACCTATTTTCTTGCTTCCCTTGCTAGTTGATCTCCCAATGAGAATGATGTTTTCGTTTCTGTTCTCCCCCATGAAACTGTTCTTTCTCTTTATATTAGAGAGTAGCATCTACAGATACTACCCCTAATCTGTCTCTCAAATATTCAAATGGTTCTCTGGCAAGCGGTTTAGTAAATATATCTGCTGTCTATTCTTTTGTTGGTACATACTCCAGTTTTACTATCTTCTGAGCCACTTGTTCTCGGAGTTGTTCTCGGAGAAAATGATACATGGTTGGGATATGTTTATTTTTTGAGTGAAGCACAAGATTTTTAGATATACTTATAGCACTTGTATTATCACATTTGATTGAGATAGGCTCATCAATGCTTACCTTCATGTCTTGGAGGGTTTGCTTCATCCACATGACTTGTGTACAACATGCTGCTGCTGCTATATATTCTGCTTCTGCTGTAGACAGAGAGATAGATGTTTGTTTCTTGCTTAACCATGCGACCAGACTTTCTCCTAGATAGAAAGCACCTCCACTTGTGCTTTCCTGTCATCCACTCAGCTGACCCAATCTGCATCTGTGTATGCGGTCAAAGTGAAGCTTTTGCCTTTAGGATACCAAAGTCCATACTGTGTTGTTCCTTGTAGGTATCTAAATATTCTTTTGACTGCAAGAAGGTGATTTTGTTTAGGTGCTGCTTGATATCTAGCCACTAGTCCTACTGCTAGCATGATGTCTGGTCTTGATGCTGTTAAACACAGAAGGCTTCCTATCATGGATCTGTAGAGTTTTTGATCTATATCTACAGACCCATCATCAGCACACATCTTGCATCCCGTGATCATGGGAGTTGACACAGGTTTGCAGTCCTCCATTTTGAAAATTTTCAACATTTCTTTTAAGTATTTTTCCTGTGAGATGAACGTACCTGTGTTCTTTTGCTAAATTTGAAGTCCTAAGTAGAAGCTGAGCTCTCCAATCATAGACATCTCAAACTCGTTTTCATCTCATCAGCAAACCCTTTTGCTAGGTCTTCTCTGTTTCTTCCAAACATAATGTCATCAACATATACTACAACAACCAGGAGTTCATTTTCATGGGCTTTTATGTATAGATTGTTGTCTACTCCACCTCTCTTAAAGCCTTGTTTTTGCAAATATTTATCCAGTCTTAAGTACCAAGCACGAGGAGCCTGTTTCAGTCCATAAAGAGCCTTTTTCAGTCTGCATACATAGTCTTCTTTGTCTGTTAATGAGAAGCCTTCTGGTTGTTCCCTGTAGACTTCTTCTTCTAAGTCTCCATTTAGAAATGCATATTTCACATCCATTTGATATACTTTGAAGTTTTGGTAGCAAGCAAAGGCCAGAAAAATTCTGATGGCTTCCATTCTGGCTACATGGGAAAATGTTTCATCGTAATCAAGTCCTTCGATTTGTGAATATCCTTTGTAGACAAGTCTAGCTTTGCTCCTGATTACCTTTCCTTCCTCATTCATTTTATTTTTGAATACCCATTTTGACCCTATGACATTTTTCTCAGTGGGTCTAGGAACTAGTTCCCAGGTATTGTTTTTCCCAATTTGGTCTAATTCTTCATTCATTGCATTCACCCAAGACTTGTCCTTGCTGGCTTCTTCAAATTTCTTTGGCTCTATTTGTGACAACATGGCTATTTATACCTCTTTAGTTTGTTCTGTTAGCTGCCTTCTTGTTTGGACCTCTACTCCCTTGTCTCCAATGATTTGATCTTCAAGATGATTCTTCTGAGTGTATCTTGATGGGGCTTTCGAGCTCAGCTCTGCATCTTCTGTTGTCTTGCTTGTTTCATCATTATTCTGGTTTTCTTCTTCATGGTTGTCTGATGGACTGCAACAGTCTATATCTCTTGTATTGTTTGGAAGTTCTTCATCAAATCTCACATCAATGCTTTCTACTATTTTTCGAAGAGTCTTGTTGTAGCACCTGTACCCTTTACTTTTGGATGCATATCCTAGAAATATCCCTTCATCTGCAATTGCATCAAATTTTCCAAGATTTTCATCATTATTCTTTATGTAACACTTGCTTCCAAAGATTCTAAAATGTTTCATTGAAGCTGGCTTTCCATGCCATAGTTCATAAGGAGTCTTGTCACTGCTTGGCCTTAAGTGAGCTTTATTAAGGATATGCACCGCTGTGTGTACTGCTTCTTCCCAGACGGTCTGAGCAATATTACTTTCATGCATCATGGCTCTGGCTATTTGCTGTAAAGACCTGTTTTGTCTCTCTGCTACTCCATTTTGCTAAGGTGTTCCTGCAATAGTAAATTGTTGCTTTATCCCATATTCATTGCATAGGTCAGCAAAGTCATAATCTGTAAATTCACCTCCTTTGTCTGATCTGATGCATTTAAGCTTGTATCCTGTTTGATTTTCTGCTAATGCTTTGAAGATCTTAAATTTTTCCAGAGCTTCTGATTTATTCTTGAGAAATGCAACCCATGTCATTCTGGAGAAATCATCTATTATCAACATGAAGTAGGATTATCCACTTGGAGTTTTGGTTCTTGCGGCTCCACACAGATCCATATGCACAAGCTGTAGAGGTCTTCTTGTTGATAGCTCATCTTTGGCCTTGAAGGATGTGAGAGTTTGTTTGCCTAATTGACATGATTTTCATATGGTATTAGAAGGCCTCTTTATTTCTGGCATGTCTCTGATAGCTTTCTTCTTGCTTAGTCTGATGATGTGATCGAAGCTAAGATGTCCCAAACTTTTATGCCATAACCATGAATCTTCTAGTTTGCTAAGATGACATACTTCATCTTCCTCTTTCACAATTTAAACATTACTCTCTGTTCGAAATCCTTTGAGTAGAGTCTTACTTCTGGTGCTTGATCTGACTTCACAATCTTGTGCTCTAAAAAGAACTTCACAACCTTTGTCACACATCTGACTTACACTTAGTAAATTTGCTTTCAGCCCATCTACAAATAGTACATCTTGGGCCTTTCCTCTGCCATTTTCTATGCTGACTGAGCCTCTTCCCTTGAAATTACCTGATTTATCATTGCGAAAAGTAGCATTGCCAGATTTATTTTCGTCAAGAGTTATAAACTTTCTTTTGTCTCCTGTCATGTGTTTAGAGCAGCCACTGTCCAAATACCAATGGCTTTTCAGATCTTGAGTAGTTAGAGCTAGGTCACACTTATTCTCCTTCTTTTTCCACTAGAGGCATATTTTTGTTTGGTATCTTTTGTGAGATGATCATTCACATCCCTTCAGAGGACATTTGGAAGGCATGTGTCCAACTTGATTGCATATCCAGCATTTGATCATAGTTTTTGCAAAATTGTGAGTATGAACAAAATTTCTTTGATTCATAAACTTCCTTGAGGTGTTAAACATCAATATTTGTCCATACTTACTACACTCAATGATTTTATGACCAAATTCCTTACAATAAAAACAGTAACCATAGAAACTATTTGCATCCCTGATGTAAGGTTGTCTCTTCCATTTGTTTGCTTGAGGCAGTCTCTTCAATGTTTGCATCTTTTGCTGGTTTGAATTACTCCTCCTTGCATGAAAATATGCAGCAATGTGTCCCAGCTTGTGGCAAGCATAACTGGTGGCATTCTTCATAGGAGGGAAGAATCTCCTTTTATGGTTTCCAAATTTTACATACTCAGGGGTCTTAGTATTTATTACATTCTTTGCTACTAGTGGTTTCTTTTGATCTCTGTCTTCATTATTAAAGGTTTCTTCTTTTGTAAGAATTGTTTGAGCTGCTTCATCATTCTTTTTTGCTTTTAAAAAAATAATCTCTGTCAACCTTTTCTTTGCCTTTACTTGATTCTCCTTCATAGCCTATTCCAGTCTTTATCATAGGGGATCCTTGAGCAACCAGAATTTCATTCAACTTACTAGAGGTTATTGTTTGAGAAGAGTTTATAACCACTTTCCTTTGAGCATTTTCTAATTTCTTCCTGAGACATACTACTTCTTCTTCCAAATTTTCTTGTTCCTGAGTTTTTTATTTGATTTGCTTAAGTAACATGTCCTCTATCTTCTTGGCTTCTTCAAGCTCTATCTTTAGCTGCATAAGGACTTCTAAATTTTGTTCTTCTCGTACATACTTGAGAAGAATGTCCTTTTGTTTTCTGCATTTCATCTTGAGTTTATCAATCTCTTCTAGAGCACTTCTTAGCTCCCCCTCAAGGTCGACTTCACCTTCTTCTTCTTCATCTTCTAGCAGGAGACCTTCAAGTTCTTCTATAGCCATTAATAAAAATTCAGAGGTTCCATCTTCACTTGAGAGTTCATCTGGATCTTCAGATGTATTGTTGTCTTGTTGAGCATAGAAGGATTTTCTGCTGAAACTTCTTTCCTTTCTGCAAGTTCTTTGATGTGTTTTTCTCTGACTCTTGAGACTGATTCCTTACTTTATTGTGAGGAAATTTAGCAGCATAGTGTCCAACTCTTCCACAGTTGAAGCATTTGAAAGGAATTTTACCTTTGTATTTACCTGAGCCTCTATCCAATTTCTTGACAAACTTTGCCTCTTCTTCATCTGAGCAAGAGCATATGTCTTCCTCTTCTTCTTTCTTCTTTTCTGTTTTAAAGGATGCCTCCCTCGTACTTGGCTTCTTCTGTGGGAGCCTCATCTCATAAGTTTTTAGATTTCCAAGTAGCTGGTTCATGGTCAAGGTCTCCCAATCAATTGTTTCTTCTATTGCAGAGACCTTGGGATTAAACCTGGATGGAAGAGATCTTAGAATCTTTTGCACAATTATACTTTCTAGCATGGTTTCTCCAAGAGCTTTCATATTGCTAACAATTTCTGAAACTTTTAGGAAGAAACTGGTAATGTCTTCATCATCATTCATTTTTAAGTTCTCAAACTGGGCTCTATAGACTTGAAGTTTGGCAGTCTTTACTTTCTTGTCCCCCTCATGGATGTTCTCCAGAGTATCCCACATTTCTTTGGCGGTGTCTTTGTGCATTACTTTAATAAAATCTGCTTCACACAATACATTTAAGATGAAATTCATGGCTTTTGCGTTAGCCACAAAATATTTTTTTGTTTCTTTCTCTGTGTCAGTTGCCTTTTGGGCATATCCTAATTCCACAGCAGCCCAGACTTCTATTCCTAGAGACATTAAGTATGCCCTCATTCTGATTTTCCAGAAAGCATAGTTTTCACCAGTGAAAAAAGGGGCTTTATTGGTTGAGCATCCTTCCTTAGTAGCCATCTTAGGAACCTAGGATCACCTTTCAGTTGTTAGACTGGTACAAAGGAACCTCGCTTTGATACCAATTGTTGAACCCTTAGTTAAACTGAGAGGGGGGGGGGGGGTGAATCAGTTTAAAAAATTCATGGACTTTTAAAATTTTTCATTAAAACTTATTTACACCTTCATTTCATGTCCAACTTAATATGTGAGTAATATTAGAAGGTGAGCAGCAAGTATTAATATATTATAACATTAGACTTAATATGAGAGCAGCAGGTATTAAGCAGAAGATATAAATCAGATCAACACATAGCCATCATGCATAGAGACACCAGATATAAGTGGAAACCCACCAAGCGAGAAAACGACGTCTTATTATTGTTGTGATGCAAAGGCAAGCTCCAACTCCCTCTCACAACTATTTTTCTGCAGGTACCAACCTACAGGAGGCTCCAATCCTTAATTATGCAAGCTACAACTTGTAAGGAAGCATCGACTCCCTTCAATTTTCTGCAGGCACCAACCTACAAGAGGCTCCAACCTCAGTCAACTACAATTGACAGCTATCAAGCTGCAAATTGATAGGTAAGCTCCAACTTCCTCAATTTATTAAACTGAATGTTTGCTGATTTACCTCAGATATCAGCTCTATTCTGTAGCTTCTCTTTCTTCTTTTCTTTTCTTAATCTTCTCTGCCTCACTCTTCTATACTTTGCCTCATCTATATTTACTCTCTCTAACCTCTCTTATGCATATCCAGTTGATATTATATATAGAGTTCCTCACATGATTGTTTGTATTTCACAAAGAATTTGGAGTGAACAGTCATGACTCTTTGGCTTCTGTCTTTTCATTCCTTTTATCTACTCTTTCAATAAATATAACTGTAGGTCTCAATTTAACATTACATTTGGATAATTGTTCTCTTCTAGAGACTTGCCAATGCATCAAAAACAATAAAAATCAATTAAAACATTTACAATCAAATTACAATGAGAACTCCAGCTCAACTCATTTAGTCTTTTGGCTCGCTGCGCATTTGTCTTTTCTTTGACTGTGTCTGTCTTTTCTGTGACAGTGTTTTATCTCTTTTCAGCTCTATTTGTTTGTCTGTCCTCTGCTGTGGTGTAACTGATGCATACATGTAACTGTGCGTTTTATATCAGTGCATTTTGTATATATATGTAACTGCTGACTTTAAATCTGGGCAAATTTCAACGCTTTTCGTACAACAAGTATCTTGTTGATGTGGTGAGTTCCTCAAGCGGAACATACATACACCACGGCCTTTTTTTTATGGCCCAATACAATTTCACACATCGCAATTGTATTATATTAATAATCGCCCTCCACCTTAATCCGAGGCCCGTAGGTCCACAGACCACGCGACACTTTCCAATACAATTGCAACAACTTTATATATATATATATATATATATATATATATATATATATATATATATATATAACAGCGCCTTCACAAATTTTCGATTGCAATTGATATGCGGACCCAACCATATTTTATATGGTAGATTTTATATGACTATCGCGTCCGGCTTTGCCAATCGCAATCACAAGCTGCCTTACTCCGATGCGATTGATATGCTCCACAAATTTTCGATTGCGATTGATATGCGGACCCGACCATGTTTTATATGGCGGAATTTAAATGACTATCGCGTCTGGCTTTCATCGCAATCGCAAATATTTGTTAACATGTTCTGCTTTAACTTCGATGCGATTGGTACCTTTGCGATTGTTCCGATGCGATTGATCGCAATCGCAACTTTCTGTTGTAATGTTTCGATGCCTCTATATTCTCTGATGCGATTCATAAGGGTCCCACCTTATATTACTTCTTTTATTTTGATCATAAAGCGCCCCACTTATTAATATATATGCTTTGAACCTTTTTCTATATGATCCGAGCTTCATCGCAATCGTAATTCTTTGGTTGCATGTTCCAACACATATCCATTATGTTTATAAACCCATCGGGTCCGGGCTTCATCGCAATCTTAATTTTCTGTTTATATGTTTCGTTGCCCTTATAATCTCTGATGCGATTGGGAAAGGGTCCCACCTTATGGTACTTTTATTCTTTGTGCATAAGGCGCAATATATGTAATGCGCTACATATATATTCCAGTGTGGGTAACGATTCCTGGAAAGATATATATATATATATATATATATATATATATATATATATATATATACTTTGCTGCTCCAATATTTAGTGTATCTTCCAGCGGGGGAGGTGATTCACAAAATTTGTTTGTATATATATTTATATATATACTTGCCGCTTGGGTTATACAATTCCCGAAATTGTGTTTATGTATCCTCCAGCTGGGGTAGTGAATCTCGGAATTAAAAAATGGCTCTGCCTCTGCCTCCACTGCTCGACCATTTCACTGCCTCCACTGCTTGACTGTTTCATCTCTACCTCTGTATTTGACTGTTACACTTCAACAGTGTTCTTCCGCCTGTATCCTTTTCCCTGCTTGCTTTTCTTTTGTTTGTCTCTTTTGTGTTGCCCTTTTCGTGTATCTGCTTCAGCTGCCTCCTTTGACTGTCTCTGTCTTTGTTGCCTCCATTGCCTGTCTCTATCTTTGCTGCCTCCATTGCCATCAATGACAATATTTCGAACAACCTCTAACAATTGTATTGAATGTATGTGATGTTAACTAAGTTAACCAACAAAACATGCCTTCAATAATGGTAACAAGACTTACAGACTATATATTGCATCGAACAATCAAATGAGGCTTTAATATGTGTAACCAACCATACATGTAGTTTATCAAGTTGACCAAACTAACATGCTTCTACTAGTGATAACCAAAAGGTACATGTTGGTAATCGGGTGACCAATGTGGTATGCCTCAACATTCATAATTGAACATAAATGTTGTTGATGGGGTTGACCAACCTAACATACCTCTCGCAATTTTAGTTAAACATGCACGTTGATAGGGTTAATCTCCAAGATAGCGTTAATAAAAAATAGATGTTAATAACCAACCTAACACATCACTAACAATGACAACGGAATGTGCATGTCAGTAAATAAACTAATCGACATGACATGTTGCTCATTAAGATGATTGACATGACACACAACTCGCTAAGTTGACCAACTTGACAAACTATTGGTTTTGTCATTGAACTAACATCCCTTTAATGAACACAACCAAATGTACATGATGTTGAACAAGTAAACCAACCTAACATACCTTTAACAATAATAACAATGTGTGCAATTTTTGGATCGGGAAAACCAAACTAACATACCTCTAATAATCGTAATCGATCATACATGCCTATTGTGACCAACCCTTCAGGAGTTCCCTTGCTTTCGTGCAAAATTAAACATGTCATGAAACTATTAGACTAACTTTGATACATATACAAATTAAGTTTGTATTACTTGTTAGAATTGTGTTATAAAGTCTTTCCCCATTAAATGTCACGGGTTTGAATCCAAGGGAAATTAAAGTATGTATGCCCCCATGGATTAAATAGTTATATCATTGCATGAAGGGCAGCCATTGTCCCATCTGTGAATACTCTTGAATGTATCATTTTATAGGACTTTCCTTAAGTTTCTGATGACTTACTTTTGGGAATTTTTGTATGTGAACCCCAGTTCGAATATAATCGTAACTTACAGACTTGTTTCGAGCGTCTCTTGAGTTTTACTTTTCGTAGTTTTTCCATGTTCGACACTGATATATAATTTTTCTACTTGAGTTCTGTTATTCATTACATTCAGAGAATAGCTGATAACACATCTAGTATTTTATTTCTTTGCCACGATTTTAGCATGGGGTTTTCTCTATAACCCTATTCGCTTCTATTGACATAATACGCACTTGTTTTCTGGTTACTGAGATAATATAAATTTAAATTTTTATTTAACATTCATATAGTTATTCTTAGGTTTCAATTCCATACTTCCTTAACGGTTTTCTTCTCAGATCGATCCAAATTCTATTATTCATATTTACAATGAATACATGTATAGTTTTAATTAACCTGAGGCGATGTTTTCGTCCTCAAAACTAAGACGATTTTCTAATGGCTTCCATGACATTGTGAACGACACTCTTTAGAGTTCAGGATGTACCATTAACATTCTCATTTAGTTATGTTTCGGCATAAATCTTATATTTTGTTTTTCATAATACCATTCATTAGATTTTTAATTGGGTTTACTTCCCAAGTTCTCATTTTTGTTCTATTTTGTTTGAAGGTCAGGGTTTAATTTCAACCTTGTTCGTTCTCCTAGGTACGAACTAATAATTATCAACCATCACTATTGTTTTCCGATTTATTTATCCTCTGCTTTTACATATATTGAATATAATTTTTCGTATATGAATTCTCTGATAATTTTGTTATCTTGTACTCATGCATGTAAAATAGATCATCACTAGATTCGATAGATTTATTCATAAAGCTATTCCACATTGCTTTTAAGAGTTAACGAATCGTTTACTCCTATTTCATGTTGGTACTCACTAGTTGTTCTCGAGAATGAGTCAATGCTTTGCCTCAGCAATGACTAATATTTAAAATTTTATTTTATAAATCAATGTATATTTACATTGAATCCACCGAGAATCAAACGATTGGTTTCACTGAATTCTATCTTGAATAATACACATAATTTTACATACATATACTTTGATTTAAATTGCCCAAAACGGGACAATATCAACTTATATACTGTTATTATTTTAAGAGTTAATATTGGGTGATATCCATTTCTAGAGTTATGTGTTTTTCTCTGTGAGTATTTATAACTTTTCATTTAATCACCTTTCATGTCTGAAAGGATATATTTATGTTAAAATTCTGGAATTTAACATAAAATGTTTTATGTCAAAATGATATAGGAAAACGCTCATAGTATATTTAGAGTGTACAATATTAGTTTCTCATGGACTTTGATTTTAATCCATAATTACATGTGACATTCAGAAATAGTTATGAATTTATGAGTCAAATTTTCTAACAGAAAACTATAATTAAATCTCTTAATTACTCTGAGATTTAACTAAAATATAATATAATATGTATTTGTTATAAGGCTTTTAGTTTTCTAATAAAAATATCTGTATAATTAATTTTTGTTCTATATCACAGATTTCTTTGTATTTAGTATAAAAAGTTATATATAGATTTTCAACTTTCTATACATCTTGTATTTTCCTGAAATTTTTATACATATTAGACTTTAATTTATCATAGTTGCATAATTAAATTTTCTAGGATATATGAAATTGTAATATTCTCCTGCATGCATTTATCTATGTAGTTCATAATCATTTTAACTGTTGTAATCACATAAGTAAACTTTTCTTTTCTCGGAGAAGGAAATCTCCAAATTTAAACCATTAATTGGTTTAGAGATTCTGGTAGATTGATCTCATCAGATTTACTCCCTTGCAACTATACAGATTTGAAGTATTCCTACTTCATTTAAGTCTGTTAAATGTAAGGGTACTAAAATTTCTTCAGTATAAAAATTCTTGATTTATTATACAACAATAACATTAACCATAAATGCTTCAATTAAAATTTAGTAAATCTAGTTTTGAGTGCATTCCAATTTTTCTTATGACCAATCCTCCCAACCATAGAATTCCTTTCTCTCCAAAATTCACCCCTGAGCGGAGATCCACTCCAAGAATAGACCAACCTCAATCTGTTCTGGAGCAGCTTATTTAAGCTATGCTCTCCCCAAAGCCTGTTTCCAATTCTGCGTCTAGAATTTCATGATGCTTTATTCCTATTTCCTAGGATTTCCTTATTTAGGGATTTTTAAAGCTGCTTTCTGCTTTTCCAGCTTTTTACCTCTTCCCAACTACTTTCCTCATCATTGGGGAAATTTAGATTTTTCCTCAAAAATCTAAATTAGAAATAAATTCTTTCAAGGATTTTTGAAAGATTTTGGGGAAAGTCTTAACCTCTTTCCATAACCTCATGGATTAGGCAAGTGATCTCAAAAATCTCATTTGGTCATAGTGCACACAAAATATTTTATTTATTTTTATAAATAAATAGTTAACTAAATCCACACAATAATTATCCATTGGGGTCCACTCCCTTTTGGAATTAATTTCAAATGTCTAACTTGAAAAACATAAAACTAGGAGTGTTACATATTCCCCCTCTGAAAACAAACACCGTCCTCGGTGTTAACAACTAACTAATAGAGTTTATTTTGAAAATAGAAATGGATATTTTTCCATGATATCAGCTTCTCTTTCCCATGTAGTTTCTTCAGTAGTAAAGTGCTTCCACTGCACCTTTACTCTAGCTACTGTTCGATTTCGCAATTCAATTTCTTCCCGCTCCAAGATTTGAAGCGGTTCTGGAAGGAACTCCCCTTCTGGTTCCACCTGGATCACATTCCAATCAATAATGTGAGAAGCATCATGAACATATTTTTTCAATAAACAGACATGAAATACATCATGAAATTTATTATGTTGAGGTAACGCCAATTTATACGCTACTGGTCCAACCCTTTCTAAGACTTCAAAAGGTCCACAATATCTAGGAGCCAATTTTGCACAACTACCAGTATGTAGTGTACTTTTCTTGGGTTTAATTCGTAGGTAGACATAATCACCCACTTTAAATTCCCTGTGAGTTCTCTTTTGATCTGCATAACTTTTCTGTCTATCTTGAGCTATTTTAATATTTTTCTGAATCTGTTTTGCCACTCTTTCCATTTCCTGCAAAGCATCTGGCCCTAGAATTAGCTTATCTTCAGGTTTACTCCAGCTTAAAGGAGTGTGAAACTTTCTTCCATAAAGTGCCTCAAATGGACTCATTTTTATGGATGCTTGATAGCTGTCATTATACGCAAATTATGCTAAGTGTAAACACTCTTCCCACTTTGTTGGCCTATCCATTACGTACATTCTTAACATATCCTCCATAATCTGATTTTTCCTCTCTGTTTGACCATCAATTTGAGGGTGATAAGCAGTACTAAAGTTTAATTTAGTGCCCATCCCTCCAGAAAAACTCTTCCAAAATGCAGTAGTGAACTTGGCATCTCTGTTTGAAATTATCATTTTTGGAACTCCATGTAACCTTACTATTTCTTTCATGAACACATTTGCTACTTGGGCTATCCCAAAAGTGGACTTTACAGGTATAAGATGGGCAACTTTTGTCAAAATGTCTACTACTACCATCACAGAATCATGCTGATATTTTGTTTTAGGTAGGCTAGTAATAAAATCCATTGAAACAATGTCCCATTTCCATTCACCACTTCATCCATTGTTTTTGGATTATCAAACTCTATTTTCTCTTTATAAGCAATCGGTAAACAATTCAAAAATCTTTGCACTTTTTCCTTCTCTTCTCGGATGTATGGCACATACCTTAGCAGATTTGTGAACTTAGTGACTAGCTCATCTATAGTGAGCTATCCCAATTTGATTTCATGAAACTATTTTGCTTTTTCATAATAATATCGTTCATTTAAGTATCGATTCTTCAACTTGATTTGAAAATCTTCCCAAGTCATTGTTTTCTCATCAATTGTGTGAACCATTTTTGTTTCTTCGCACCACAAGGTAGCCTTACCTTGCAGTTGATAAATAGATAATATGGCCTTAAGATTTCTTTCATACTCATAAACTTGAAAATATTTAATCATGTTTAACAGCCATGTCTTCGTATCTTCCTCCTTCTCTCCATCAAAGGAGGGAGGTTTTATTTTCCAGAATTCACCATGTAATTCCTTCTTTTACATAGACTGATGTCTAGAAGCATCATCTTCTTTAGATTCATCTGAGAAAGTTATCTTACTCTTTCTCTTCCTTCTGAAACCTTCACCTTCTTGGATGTTCCGTGAAGTCAGCTCTCTAAGCAATTTTTCCTATTCCTCACTGGCTAAAGATAGCCTGACATTTTGAATTCTTCTCTGGGCCATCTCCCGTTGCATCCTCTGCAACATAGCCATCAAAGGAGTGTTGGGATCTGGCATTTTATCTCCACCACTCAGATCAACATAAAGTTCATCTCCTTCAACCATTGAATTTTCAGTTTCAGTACCTTTGTACACTAAAAAAAAACAACATCAGTAACAATATAATTTTTCAAAAACCTTATTTTATGCAACGAGCACAACAACAACCCATTTTTTCTAACATCGGCTCTAATACCATTTTTAATATACCTCTCTTTCGTCAAATTTATTTATTTATTTATTTTTATACATTCATTTCACTTGGCATAATGATTCTAAATTTTTAATTTTCCTTTGCATCTAAAACATTGTATATAACCCTTTATATCCAATTTATTAATAAACCATATGATATTATTTCAACTCATTATTCATAGATATATGATAATGGTTTTTTTTTAGTTACATTAGTTCTATTATAGTTGGTATAGCCTTTTAAAATTTTTAAGACTATATAACTTTCAAAAATCCATATAATATTGAATTTAGGAATAATGAAATTCTTATGGTACCACTATATGGTCCCCCAACTTTATAATATACTGTTGCATATATCTCTAAGATGATAAATGATAAGTCTTAAATTTTTTTATGTTGAAATGTAAGTGCTCCATATGAATTATTTGTATACGTTAACTTCACATATGTAGGTATAGGATTTGATTTCCCTTTTTATCTTATACGAATTGACCTTATGTATCCTATTGAGATCGTTAATAGGATTTTATTGTTGCTCTGTGTAATAATAGGTATGGTTAACTCTGACATATCTTAATTATATATTTCTTGAATTTCCACAAAGGTACGTTGGTATTAAACCATTTATACATTCCATTTCTCAAGCCCTAAACTATAAGATGATTTATAAAGGTAAGTCTTACAATTCTGATATCACATTTAATATTCAATCTGAAAGGGTACATTAACATTTAATGCAAAAGGCTTTGTGTCATATCAATTTGGACACCGATCGATCTATGTGAGAACCGATCGATGCGTGCCAACTGGACGGTCGGATTTGTTTAGGTTTTTTGAACCTCCATGCATATAAAAGGTGCAGTATTAACCCTATTTCATTTCTCTATTTGTCATTTTCTCAATGCGTTTTCTCTCGTTCTCTTTCACGGTAATATTGAAGCATTTTCTATGACTATATGGTGAGCTAATGCTCCAAGCAGACGTCTCATCCTTAATTTCCATAGGTATTTCACATTACCGAGAGCTTATCTGCTGAAGATAATCGAGATTTTTCAATGTATTATGACTGTGGATTCTTATTTTAATTTTCTATCTATTATTGTATCTTCTTTTATTGTTTTATTCATTATCGTTGTTTTTAAAATGGAGACATCTGTGAATACTCTTGAATTTATCATTTTATAGGACTTTCCTTAAGTTTCCAGTGACTTATTTTTGGGAATTTTTGTATGTGAACCCCAGTTCGAATATAATCATAAATTACAGACTTGTTTCGAGCGTCTCTTGAGTTTTAATTTCTGTAGTTTTTCCATGTTCGACACTGATATATAATTTTTCTACTTGAGTTCTGTTATACATTCAGAGATTAGTTAACAACACAACTAGTATTTTATTTGTTTTCCATGATTTTAGCATGGGGTTTTCTCTATAACCCTATTCGCTTCTATTGACATAATACACACTTGTTTTCAGGTTACTGAGATAATATAATTTTTTTTATTTATTTAACATTCATATAGTTATTCTTAGGTTTCAATTCCATACTTCCTTAAAGGTTTCTTCTCAGATCGATCCAAATTCTATTATTCATATTTACAATGAATACATGTATAGTTTTAATTAACCTGAGGTGATGTTTTTTTCCTCAGAACTAAGTCGATTTTCTAATGGCTTCCATGAAATTGTGAACAGAACTCTTTAGAGTTCAGGATGTATCATTCAAATTCTCATTTAGGTATGTTTCGGCATAAATCTTATAATTTTTTTTTCATAATACCCTTCATTAGATTTTTAATTGGGTTTACTTCCCAACTTCTCACTTTCGTTCTATTTTGTTTGAAGGTCAGGGTTTACTATCGACCTTGTTCATTCTCCCATGTACGAACTAATAATTATCAACCATCGCTATTGTTTTCCGATTTATTTATCCTGTGATTATATATATATCGAATATAATTTCTCGTATATCAATTCTCTGATAATTTTTTTATCTTGTACTCATGCAGGTAAAATAAATCATCACCAGTTGTTCTCGAGAATGAGTCAATGCTTTACCTCAACAATGACTAATATTTAAAATTTTATTTTATAAATCAATTTATATTTACATTGAATCCACCAAGATTTAGATGATTGGTTTCTGTGAATTCTAGCTTGAATAATACACAAAATTTTACATACATATACTTTGATTTAAATTTCCCAAAAAGCAACAATATTAACTTATATACTGTTATTATTTTAAGAGTTAATTTTGGGTGATATCCATTTCTAGAGTTATGTATTTTTCAATGTGAGTATTTATAACTTTTCATTTAATCATCTTTCTTATCTGAAGGGATATATTTATGTTAAAAATTTGGAATTTAACATAAAATGTTTTCTGTCAAAATGATATAGGAAAATGCTCATAGTATATTTAGATTGTACAATATTAGATTCTCATGGACTTTGATTTTAATCCATAATTACATGTGACATTCAGAAATAGTTATGAATTTATGAGTCAAATTTTCTAACAGAAAACTATAAATAAATCTCTTAATTACTCTGAGATTTAACTAAAATATAATATAATATGTATTTGTTATAAGGCTTCTAGTTTTCTAATCAAAATATCTATATAATTAATTTCTATTCTATATCACAGATTTCTTTCTACTTACTATACAAAATTACATATAGATTTTCAACTTTCTATACATCTTGTATTTTCCTGAAATTTGTATACATATTAGAATTTAATTTATTATAGCTGCATAATTAAATTTTCTAGGATACATGAAATTGTAATATTCTCCTGCATGCATTTATCTATGTAGTTCATAATCAGTTTAACTGTTGTAATCACATAAGTAAACTTTTCTTTTCTGGGAGAAGGAAATCTCCAAATTTAAACCATTAATTGGTTTAGAGATTCTGGTATGTTGATCTCATTAGATTTACTCCCTTAAAACTATACATATTTGAAGTATTCCTACTTCATTTAAGTATGTTAAATGTAAGGGTACTAAAATTTCTTCAGTATAAAAATTCTTGATTTATTATACAACAATAACATTAACCATAAATGCTTCAATTAAAATTTAGTAAATCTAGTTCTAAGTGCACACCACTTTTTCTTATGACCAATCCTCCCAACCATAGAATTCCTTTCTCTCCAAAATTCACCCCTGAGCTGAGATCCTCTCCAAGAACAGACCAACCTCAATCTGTTCTGGAGAAACTCATTTAAGCTATGCTCTCCCCAAAGCTTGTTTCCAATTCTGCATCCAGAATTTCAAGATGCTTTATTCCTATTTCCCTAGGCTTCCCTTATTTAGGGATTTTTAAAGCTACTTTCTACTTTTCCAGCTTTTTACCTCTTCCCAACTACTTTCCTCATCATTGGGGAAATTTTGATTTTTCCTCAAAAATCTAAATTAGAAATAAATTCTTTCAAGGCTTTTTGAAATATTTTGGGGAAAGTCTTAACCTCTTTCCATAACCTCATGGATTAGGCAAGCGATCTCAAAAATCTAATTTTCTCATAGTGCACAAAAAACATTTTATTTATTTTTCATAAATAAATAATTAACAACATCCACACAATAATTATCCATTGGGGTCCACTCCCCTTTGGACTCAAGTTCAATTGTCTAACTTGAAAAACATAAAACTAGGGGTGTTACAGGGTGGATATATAAATAATGAGATGGTGCATAGGAACAATATTATCGAGAAGAATTTAGTATACTCTTATCTTGTTAAAGATTTATCTAATATGACTTTGAAATCAACCAAAAAACTTACTCAACAATTGGAAAAAGGTAAAAAGATTGTCTGAAATAAGAATATTCACTCTCAAAACAAATAATAGAGCTACATCCCATAATCAAGTAGAAAAATATAGAAACAACAAGTAGATTTTCCCACTCAAAAAAATGGAACTCAATGGTTCAGTGATAACCACACCATAGGAAGAGAAAGCATGAGTAGGGAAAGTAAGAAAGAAATGTCCCACATTGATGCAACAAATGATAACCAAAAGTTAACATTGGTCAAATATGAAATAAAATGCATTTGTATGGAAAAATGCCTAATATTCCCTCATCTCCCAAGAAGGGGAATACAAGTAAAAGTAAATAAAACGCTAAGTTAAAATGTAAGATGAGGTAAGATGAGATAAGGTAATTCCACACTAAATGTAAGACAAATAAATGACATAAATAAAACTTATTTGAAAATTTGAAAATAGATATATGATATGAAGAATAGAAATAATATTTGGCATACGACTAAGGTATAGGATATATGTTGATAATATGAGAAATATCAATTAATTTTGATCTAAAATATGATGTTTGTTGAGAAAGATCAATTTATTTTGTTCTAATATCTTTTCTTTTTCTTCTCTCTTTTGAAAAGAGACAACATGGCTGTGAAATGAAAATACATCAACAATAACCCATACAATTGAATAAAATCTTGTTGTTTTAGAATCACATTAACAATAACCCACACAGATCCATAAATATGAATAACATTAACATTAAAATTGAATAAAATCTTGTTGTTTTAGAATCACTCAATCTGATGTGTCAAATGAAAACACTAACAATAAACCATAACAAAATGCAGAGACCTATAAAACCAAATAAAGAGATTCTCTAAAATATCACAAAAAATATATTGATTGAAGCTTCACACTTGTTTTATTTTGAAAATGAAGGAAATAATAAGTTTCCTGATAAAAAATGGAAAAATTTACAAAGGAGGAGATATCTAACATGTACATGGATAAGACCATCAGTCTCAAGGACAGAGATACTATTACTATTATCATTTGGGGTCATTTAATTATCATTAAGTTATTATTGGAGAGATGCAATGTTAGAAATTAGAACATAGTTAAAATAAAAGCGTTCTCATTCACTAATTTAATTACTTGTTTGGCACTAACTTTAGCATTAGATTATTTTTATTGTTGTTGTCATTGTTGTTATCATCATCATAGACATCAATATCTCTAACGATTTTGCATTATTATGAAAATCAAACATTGGAAAAATAAAATGTTAAAAACAATCTTAAACACCATCATACATCACCATTCTGGAAACTTCAATGTTTCCATGCATGCCAATTAAAGGTTTGACTATTGCATATGTTCTACATTGCAAACAATCATATCAAAAGTTAGTTGTTGTTGTGAATGATATTCAAATATTTAAATACTAAATAATAAATAAGAAAATAAATAAAAATGAATTCATTAAAAACTTCTCTAGCATGTCACTCATAGAAAACTAATTGATTTAGAAATGGTCTACATACCTATATACTATGATTTTTCATTCTATAACGACACTATAACAATAGTAAATTATGGCACACCAACATAATCACTAGGGGTGTGTATGACTTCTCTAAAAATCACAACTATGGGACATATTTCTTAACAAATAATCTTTACATCACTTCATTCACGCCACCATGGCTGCATGGTGTTTTCTATTTTTGATACGATGGTTCATTAAATGAAGGGAAGTGCGATTTTGAAAGTGAACACACCACCATTCAATGCAATTTTTCATAATGGATATCAAAAAATAAAATCATAATATAACACATTAATTTATTAAAACCAAATGGTAAGGTTTAAAAAAAAATCATAATATATTATTATATTCCAATTCAAACAGCCATAAAAGGGATTAAATTCCAATTCGAATAGCCATAAAAGTGATCCAACATGTTAATCAATAAAAAAAAAGTATAATCAAAGCTACACAAAAGATCTATGATCAAATAATTTTGACTTAACTTCATTCACGCCACCATGGGCACATGGTCCTTTCCATTTTTGCTATATTTAAGGTAGTAGGAAAATAATGTTCCTAGAAGTTAAAAATGTCTAGTTCATTTAGAGAGGAAAAAAATATACAAGAAGCCTCAACACATTTTTTCAAATTGCGATACTGAAAATAGTATAACCGTACCTCAATCCGAACTTTTAGCTCAATTATCTTTTTTGCCACAGCCCCAGCTGCTACTCTTCCAATTTTTTCCCATTCTGAAGAGCTGCCACCTCCCTGCATTTTAAAGAAATGTCGTTATAATACATAAATCACTAAGTTGTATCATCAAAAGCAAGAAGAATTGAAAGAGAGGCATACTACTCAACAAATAGGCATGCTTAAGAAAAAATGAACTGAACAAACACCATATTTGAAGTCATATGTGGAATCCACATGAGATGGCCAATAGGCTAATGAAATTTCATTGTAATCCTGTCAAGTTCTGTAAAATGAAATCAAGAAAGAGTGGATTTGGAATTTCAAAAGCTCATGTGCTGTAAAAAAATATCTTAATTACTTTGTAAAACACAATGCCAAAATGTATGACAAAATCTTGTTCTTTATTTAGAGTATAAACTCTGTAACCAAGAACTCATGATTTTAGTAGATGTAATCATCATAGAGTGAACATTCCCCGAGAACTTTTATGATTTATCCAATTACTTATCACATACTATTACTATAATGACTTAGAGTTAGACTTACTAGAACCACATATTATTCCTGGAGGTCATAATCATGTTTAGATTTCATCTATTGTTATACAAATTTTTTCATGAAGAAAGTTGACATTATGCAAAATTCACTTCCACGTTATATAGTACTATCATTCTCAAATCCTTTTATAACTAGCCACAACAAATATTGTTTCAAATCATAAGGTGTTTCTACCTCTCATTTTCTTTAAGGATCAAGAATGCTTGATTGATAGACAATCTCGAATAAGGGTGAGGGTGTTTCCGTTATAGACTTACACAATCTTCATGAATACAAAGCATTCAGACAGAGATTAATTTCAATAGCATTTAGGGATTCGAAGTAGCATGAATACAAAGTATTAGGATATAGATTAATTTCAATTGTTTCTTGTTATAACACATGATTACACACAAAACACTAACAAAAATTTAAAAATAAAACATATCATTTAAAACCTAGCGAACCCAAGAAAGTTATATATTGGAACGATATAAATTAACTGAATCCAGCTATAGTCACAAAAGGCTGAATATTAAAACCTAAATGCATCAATATCATGCAAAAATGTGAAACAGGAGCATCGGGCTTTCAACCGGCCTCAGGTGCAAAGCATCCCACCCCAAATGTGTTCGGTAGGTTCAAGTGCATGGGGGGGAACCCATTCCAATCTCACCCAATATGTGAATGAATAAATTCGTTTGTGCTACTTATAAGTGAAGCTTTATACCATACCTGGCTAAAGGGTCAAAGCTGCTTCGATCAATCCTATCGAAGGTACTACTTGCGCGTTGTCGTTATCCTAAAAATCACTCTCTTCATTATTTATCACTCGGGCAAGATTATATCGAGGTGTAGCACAACATTGAGCTATAAATTAACTACGCCGACCTTACCTAACTTCTTTAATTAATACTTGAATCGATATATATAAGTAAATTTTTTTGAGCCTAGCTCTGATATACCAACCAGAAAGCTGTAAGAAAGATGTCAATTTCATCAAATAAATGGACTGCAAAATAAATAGATTTTTACACCATCATCGGTTTTGGCCTCATCGCTTCCAGAAGCATCTTGATTGTCCTCCGGGCTGGACATATCGGCCAGCTGATTGTCTTATTTATCTTCATGTTGTCGTCTATTGTAGACCGAGTTATAGCTTCGATCTCTTCCTGGTCTTCCTCTGCTTCGTTGGGACTCGATTCTTCATTCTCTGGTTGTTCTTCCTCAGAGGAAGCCAGGTCATCTAATTAAATCCTACCACGCTTGCCCATGGCTCAGCTCGGCTCAGCTGATAGGGGTCTATCTCCTACCATGCTTGCCCATGGATAGGTTTGGCTCAGCTGCCCAGGATAGATCCCGGAATCTATATGGAAAACTTGAGCTCAAATTCGAAACCCTTGAACCAATGAGGGTTTTAAAATTTGACTAATAAATAAAACTATCCTTCCTAATGCATTTGTTTTCACCTTCTCGCAAAATTTAAGAGAGGGAAGGGTTCCCGCCATTTGTTGATTGGATTTCCTCGCAATAAGGGTCACTAGAGAAATCCTTGTTGGTCTACTCTCGTAGGGAGAAGGTTCTGAATGAAGCAATGATCGTGGGTTTATTTGTAGCATTGTAGGTTTAAATATATATAATTAGTTTATATGTGTAGATATATTGTTGATGTATTATTAGTTTAGATATGTATATATATTGTTGATACTGCTAAGTAGGATTAAACATATATCGTTATTCTTAGATGTTGAGATATTTCATCTATACAATATTATAATTATAGTATTGTTTTTGTTTTAATTTTTGTCAAGTTGAATATATGTAAGTGTAGTTAATGATTTTAATGGAGGGTGTTAGAAGGTCAATTTGAGGAAAATGTGAAATGGAGAGGGTCATGAAATCAATACAAGGATATTCATAGGGTTAATGGGTGTCAAGGTGCTAGAATATTGTATTAATATAAATAGATAACAATTTAGGAAATATTGATACAAATTGCACATATGTATATGTTGTGGTGCAAATTTCACAATGTTTTTGAAATTATTTTGTAAGGCATGACAATGGTCAAGTTTGCCACATTTTTTAGAAGCATGCATGTGTACGTAATGGTGGAGTAAATGACTTATGTTAGGAGGCATGAGGTTGAACCCAAAAAAATGCAAGCAAGGAGATCAATCTGGGAACATTGGTGGTGTGGGTCAATGAGCATTGGACTATTTAACTTGCTTCGACATACATTTGTTTTTTTACTGAATTTTTTTTTATGAACAAAAGCAAGTGGAAATTAATTGATTTTCGACATTGCAATGTGGTAGAAGCATCTTCAAATTTATGAAAGCACCACTTTAACTCGACAGTTACAACTAAGTGGTATTTATTCTACTAAAGTGACTCAAGACTTCGACCTAACCCTATATTAAGTAAACAACCCCCTTAAGAAGGAAATTTGGCACATGAGGGGTGAACATGTCACATGGAAATGTGCGGGAATAATAACAGACTATTTTCATTGACTAGGCAGTAAACAAGCCCCCATGAATGTTATGCATTACTTGAAATGTGTTGAGTATCCTTTGGTGCCTCTAAAAATCGTATTGAATGTATGTGATGTTAACTAAGTTAACCAACAAAAAATTCCTTCAATAATGGTAACAAGACTTAGACACTATATATTTCATCAAACAATGAAATGAGGCTTTAATATGTGTAACCAACCATACATGTAGTTTATCAAGTTGACCAAACTAACATGCTTCTACTAGTGATAACCAGAAGGTACATGTTGGTAATCGGGTGACCAATGTGGTATGCCTCAACATTCATAATTGAGCATAAATATTGTTGATGGGGTTGACCAACCTAACATACCTCTTGCAATTTTAGTTAAACATGCATGTTGATAGGGTTAATCTCCAAGATAGCGTTAATAAAAAATAGATGTTAATAACCAACCTAACACATCATTAACAATGAAAACAAAATGTGCATGTCAGTAAATAAACTAATCAACATGACACGT
Source organism: Pinus albicaulis (assembly GCA_034641835.2). Classification (NCBI taxonomy): domain Eukaryota; kingdom Viridiplantae; phylum Streptophyta; class Pinopsida; order Pinales; family Pinaceae; genus Pinus; species Pinus albicaulis. The sequence goes on along the minus strand of CM076571.1, from coordinate 73,880,434 downwards.
TTCTCATTAAGATGATTGACATGACACACAACTCACTAAGTTGACCAGCTTGAAAAACTATTGGTTTTGTCATTGAACTAACATCCCTTTAATGAACACAACCAAATGTGCATGATGTTGAACAAGTAAACCAACCTAACATACCTTTAACAATAATAACAATGTGTGCAAGTTGTGGATCAGGAAAACCAAACTAACATACCTCTAATAATCTTAATCGATCATACATGCCTATTGTAATCAACCCTTTAGGAGTTCCCTTGCTTTCGTGCCAAATTAAACATGTCATGCAACTATTAGACTAACTTTGATACATATACAAATTAAGTTCGTATTACTTGTTAGAATTGTGTTATAAAGCATTTCCCCATTAAATGTCACGGGTTTGAATCGAAGGGAAATTAATGTATGCCTCCATGGATTAAATAGTTATATCATTGCATGAAGCGCAGCCATTGTCCCATGAACAAGGGGTCCTCACATGCCAATTTAGCATCTAACTATATCACAACTTTATATTAAATACTATTATCATTTTCTTTTGTTAATATGAGTGTTTTTAATATTTAATATAAAATTAAGTAGATTACCCCTTCAATAATTTTTGAAGTATTTAATATTGGATAAGAGATTTTTAAGGTTGAAATTTCTATACCTCTTGTTAATTTGGGTGTTTGTATCATTTCAAAGAAAAAATAGGTTTCATACATATACATGGATCAATTAAAGGCATTTACACACGCCAACCAAAGACATTCAATAGTTGGGTTCAAACTAGCAGGTGGGAGGATTTCATTATCATATTCATCCAGGGGCTTCCAAACTAGAGAAATTAGGGCATGTGTTTGATATATGGGCTAATGTTTAAAATCATGATATGAGGAGATCAGGAGTTAGTGCAATTCCTTCTTATGGAAAGGTCTTGCACCTCTTCCTTTATTTCTTAAAGTAAACTTGAAAGAAGCGATTACAAATATATGATACAGGTAATGTACAAACCATTCACAACATCATGACATTAAACATCTTCATGAGATGCAACTTAATTCATGTTCAATATATTTTTTCCTTTAAAAAAGAAATATATGATACCATGATATAATATAGTGATTCACCAATATTGGCCACCAAACAAATGACCTAAACAACAAATGTTATTTATGGTGACTATCATCCACGATAAACTATGATTATTAGCCACTCTGACACCGCTAAGTTTATGGTCACTCATTTAACATGACTCCAAGAGTTGTTTCGAGCTTCTTAAACTTATTATTTCCCAAAATACTAACAAGGATGTCTCATCACCATAGCATTGTTTCTGATTCTTTCATCAAATGCTCCACAACCATTTTTTATGTTATATATGGACTGACACAATTAAAAATTACTGACATAAATGACTAATTCATATACTTGTTGTACTTGTTATTTGGCCATATTTTCATTCTTGGACTATAATAGTCATTTACATTAATCATTATTTTTTTTGTCACTTATTACCTAGTCATATATTTTAATCCTAGACTAAATTAGTCATTTAAGATAGTCACTTTTAATTTAGTCACTTATTATCTTGTCATATATTTTATCCCTCAACTAAATTAGTCATTTAAGTTAGTCGCTTTTCACTTAGTCGCTTATTATCTAGTGATATATTTTATTACAAGACTAAATTAGTCATTTAAGTTAGCCATTTTTAGTTCAGTCACATAATGTTGCTCAAATTTAGTAGAAATTCACTTGAAATAATTGTGGTGACTAACATTTTTAGTCACCTGGTCCTTAATTTCATCATTTTTTACTAGGAAAAGGCTCCTTCTCTGTATATATCACCCTCAATGGCCGAGAGCGAGACAAGAAACTGAGAGCAAGAGTTTGGATCTACCAACGATTGCAAATTTTGGAATAGTTTCCCTCTTATAAGCTCTGATTTTGAATATGATTTGTCCGAGTTGAATTGTTGTGTATTTCGTGCAGAGACCCATTTGATTTGGGATGTTGTATCCGCACATGAAACCACTCTAGGACACAAATACCTATATCTTGTTTGTGCAACACCATGTTAAATAAAAACTCCAATTATAGTTTCACAGTGGATGAGGAGCACCTCGATCTCAAGGCAAGATCCAATCCACGTCTGGTAGCGAAGTCGTTTATGCCCCACGGTTCAAAGATGAGCTTCTTCAAATCATTTTCCACCCAGGAAAGCATTGGATTTCCCAATTTGTCTCCATCAGAACATGTGAAAGAGGAAGATACATATAACATGCATTTTTTATAATAGGATGATTATTATTCAGATGTTTTTGCTTTGGTCTTAATACCAGCGACATCAATGTTCTCAAAAATACTGACAATATCAGTGACTGGTTTTTCTATTATGGGCTTCAACTTTTTTTTAGCAGTGGGTGAAAAGGTGGAATAAAAGAAAATGGAAATTGGTTTTGTAGTGACGGTGTTCTTTAGGTTTTTTTTTCTATCTTGATTTGTGTGGAATGTAAAAGGTGCAAAACCAAGTGATGAATAGAGGAATATAATTAAATTAGTGGTTCTTGAAACTCTTCGGTGTCGAGAGAATGTATTGTTAATTTGATTGTGTGAATATGTATTTGCTGATGGATCTTGTTGTGCTTCAGACTTCAAGAGCATCAGATACTGGTTATGTTATGAGATCCATGTGTGTAGAAAGGTCAGTTGCATAATTGAATGTTGGATATAGTCCAATATCGAGATTTTCCTTCGGGAGATTGAGAAGTGTCAATTATACCAAGTTAATCAAAGATGGTCAATGGAGGTTATGTCATAGATGAGTTGAATGAGAATCTCGAAAATTATGGTGGTGAAAAGAGTGTTTTCCGGGAGACTTCAGAGTGGGGATAAGTGTCGAGGAAGACTAGTGAGACATATGCGATTATATGTAATTTGCATTTCTTGTAATAATCTTTCTAATGATGTAAATGTAAGTATTAAAGGGGGAGCTTCGAATAATGCTTACATTAAATAGGTAGGATTGGGTTGTTGGTTTTTGGAGTTTTGTTGAGAGAAACAATATTCTCCTTGTTCGGAATATGTTGGATCTCATGAGAACTATTTATGTGGCTTGTAATTTGGCTTTGTGATGAGTATACTAATTGATTTGTGAGTAATTTTTACACTGTAATATCTCGTTTCTGGGATATCTCTAAAACATGGCAAACTCCAACCAGAGATTGACTGGGAGGGCATTTACAGGATATGTCGCCTCTAAAAGAGGATGAGATCCGAAGGCTATTTGGCCCTTTCCAGACTCTGTCTATAGATTTTTTGGAAGAATCCACTCAAAAGGGACTTGCAGTAATATGCAAACACATGTATGAGCACACCATGAAGAGACATCATTTTACAAGAGCTGTGAGACAAGAAGATGAATATATATAGCCAAGAATAATAGTAGCAAAGAGTGTACAAGTCTTGAGGAAAAAAACCACTCAAGAAAAGAAATCCAAGCCTCAACAACACATGTACATGAGCATGAAGAATATTGTTATTTTGCATAAACCCAGGCTATGAAAACGTAGTCTATGATAGAATGCTGCTCCAAAATGATCATAATGGATGGATATGACAATATATAGCCCAAATAAAATAGGGGAGAAAATATCTAACCCTTTTAAATAGTAATAGATCAATCCTCCAAGGGATTGGCTGAAATACACAAAATGGAAAAAAATGCCGGAGTTGCTGGGCTGCAGCTGCAACTCAAATCTAGAACTAAGTAGAGAAGGTTGTAGATGATGAACAATCTGAAGTAGACCTCCTCCAATCGATCTCCAAAGTGGAAGGTTGATCCTTACACTTGAGATCTTTTCTCCAAATCAATCCACAACCCCTCACTGTAGATACACCATAAAAAATATGCAGTAACTAAGAGGGATTGCGTAGTAGGGGAAAATTAAGTGTTGGCCTGATGCCAAGATCTGCAAATCAGCTCCAATGTCTTCCAATCTGATCCTCCAAAGGGAAGAAAGTCTTTCGCCTTGAAAAAAAAGAGAAGGAAGAGGTGTCGTGAAGTCACCAGGGAAACACCCTACAACATAGTATTATGCTGCTACAGCAATAACGCTATCCTGGAGGATGATGTTGAAAAAATAACCTTTCCCGAGCAGGCACTCAAAGTCCCGTGGGGCTAAGGGTGAGATCTCTGCACAGAGACACTCGGTTGCACTAAATAGTGCTACAGACAGGTTAAACAACCATCGTGCTAAAGAAGACAAATGTCTCACTCAACAATCAACAACTCAAGCATGAATGAAATGAGGAGGCTCCTCCATCTTTTATAACGTTGGTTTTCCCTCCAAAATCCAACGTATCCTCTCTCTCTCTCCTCCACATCCTCATCCGTATCGATATCCTCATCCTTATCTGCGCAGAAGCTTCTAGAGTGTACATAGGTCCCCTCCTCCACGTGGTGTTAGGTCCCCACTTGACTCCCACTTAAGTCAAAACATTGTGCTACTAGGTGGATGTCTTATGTCACTTAAGTGAGTTAGACCCTCTTCACTCACTATTTATTTATTTACAAACTATAGACAACAAATTAAACAAAATAGAATATTCCAATTAGCTGTCGCTAATTAGGAATATTACAGTCCCCCCCAGAAAATTTTTTCTTTCCCTCAAGCAACTGCCTGAACAAGTCTCCTTCCTAGCTGATGCTCTCCCCCGATGCTGCAAAATGTGCCTGGATCCCAGATGCCCACTGAATCTTCCCTGTCCTCTGGATCATCATGATATGAAGGGTTCTCTCAATGGCAGGATCCCAAACTGATCTCTCATGGTACCAGCCAACCAACAATCCTCCCGGATCCGATGGCCAACATGGCCAGTAATCGCCCAAGTCCCATGGACCGGACTGCGCACTGCCTCTGGTTATGACTAATGCTCTAAGGGGTGAAGACCATGACCCCTACTGAGCTGTATTTGTCACTGTGTAAGCTGTCGAATTAACTGTGTACCAACTCATCACCTCTCTCCACTCAAGGCATGGAGTTTGGAATATAATGAGGAACATCTTCCTCATGTGTATCCTCCATCACCAAGCAATCATCCAAACAAAATGAGCCACCTCCCAACAAGGAAACTCCTGAAAATCTCCTTCCACCTCAAGCTTCGGTAATGAAGGCGGGCTGAAACTCTGAACTTAGCAAGCATCATAGCTTACCCCATGTTGTCCTTCTCTCCTCTAATAATGAGTGTAGAGTGTATGATGATCCTAGGGTGCAAAATTATTTCCCTCCAATGGCAAAGTGAAGAACAATCCTCCAAAGAAGGTTCCTCCAACAATGAAGAACAAGCTGGCCCAAAAAAATCTATCCATGAAGAATAGGACATGGTCATCATGGAACATCCTAATGAGATGTTTTCTGAAGTTTTTACATGATGATACATGATGCAAACAATTTCTCACAAGGATACAACACAATCTCATCCACTGCAACTTTAGAAAATCACATGGCAAGAAATCTCCATGATTCATCACATCTACTAAAGGATAGTAAATAGCTGAATGTAACAACAATAATATATGATCAAGCACTTGCCCATGTTTTTACAATGGATGAATATAAATATTATGGTCCACCTCAAAAGAGAACAAACATTTGGCTGTGGTGGCCATATCTCCTCTCATGCTCCCATTAAAACATGTAGTGCAAAAAGTGTGAGAATTTTTCCCTCTCACGGAGGCATCCAGCTCATGTGTCTCCCTCATAATCAAGCCACCCATGAAAATATTATCTATATCATCAAGTGGAGACATGATCAGCAAGAAAATAAAGAAAATGTTGAAGGTTACAAGTGATGCAAGAAGGTACCAGCAGCTTTCCCTGTAGTGACAGCGCAGTTTTACAAGTTGCTACTTGATAAGAGTACATGGAAAAATGTTTCTGTTAATCTTGCATGTCTTCATATGATACATGATATAGTGCAGAAAATGAACATACATGTGGTGATAAAAAAATTGCCCAAGGCCACAAAAGAGATGGCTACCTCCATCATGTAGATTGGCCCAATACAATTCATGGAGCAATTTGACAAGCTTGCCATCTTGTGAAGCAATGCACTGCATGAAAATGGTAAAAGTGTGCAAATCAATGAATGTATATACAAATTTCTCACCAAATGCTAGAAGTAATATGGTACATGGATCCATGAATGAGTCCTCCATAGTGTGTTTGCATGCTATGAAGAAGACTGAACCATGTGCTGCAAAAAGATAATCCTCCTTATGCTTGAAAACCCAAGTCAAGAAGAATAAGCCATAGATGTCTCTATCATCATTACCTCCTCTTTTTTCATCAAGTGTAACAAATATGAAGTGATCCTGGGACCTACGGGTTATATATACACCATATCTCCGCTGAGCAAACTTCATCCACAGGGCTCTGCTCCAAAGTGACAGTGCTGTGAGCTCATGCGAATAAGCTCCTATCAATACAAAGCTCTGTTCTTTGACATGCTCCTTGTCAAAGACTCCTGTAATAATGATGCAACAAATATAGAATACCTACCAAGATGGAAGTGCTTCCCAAACATCATCAAAGACCAAGAAGATAGTGCCATCCCCTCTTCCTGCAACATCATACAAAGTGTGAGAGAAAATCTGCCCTTGCTCTCCCAGAAACAAACAAAGCAACAAGACATTGTGTTGCCTCCCCATACCTCCATCATACATTTCATGTGATGAAGACACAATGAGTGATATGAGTAACACATCAACACCATGCATCCATACTCTATGTTTCTCAATGATGCAAGTATCCAGCCATTTTATCCCCGTCATCCTACTCTTAGGAAAAGTGTTTTCCAAGTGATGGCCAAACTCTTTCAAGAGTAACCAGTGCAGCCAAGCCTCCTGCTGCCTGGTAGCATAGATCTGCAAGTACAAGTGATGGCCAAACTCCTTCAAGAGTAACCAGCGCAGCCAAGCCTCCTACCGCCCGGTATCATAGATCTTCAGGTAGCTCCCTAGCTCCTTGCTCATCATCCACATCCACTCAATCACCTATGGATGCATCCTTCTTCTCCTCATCCTGGTACTCCTCCCATGAGGGATACCATCCTCCCACATCAAATTCCTGTCTTTGCACTTCATGGGATTTTGAAATGTATGCTTCTCAAGGATCAATGAGACCCTATCAAGAATCAAATAGGTGGTAGGAAAAAACCTCCCATCATGATGTGTATGGCTCAAGGGATGTCCAACACAAGCATGAGAGATGTTATTCTTTCTAAGATGTCCTCCATTTTCTATCTTCTCTTGTGAGAAGGGAAGAAAGTCATTGCATCCCGTGGTGTGTCGAAGTGCATCTCCAGTGAGATCTCTCCTTGAGACCTCCCCTTCATCCATAGTCTTCCAAAACCAATGAGGTCTTGGATCTGAAAGTAGAAGTTCATCTTTGAGCTGAGAAGAGCTCATTGAGAAAGTGTCATCTTGAAGGGAGAAAAGGTTTCTTACTCCAAGATATCTACCATCAGTCTTCAAGGCTTCAAACCCCAACCTCCAATCTGATGTACAATCCAACAATGGCTAATGAGAATGATGGTTTGATTCCTCCTTGAAAATTTTCATGTTGCACAGCGCAGTGCAACCAAGTTTCTCTATGGTAGCAATGAGATTTGACCCTTGGTCATGCAAAAGTAAATCTCCACATTGATCAAAAGAATTTGCTGCAACAATGGAATGTGGAAATATTTTCATACCTTGATGTGCATTTGGAACTTCTTGTAGGGCTACAAGAGTCCCTTCCTCAAAAGTGTTGGTTGCTCCAACTGTTGATGCATGTGGCTGCTCCTCCATGAGAGTGACAATGTTATCACAAGCCTCCTCAAGAGGTGATGTGATCTCTTCTTTCTTTGCTCTTTCTCCATCAAAGGTTTGGATCAACCCTTGAGTGAATTCTGAAAAAGTCTCCACCCTTGCATGGCTCAAGTGGCTGCACCACCAATCATAGGCTTCACCCTCCAAGTGCAGCACTGAGATTTCAACAACTTCTTTCCCTGCTACAGGATGTAGTAGGAAAAATTCCTCCAATTTTCTCACCCAATTTCTTGCATTAGATGACCCATCAAAGGTAGACAACAGAAATATATTGCCTTTGATTTCATTCTGCTGCATGGCCTCTTTTCTTCCTTCAACTGGATGAAATGAGGAAAATCTAGAGTCTCCCTGAAGGCTCTAGGTTGAGATCTATACTCAACAAGGTAATAAATGAGAATCTGATGATCCAAGTATCTTTCGTGCTCAATATCTTCTCCTTGATGAGAATAGGAAGTGCATGGTACTTCCTCTTCTTTTTCTTCAATCTTCTTGACCTTCTCAATGGTGGATGAATTTCCTATGGATCTGAAAATAGATGAGAATAAACTCATCTTTTTCACCGTTCCGGTCTTCTTGGGCTTAGACTCAGAGGGACCAGTGGATCCCTCATACATGGGAAAAGGTGATCTCCCAGTAGTATGCTACAACCTTGAGCTCTGCGTTCTAGATCCTTCATTGTTCCATTCATTTTCATCCTGCCTGAGCTGACAGTAATCTTTGAAAGGCAAAGCTGCTATGAAGTCTTCCCCCTTGGAATGCCATTCTCGGAAATAATCTCCAAAGGGTATATGATCATGCTGCCTCCATTTCTCACTCGGTACCGGAGGTAAGAATGTAGGAATTGTGATAATGTCCACAGGCTGAGCCAGAAGTATGCTTTGATACCACTGTAATATCTAGTTTCAGGGATATCTCTAAAAAATGGCAAACTCCAACCAGAGATTGATTGGGAGGGCATTTACCAGATATGTAGCCTCTAAAAGAGGATGAGATCCTGAGGCTATTTTACCCTTTCCAGACTCTGTCTATAGAGCTGCTGGAAGAATCCACTCAAAAGAGACTTGGAGTAATATGCAAACACATGTATGAGCACACCATGAAGAGACAACGTTTTACAAGAGTTGTGAGACAATAAGATGAATATATATAGCCAAAAATAATAGCAACAAAGAGTGTACAAGTCTTGAGTAAAACAACCTCTCAAGAAAAGAAATCCAAGCCTTAACAACACATGTACATGAACATGAAGAATACTGCTATTTCTGCATAAACCCAAGCTATTAAAACGCAGTCTATGATAGAATGTTGCTCCAAAATGATGATAATGGATGTATATGACAATATATAGCCCAAATACAATAGGGGATCAAAGCTCTAACCCTTAGAAACAGTAATAGATCAATCCTCCAAGGGATTGGCTAAAATACACAAAATGGAAAAAATGCCGGAGTTGTTGGGCAGCAGCTGCAACTCAAATCCGGAACTAAGTAGAGAAGGCTGTAGATGATGAAAAATATGAATTAGACCTCCTCCAATGGATCTCCAAAGTGGAAGGCTGATCCTTACACTTGAGATCTTTTCTCCAAATCAATCCACAAGCCCTCACTGCAGATACACCATAAAAATAACGCAGTAACTAAGAGGGACTGCACAGTAGGGGAAAATTAAGTGTTGCCCTGATGCCAATATCTGCAAATCAGCTCCAATGTCTTCCAATTTGATCCTCCAAAGGGAAGAAAGACTTTCCCCTTGAAAAACAAGAGAAGGAAGAGGTGTCGTGAAGTCACCACGACAACACCCTACAACACAGTATTATGCTGCTGCAGTAATAACGTTGTCCTCGAGGATGATGCTGAAAAAATAACCTTTCCTGAGTAGGCACTCAAAGTTCCCCGGGGCTAAGGGTGAGATCTCCACACGGAGACACTCGGTTTCACTAAACAGTGCTGCAAACAGACTAAATAGCCAGCGTGCTAAAGAAGACAAATGTCTCACTCAACAATAAACAACTCAAGTATGACTGAAATCAAGAGGCTCCTCCATCTTTTATAACGTTGGTTTTACCTCCAAAACCCAACTTATCCTCTCTCTCTCTCCTCCACATCCTCATTCTTATCCATATCCTCATCCTTATCTGCACAGAATCTTGTAGAAGCTTCTAGAGTGTACATAGGCCCCCTCCTCGACGTGGTGTTAGGTCCACCCTTGACTCCCACTTAAGTCACAACTTTGTGCTACTAGTTGGATGTCTTATGTCACTTAAGTGAGTTAGACCCTCTTCACTCGCTTTTTATTTATTTACAAACTATAGACAACAAATTAAACAAAATATAATATTCCAATTATTTGTCGCTACTTAGGAATATTACATACACCATATCTACTCCTCCATTTTTCTTGTTTAACCAATGAACACTTCTAAATGAAATATTCTAACTATTAAGCCAAAGTCTTCTTGGAAATGCTTCAAAATTTTCTCTTAGTGAGATGAGATAGTGACAATGATAGATAAAATTCTCCCTTTTCTAGTTTAACCAAAAAACACTTCTAAATGAGATCTTCTAGCTCTTAAGCCAAATTCTTCTCGAAAACCCTTCAAAATATTCCCCGAGTGAGAGGAGATAATGACAATGATAGATAAAATTTTCCCTTGGTGACAATGATAGATCTCGTTATTTGTTCCTAACACTGAAGTTTCCAACACCTCCTCTACCAACAGGCCTTCCAACACTCAACTTTGATACCTCCTCTACCGATAGGCCATAGCTAACCAAGGTTCTCAAAACCCTAAAATATTACCTTGACTTCAATTGAATATTTGAATGAGAAAATACCATTTATGGAGAGGAGAGGATATGTAACAAAAAGATCAACCAATGAGATTATTAGAGAATGCTATTATGAAATGTCAAAACAGACTTGAACGCTAGCATACATACACTGTCGGGTGTATGTAAAAAAAATTAATTAAGTTCCATTCAAAGCAGCCAAAGGTTGACAATACAGGTAGTTATCCGAGCTGGCTTAACATGGTGGAATGCAAAAAGCTGAGTAAAGAGTTTGCAATAATTTTTGAAATGTAATAAACTGACTAAATATTTTGCAATAATTTATGAATTTATGAATTATGAAGTAAAACCAAATTTTGGAATTCTAAATCTACAATCACATCGAATTTTCAAAATGACCACCCAAAAATAAGGGGTAACTGCGTACGCGCATCTGATCAAACACGGGAAAGCCAACCTTTGACTTGGACATGTGTATTTGACCTTTCCTCATCAAATTCTGAATTCAGGTTGCTCTTATAACTATGTGAATCGATGAATTTAAGGAATCGATGAAAAACTCTGTAGCAAAGATTTCAGTTTTTCTTAGAATTTGACTTAGCCACAGTTGTTGATTTGGTCTTGGTCTTGTATTCAAGCTGAAAATATTTATTCAGTAATGATATTTCCTTTCCTAGACCTACCCTTGCCCCTTTGTCTATAAATGCAATGTTTTGGTTGCATTCCTATTGCAATCTATAACCATTTTGTCTGTACTCTTTTGAATACCAGATCAACATAACATATCACACTCTTTTTTACAATTGATTTGCGTGACCGTCACCTGCAGTGATATTTTCAATAACCTTCACGTTTTGTTTTATCTAAGATCAATCATGAAGACAGCGGCCAAATTGTTGGTACCCTTTCTTTTTATTTCAGTAGCAGCGCTAGTATTGAATGAGGGTTCAATTCATGCAAGCAGAGTCCTGAAGAGAAATGATATAAGCATTCAAACTCATAAAAATCCCTCTGATAATCCCAATCTTCTTATCCAGGAAGTGGAAGTGGCACCGTCGGGACTGAATCCTAGTGGCAACAATGTTGAAATATTAAAGTCCCTACTAGCCTTTGAGCAGAAGAAAAATAGTACAAAGGCGCATCAGAGTTTTGAGTGCACAGCACTGTATATTAAAGAAGGATGGGAAATTTGTAAGGGTGAATATAATTTTCTAATGGGCCGCAACCACAAATTTCAGAGGAGAAATTAAATGGGTGATGGGCAGAGCCGTTTTATAGAGGAATGAAGATCTTCCCATAGATCTGAACTACGAAGGAGCAGAACTTATTAAAAACAATCATTTCCGGCGTTTAAAGCCCTCAACAACCAAAATGAAGAAAATGCGTTCAAAACAGTGAAAGACTTTAAATTTTGAAAAGGAAGGACAAGTGGCCCCTACCACTTATGCGCAAATCGCAAATTGCAACAACATTCAAATTTCTTACAGATATGGCAGAGTTCCGATTCGATGCGATCATCACAATCACAAAGGAACGGAGCAATATATATGTATATATGTTACCGCCGGTTGAAAGTTGCGATGTGATTGTTGAGCAATCGCGCAATCGCAAATCGCAAGTCTCAAAGTGTTTCGCCCATCCATATGTTTGAATCGCCGATGTCAATGGTGCGATGCGATCCCATCGCAATCGCAACATCGTGCTTGCTTGTTAAACCATTCTGCAATTTTTGTTTGATCGCCGATTTGCGATTGTCGCGCGATCGCACAATCGCAAATCGCAATGTCGCCAATCGCAAGTTTGTTTGTTTCGCTGATCCACTGATCGTCGATTGCCGACTGCGATGTGGTCCCCACTCGTACGTCGTGCGTTTTATTTTTAAAGTGCCGAAAAGATTTTTTCTTTGTTTTTTGTTTTTTTTATTTGTTTCAAGTTATATAACGCCACGCCATATAAAAAGTGGAAAAGGCCCGAGAGCCTGGGTAATTTTTATTATTCTGTTCTGTTTGTTTTTAACACAGCAGTGCGAAGGAGAAGAAAAATACACAGGAGTGTTGTTTCCATAGTAAGACAGAGAATTGGTTTGCACTGCGTTTGTAGCAGTCCTGGTTTTGGAATCCCTCTCAGTGAGGAAGTTTGTAATAGTTTTTTTTTGTTTCGTTCAATGAAATAGAAGAAATTTTCATGCCATCTCTGTCTGCAAGCAAATTTTTGTTTTATATTTCTCTGTGTTGAAGAGGGGAAATTTACTCTCTCCAATTAATTTTCTGGAATTTCCCAAAATTCCAACATGGTATCAGAGCTAGTTTAGGCTCTTTGAAGATTTCAAAGAAGCTGAAGAAGAAAAAGACTTGTTGCAGCATTTTCTCTAGTAGTGTGAAAGCTCAACATAAGTCAAAAGTTTAGTTATTTCTCGAAGAAAACAGAGTTGTAGTTTTTGTTTAAAAGAGTTTATTCTTTCAAAAAAAAAGGAAAGACAATTTGTTTAAGTTCAGAGTTCAGTTTAAAAGCAATGGCTGGACCAAGCACTGGTATGAACATTGGAAATGTTCAACTTCCACAATTTAATGGAAAGAACTATGATTATTGGGCCATTACCATGATAGCCTTGTTTGTTTCACAAGACTTATGGGAATTTTTAGAAGATGGTTTTGTTGAACCACCTAATGAGCAGGGCTTTTAATGCCTTAACTCAAGCAGAGAATGATTTATTGAAGAGCAATATGAAGAAGGACTCTAAATCCCTCTACTATTTGTATCAATCAGCAAATGAGAGTGTGTTTCCAAGGATAGTAGCAGCTAAGAGATCCAAAGATGCATGGGAAACTCAGAAGGTAGCCTATCAAGGTATGGAAAAAGTTAAGACAAAAAAACTTCAATTACTGAGGAGAGATTTTGAAACTCTCTGCATGAAAGAGTCAGATAATGTAGACACATTTTTTACACATGTGATTGGGATTGTAAATCAGATAAGGTCCCATGGAGAAAATCTTGAAGAAAGAAGGATTGTGGAGAAACTTTTGAGGAGCTTACCCTCAAAGTTTGATGTTATTGTTACCACCATAGAAGAGACCAAAGATCTCTCAAAGTTCACAGTAGAGGAACTTCATGCCTCATTAATAACTGATGAACAGAGATTAAGCAAAGATGAAAACTCATCTCTAGAACATGCCTTCAAGACCCAGATGCCTTCAGGAAGAGGAAGAGGTCAAGGCAAAGGAAGAGGAAGAGGCAGAAGGAAAAACAAAGGTGGAAGGAACAGCCCTTCACATTCACATGGAAGGAGCAATAGTCAAAGTCAGAGCCATGGCCAATGCGACAGCCAGCAAGGTGGACATCAACACTAACATGCTCATGGACAAAGGTATGACAAATCCAATGTCCAATGTCATTATTGCAAGAAATATGGGCACTATGCCAATGAATGTAGAAAGAAGAAAAATGACATGAAAAATAGGCAGAATGCTAATGTAGAAAAAGAAGAAAAGAACCCAAGTAACGTGCTGTTAGCTTGTAATGTAGCACAGAATAGAGAAGATGATGTTTGGTTCTTAGATTCAGGATGTAGTAATCATATGACTGGAAACAGAGCAATGTTTGCCAATCTAGATGAAGAGATTAAATCAGAAGTAACCACAGGGACTGATACTAAGATTTTTTTCAAAGGAAAAGGCAGAGTAAGTATTCGAGCAAGAAATGGTGAGAAAAATTTTTTCCCTGATGTGTATTATGTTCCAGGTTTGAAGTGTAATCTTTTGAGCATTGGGCAGCTCATAAATAAAGGTTACAATGTAATGTTCAAGGATGATGTGTGCACAATAAAATATATACCTCCAAGCAAGAAAATCATTGCTGAGATCCAAATGACCAGCAATAGAATGTTTCCTCTCAAGCTCAACACTGACTTGAAGGGAAAAGGGAAAAGCATAGCAGCTGTAACACAAGAAGCCTTTCAGAAGTAAGAGAAATATGAAAATTGGTTATGGCACCTGAGATTTGGACATCTCAATTTCGGAGGATTAAATTTACTACACAGAAAAGGAATGGTAAGAGGCTTACCATTGATTGAGAAGCCTGACAGCTTATGTGAAGGCTGCATCTTGGGAAACAACACAGAGAAAATTTTCCATCAGGGAAAAGCATAAGGGCGAAAGCACCCTTAGAAATCATTCACTCAGATTTACGTGGGCCGATGCAAACAACATCAGTTTCAGGCAACAATTACATGCTGACCTTCATAGATGATTTCACAAGGAAAGTGTGGGTTTATTTTCTGAAATATAAGAGTGAAGTCTTTCAAAAATTTTGCCACTTTAAAGTTCTTGTAGAGAAACAGAGCAGGTTGTATATCAAAGTTCTCAGAACTGACAGAGGAGGAGAATATATATCAAAGAAATTTCTGTGTTTTTGCAGAGAGAACGACATACACAAGCAGTTTACCACAAGGTACACACCGCAACAGAATGGAGTTGCTAAAAGGAAGAATCGAACCATAATGGAAATGGTGAGAAGTATGCTAAAGGAAAAACACTTGCCAAATGAGTATTGGGCAGAAGCAGCAAACTGTGCTGTGTATATTTTAAATAGATGCCCTACAAAAGTTGTGATGAACAAAGTCCTAGAAGAAGCGTGGAGTGGCAGAAAATAGGGAGTCACTCACATGAGAGTTTTTAGATGTGTGGCATATGCACACATTCAAGACAAGTTGAGGAAAAAGTTGGATAGTAAGGGGGAGAAGTGTATTTTCCTTGGATATTGTGAAGATTCCAAAGGATACAATTTTTATAACCCATCCACAAATAATTTTGTAATAAGGAGAGATGTGAAATTTATTGAAGAGGAAGCATGGGATGGAAGCATTGAGAAAATAGTTAATGTCAAAAACTGTTTATCTCATGATGAAGATGATGAAGATGTGATTTAAATTAATAACTCATCGATAGCACAACCTCCACCAACACAAGGACAACAAGGGACACTTCAAGCAGCAACAAGAACAACCTTGAGAAGAAATGGGAGTGCATCACCAAGCACACCACGTGGAGCAGAATTGAGTGCTTCATCGAGCATGTCTACACCAAGTGAAAGAGGAACAAAGTTCAGAAGTATTAGAGAAATCTATGAGCAGGGAGCAGCAAATGAACGTATTAATTCCCTATTTTCCTTGTATTGTCAAGTTGATGATCCTATTCATTTTGAAGATGCTATTAAAGATAGAAAATGGATAGAAGCTATGGATGATGAAATTAATGTCATAGAGAAGAACAAAACATGGGAGTTGGTTGATCTCCGAGAAGGTAAATAAGTAATTGGATTTAAATGGGTCTATAAGACCAAAAGCAATGCTGAAGGAAAAATAGAAAGACACAAGGCCAGACTTGTTGTCAAGGGATATAAGCAGAAGCAAGGGATAGATTATGAAGAAAATTTTGCACCAGTTGCAAGAATGGAGATTGTAAGAGCAATGTTGTCCATAGTAGCACAAAACAAATGGAAAGTATATCAGATGGATGTAAAATCTGCATTTTTAAATGGATTTTTGATGGAAGAGATACATGTGGAACAACCTCTAGGGTATGAGAAGAAAGGCCAAGAGAATAAAGTCTGCAGATTGAAGAAAGCTCTTTATGGGCTGAAGCAAGCACCAAGAGCATGGTACAGTAGGATAGACTCCTATCTACTGGAAAATGGATTTGAAAAGTGTGAGGGAGAACCCACCCTCTATATCAAAGAAAAGGATGGTAAGATGTTGATTGTTTTTTTATATGTTGATGATCTAATATTTACAGGTAATGATGATTACCTTGTTGAAAATTTTAAAACAGTCATGAAAGATGAATTTGAAATGACTGACATGGGTTTTTTGAGATACTTCTTAGGAATAGAAGTAGAACAAAATGAAAAATGGATTTTTATTTCTCAAGCAAAGTATGTGAATCAAGTTTTGGAAAGATTTAATATGCAGGAGTGCAAAGTTGCAATTACTCCCACACTAATGGGATTGAAGTTGAGTAAAGATGACAGCAGAAAGGATTTTGATCCAAGTTTGTATAAAAGCATAGTTGGCAGCCTCATGTATTTTACTGCAACTAGGCCGGATATTATGCATGTTGTTATTTGATTTCCAGATTTATGGAGAAGCCAAAAGAAGCACATTGGCAGGTAGCAAAGAGAATTATGAGGTATGTTAAAGGAACTAAAATATTTGGTATTTTATATACTGCTTTAGAAAATTCAAAGTTAGTTGGATACACTGACAGTGATTGGGCTGGAAGTGTAGATGATCGGAAGAGGACTTCCGATTATGTTTTTCATATCAGTTCAGGACCCATTTCATGGTCTTCTAAGAAACAACCGATTGTAGCATTATCTATAGTAGAGGCATAATATGTGGTAGCTACAACAGCAACGTATCAAGCAATTTGGATGAGAAGAATGTTGAGAAGCTTATGCCAAGAATAGATAAAAGGGACAGTGATTTATTGTGACAATAGCTCAGCTATTGCATTGTCAAAGAATTATGTGTTTCACAAGAGAACAAAGCACATAAATACAAAATTTCATTATATCAAATAATTGGTGAACAATGGAGAAATTGTTTTACAGCATTGTAAAACAGAGGAGCAATATGCAGATATTTTAACAAAGCCATTGGGGCAGAAGAAATTTGAATTTTTAAGAGAATGTTTGGGTATGATTGATAACCCAGCAGCTGACTTTAAGGGGGGAGTGTTGAAATATTAAAGTCCCTGCTAGCCTTTGAGAAGAAGAAAAATAGTACAAAGGCGCAGTAGAGTTTTGAGTGCACAACATTGTATATTAAAGAAGGATGGGAAATTTTTAAGGATGAATTTAATTTTCTAATGGACCGCAGCCACAAATTGTAGAGGAGAAATTAAATGGGTGATGGGCAGAGCCGTTTTACAGAGGAACAAAGATCTTCCCGTAGATCTGAACTACGGAGGAGCAGAACTTATTAAAAATAGTCATTTCCGGCGTTTAAAGCCCTCAACAACCAAAATGAATAAAATACGTTCAAAACAGTGAAAGACTTTAAATTTTGAAAAGGAAGGACAAGTGGCCCTACCACTTATGCGCAAATCGCAACAACGTTCAAATTTCTTGCAGATATGGAAGAGTTCCAATGCGATGCGATCATCGCAATCACAAAGGAACAGAGCAATATATATGTATATATGTTACCGCCGGTTGAAAGTTACGATGCGATTGTCGCGCGATCACGCAATCACAAATCGCAAGTCTTAAAGTGTTCCACCCATCCATATGTTTGAATCGCCGATGCCGATGGTGCGATGCGATCCCATCGCAATCGCAACATCGCGCTTGCTTGTTAAACCATTCCACCATTTTTGTTTGATCGCCGATTTGTGATTGTCGCGCGATCGCACAATCTCAAATCGCAATGTCGCCAATCGCAAGTTTGTTTGTTCCGCCGATCCGCTGATCGCCGATTGCTGACTGCGATGTGGTCCCCACTCATACGTCGCGCGTTAGATTTTTAAAGTACCGAAAAGGTTTTTTCTTTGTTTTTTGTTTTATTTCTTTGTTTCAAGTTTTATAACGTCGTGCCATTAAAAAGTGAAAAAGGCCCGAGAGCCTGGGTAATTTTTATTATTCTGTTTTGTTTTTTTTTAGCACAACAGTGCGGATGAGAAGAAAAATACACAACAGTGTTATTTCCACAGTAAGAAAGAGAATTGGTTGGCACTGCATTTGTAGCAGTCCTGGTTTTGGAATCCCTCTTAGTGAGGAAGTTTGTAATAGTTTTTTTTTTGTTCCGTTCAATGAAATAGAAGAAAGCATTTTCATGCCATCTCTGTCTGTAAGGAAATTTTTGTTTTATATTTCTCTGTGTTGAGGAGGGGAGTTTTACTCCATTTATTGTTCTGGAATTTCTCAAAATTCCAACAAACAAAGTTATGACCCAGTCAATATCCCAGGGCCTTATTCTTATTCATGATGATAAACTTAACATACGATTCCAGAAAGGTCCCAATCCATCTAATAATAATCCCAATCTTCTTATCGAGGAGGTGGAAGTCGCACGTTCTGGGCCGAATCCGGGTGGCAACAGTGTCACCCAGTCAACATTCAAAGGTCTTAATTTACAGTTCCAGAAAGGTCCATTTGACATGAATAATCAGCGGTTATCAGAGTGATGGAGTAGGACACAAGTATGTTTACATAGCCATTCACATGGCAATAAAAGCATAAGATTGTTTACATATTTCAATTAATAATTACACAGAAACAAAATAATGTTTACATGTTAATTTGAACAGGAAGATAAGGCACTGAGCTTTTATCAAGCATTAGTCTTTAGCATCATATGCATCATATATTTATATAAAAAAATCGTATAAAGCAAATCAATAATAACAAACAAGAACAAGTCAATATCGGCTATCAAATTGTTCACAATATATATTCCTTGGACTTGATAACTAATTTTGGATTCATGAAGATGGGTTTCAAATTAGTTATTATTGTAATTATATGCTAAAAAAAATTATCAAATATATTAAAACTAATTTCTATATTGTTTATAATAAAATAAGATAAAATTAATTGGTTTTTCTTCCAACGACAATTACCTAGGTGCAAATTCTAAATTGAGCATAAATTGCATAAATTTTCAAGGCTTAGTATCAATTTTAGCAGTTAAAAAACATCTTAATTTAATTTTTTTTATAAATTTTGTCTAAGTAATGTCTAGATAATTATGCAAATGGATTTCAGGTTAAAAAGTAATAAATTTGATTTTGAAAGATATAGAAGTATCATTACTTTGATAAATAAAATAAGACATATTATATCACATTTTCTAAAAGAATAAAAATTAGTGTAGGATGAATGGGTGGATATATAAATAATGAGATGGTGCATAGGAACAATATTATCGAGAAGAATTTAATAAACTCTTATCTTGTAAAAGAGTTATCTATTATGACTTTGAAATCAACCAAAAAACTTACTCAACAATTGGAAAAAGGAAAAAAGATTGTCCGAAAAAATAATATTCACTCTCAAAACAAATAATAGAGCTACATCCCATAATCAAGTAGAAAAAAATAGAAACAACAAGTAGATTTTCCCAATCAAAACAAAATGGAACTCAATGGTTCAGTGATAACCACACCATAGGAAGAGAAAGCCTGGGTAGTGAAAGTAAGAAAGAAATGTCCCACATGGATGCAACGAATGATAACCAAAAGTTAACATTGTTCAAATATGAAATAAAATGCATTTGTTTGGAAAAATGCCTAATATTCCCTCATCTCCCAAGAAGGGGAATAAAAGTAAAAATAAATAAAAGGTTAAGTTAAAAGGTAAGATGAGGTAAGATGAGATAAGGTAATTCCACACTAAATGTAAGATAGATAAATGACATAAATAAAACTTATTTGAAAATTTGAAAATAGATATATGATATGAAGAATAGAAATAATATTTCACATATGACTAAGGTATAGGGATATATGTTGATAATATGAGAAAGATCAATTAATTTTGATCTAATATATATGATGTTTGTTGAGAAAGATCAATTTACTGTGAAATGAAAACACATTAACAATAACCCATACAATTGAATAAAATCTTGTTGTATTAGAATCACGTTAACAATAACCCACACAGTTCCATAAATATGAATAACATTAACATTAAAATTGAATAAAATCTTGTTGTTTTAGAAGACACTAACAATAAACCATAACAAAATGCAGAGACCTATAAAACCAAATAAAGAGATTGTCTAAAATATTACAACAAACATATTGATTGAAGCTTTGCACTTGTTTTATTTTGAAAAAGAAGGAAATAATAAGTTTCCTGATAAACAAATGGACAAATTTACAAAGGAGGAGATATCTAACAGGTACATGGATAAGACCACTAGTCTCAAGGATAGAGATACTATTACTATTATCATTTGAGGTCATTTAATTATCATTAAGTTATTATTGGAGAGATGCAATGTTAGAACTTAGAACATAGTTGAAATAAAAGCACTCTCATTCACTAATCACAAATACACGAAATATCTATAAGAAAATAATTTTGAATTAACTTCAATGATGCCACCATGGGCACATGGTCATTTCCATTTTTGCAATATTTAAGGTAGTAGAGAAATAATGTTCCCTGAAGTTAAAAATGTCTAGTTCATCTAGAGTGGAAAAAAGTATACGAGAAGCCTCAACACATTTTTTCAAATTGCAATAGTGAAAGTAGTATGACCGTACCTCAGTACCAAATTTTAGCTCAAGTATCTTCTTTGCCATAGCCCCAACTGCTACTCTTCCAATTGTTTCCTGTTCTGAAGAGATGCCACCTCACTGCATTTTAAATAAATGTAGTTATAATACATAAATCACTGATTTGTATCTTCAAAAGCAAGAAGCATTGAAAGAGAGGCATACTACTCAACAAATAGGCATGCTTAAGCATAAATGAACTGAACTAACACCATATTTGAAGTCATATGTGGAATTAGCATGAGATGGCCGATAGGCTAATGAAATTTCATTGTAATCCTGTCAAGTTCAGTAAAATGAAACCAAGAAAGAGTGAATTTGGAATTTAAAAAGCTCATGTGCTGTAAACAACTATATTAATTACTTTTTAAAACACAATGCTGTAATGGATGACACAATCCTGCTATTTATTCAGAGTATAAACTCTGTAACCAAGCACTCATGATTTTAGTAGATGTAATCATCATAGAGTGAACATTCCTCAAGAAATTTTATGATTTATCCAATTACTTATCACATAATATTACTATAATGATTTATGGTTAGACTTACCAGGACCACATATTATTCCTGGAGGTCATAATCATGTTTAGATTTCATCTATTGTTATACAAATTTGTTCATGAAGAAAGTTGTCATTATGAAAAATTCACTTTACATCACTTCATTCATGCCACCATGGCTGCATGGTCATTTCTATTTTTGATACGATGGTTCACTAAATGACGGGAAGTGGGATTTTGAAAGTGAACACAACACCAATCAATGCAATTTTTCATAATGGATATAAAAAAATAAAATTACAATCTAACACATTAATTTATTAAAACCAAATGGTAACGTTTAAAAAAAAATCATAGTATATTATTATATTCCAATTCAAACAGCCGTAAAAGGGATTAAATTCCAATTTGAGTAGCTATAAAAGTGATCTAACACGTTAATTAATAAAACAAAAGTATAATCACAACTACACGAAAGATCTATGAGAAAATAATTTTGACTTAACTTCATTCATGCCACCATGGGCACATTGTCCTTTCCAATTTTGCTATATTTAAGGTAGTAGAGAAATAATGTTCCCAAAAGTTAAAAATGTCTAATTCATCTAGAGAGGAAAAAAGTATACGAGAAGCCTCAACACATTTTTTCAAATTGAAATACTAAAAGTAGTATGAGCGTACCTCAGTCCCAACTTTTAGCTAAAGTATCTTCTTTTCCACAGCCCCAGGTGCTACTCTTCCCATTGTTTCCCATTCTGAAGAGCTGCCAGCTCCCTGCATTTTAAAGAAATTTAGTTATAATACATAAATCACTAAGTTGTATCTTCAAAAGCAAGAAGCATTGAAAGAGAGGCATACTACTCAACAAATAGGCATGCTTAAGCATAAATGAACTGAACGAACACCATATTTGAAGTCATATGTGGAATCTGCATGAGATGGCCGATAGGCTAATGAAATGTCATTGTAATCATGTCAAGTTCAATAAAATGCAATCAATAATGAGTGTATTTGGAATTTCAAAAGCTCATGTGCTGTAAACAACTATCTTAATTACTTTGTAAAACACAATGCCAAAATGTATGACGCAATCCTGTTCTTTATTCAGAGTATAAACTCTGTAACCAAGCACTCATGATTTTAGTAGACGTAATCATCATAAAGTGAACATTCCCCGAGAACTTTTATGATTTATCCAATTACTTATCACATACTATTACTATAATGACTTATGGTTAGACTTACCAGGACGACATATTATTCCTGGAGGTCATAATCATGTTTAGATTTCATCTGTTTTTATACAACTTTGTTCATGAAGAAATTTGTCATTATGAAAAATTCACTTCCAGGTTATATAGTACTATCATTCTCAACTCCTCTGCTAACTAGCCATAACAAATATTGTTTCAAATCATAAGGTGTTTCCGCCTCTCATTTTCTTTAAGGATCAAGAATGCTTGATTCATAGTCAATATCGAGTAAGGGTGAGGGTGTTTCCGTTATAGACTTACACAATCTTCATGAATACAAAGCATTCGAACAGAGATTAATTTCAATACATTTAGGGATTTGAAGTACCATGAATACAAAGTCTTAGGATAGAAATTAATTTCAATTGTTTCTTGTTATAACACACAAGTACACACATAAAACTAACAAAAATTTAAAAACAAAACATATCATTTAAAACCTAGAGAACCCAGGAAAGTTATATATTGGAATGCTATAAATTAATTGACTCCAGCTATAATAACAAAAGGCTGAATATTAAAACCTAAATGCATCAATATCATGCAAAAATGTGAAACAGGAGCATCGGGCTTTTAACCGGTCTCAGGTTCAAAGCGCCCTGCCCCAAAGGTGTTCTGTAGGTTCAAGCAGTGCATGGGGGGGAACCCATTCCAATCTCACCCGATATGTGAATTAATAAATTCGTTTTTGCTGCTTATAAGTGAAGCTTTATACCATACCTGACTGAAGGGTCGAAGCCGCTTCGATCAATCCTATCGAAGGTACTACTTGCGCGTTGTCATTATCCTAAAAAGCACTCTCTTCTTTATTTATCGCTCGGGCAAGCTTATATAGAGGTGTAGCACAACATTGAGCTATATATTAAGTACGTCAACCTTACCTAACTTCTTTAATTAATACTTGAAGAGATATATATAAGTAACTGTTGCTGAGCCTAGATATGATATACTGACCAGAAAGCTGTAAGAAAGATGTTAATTTCATCAAATAAATGGACTGCAAAATAAATAGATTTTTATAGAATTACACCATCATCGGTTTTGGCCTCGTCACTTCCAGAAGCATCTTGATTGTCCTCTGGGATGGACGAATCGAATAGCTGATTGTCTTCTTCAACTTCACATTGCATTCTACCGTAGATCGAGTTACGGCTTGGATCTGTTCCTAGTCTTCCTCTGCTTCATTGGGACTCAATTCTTCATTCTGTGGCCGTTATTCCTTGGAGGAAGCCAGGTCGTTTGATGAAAACCTACCACACTTTCCCATGGCTCGGCTTGGCTCAGCTGATGGGGATCTAACTCCTACCATGCTTGCCCATGGCTAGGCTCGACTCAGCTGCCCAGGATAGATCCCAAAATCTATATGGAAAGCCCGAGCTCAAATTCGAAACCCTTGAACCAGCAATGGTTTTAAAATTTGACTAATAAATAAAACTATCCTTCCTAATGCATTTTTTTCACCTTCTCACGAAATTTAAGAGAGGGAAGGGCTCCCACCAAGGTTTGGAAGTTCCCGCCATTTGTTGATTGGATTTCCTCGCAATGAGGGTCACTAGAGAAATCCTTGTTGGTCCACTCTCGTAGGGAGAAGGTTCTAAATGAATCAATGACCATGGGTTTATTTGTAGCATTGTAGGTTTAAATATATATAATTAGTTTATATGTGTAGATATATTGTTGATGTATTATTAGTTTAGATATGTATATATATTGTTGATACTGCTAAGTAGGTTTAAACAAATATCATTATTCTTAGATGTTGAGATATTTCATCTATACAATATTATAATTATTATATTGTTTTTATTTTAATTTTTGTCAAGTTGAATATATGTAAGAGTAGTTAATTATTTTAATGGAGGGTGTTAGAAGGTCAATTTGAGGAAACTGTGAAATGGAGAGGGTCATGAAATCAATACAAGGATCTTCATAGGGTTAATGGGTGTCAAGGTGCTAGAATATTGTAATAAGATAAATAGATAACAATTTAGGAAATATTGATACAAATTGCACATATGTATATGTTATGGTGGAAATTTAACAATGTTTTTGAAATTATTTTGTAAGGCATGACAATGGTCAAGTTTGCCATGTTTTCTAGAAGCATGCATGTGTACGTAATGGTGGAGTAAATGACTTATGTTAGGAGGCATGAGGTTGAACCCCAACAAGTGCAAGCAAGGAAATCAATCTGGGAACGTTGGTGGTGTGGGTCAATGAGCATTGGGCTATTTAACTTGCTTTGACATACATTTGTTTTTTTATTGAATTTTTTTTTATGAACACAAGCAAGTGGAAATTAATTGATTTTAGACATTGCAATGTGGTAGAAGCATCTTCAAATTTATGAAAGCACCACTTTAACTCGACAGTTACAACTAAGTGGTATTTATTCTACTAAAGTCACTCTAGACTTGGAACTAACCCTATCTTAAGTAAACAACCCCCTTAAGAAGGAAATTTGGCACATGAGGGATGAACATGTCACATGGCAATGTGGAGGAATAATAAGAGACTATTTTCATCCACCAAGCAGTAAACAAGCCCCCATCAATGTTATGCATTACTTGAAATGGGTTGAGTATCCTTTGGTGCCTCTAACAATCGTATTGAATGTATGTGATGTCAACTAAGTTAACCAAAAAAAAATTCCTTCAATAATGGTAACAATACTTACACACTATATATTGCACCGAACTACCAAATGAGGCTTTAATATGTGTAACCAACCATACATGTAGTTTATCAAGTTGACCAAACTAACATGCTTCTACTAGTGATAACCAAAAGGTACATGTTGGTAATCGGGTGACCAATGTGGTATGCCTCAACATTCATAATAGAACATAAATGTTATTGATGGGGTTGACCAACCTAACATACCTCTCGCAATTTTAGTTAAACATGCATGTTGATAGGGTTAATCTCCAAGATAGCGTTAATAAAAAAATAGATGTTAATAACCAACCTAACACATCACTAACAATGACAACGAAATGTGCATGTCAGTAAATAAACTAATCGACATGACATGTTACTCATTAAGATGATTGACATGACACACAACTCGCTAAGTTGACCAACTTGACAAACTATTGGTTTTGTCATTGAACTAACATCCCTTTAATGAACACAACCAAATGTGCATGATGTTGAACAAGTAAACCAACCTAGCATACCTTTAACAATAATAAGAATGTGTGCAAGTTGTGGATCGGGAAAACCAAACTAACATACCTCTAATAATCATAATCGATCATACGTGCCTATTGTGATCAACCCTTTAGGAGTTCCCCTGCTTTCGTGCAAAATAAACATGTCATGAAACTATTAGACTAACTTTGATAAATATACAAATTAATTTTGTATTACTTGTTAGAATTGTGTTATAAAGTCTTTCCCCATTAAATTTGACGAGTTTGAATCCAAGGGAAATTAAAGTATGTATGCCTCCATGGATTAAATAGTTATATCATTACATGAAGGGTAGCCATTGTCCCATGAACAAGGGGGTCTCACATGCCAATTTAGCATCTAACTATATTCTAACTTTATATTAAATACTATTATTATTTTCTTGTGTTAATATTAGTGTTTTTAATATTTAATATACAATTAAGGAGATTACCCCTTGAATAATTAGTGAAGTATTTAATATTGGATGAGAGATTTTTAAGGTTGAAATTTCTATACCTCCTGTTAATTAGGGTGTTTGTATCATTTCAATGCAAAATTAGATTTCATACATTTCCATGGATCAATTAAAGGTATTTACACACGCCAACCAAAGACATTCAATAGTTGGGTTAGAACTAGCGGGTGGGAGGATTTCATTATCATTTTCATCGAGGGGCTTCCAAACTAGAGAAATTAAGGCATGTGTTTGATCTATGGGCTAATGTTTAAAAGCATGATATGAGGAGATCAGGAGTTAGTGCAATTCCTTCTTATGGAAAGGTCCCGCGCCTCTTCCTTTATTTTTTAAAGTAAACTTGAAAGAAGCGATTACAAATATATGATACAGGTAATGTACAAACCATTTACAACATCGTGACATTAAACATTTACATGAGATGCAACTTAATTCATGTTCAATAGATTTTCTCCTTTAAAAAAGAAATATATGATACCATGATATAATATAGTGATTCACTAACATTGGCCACCAAACAAATGACCTAAACGAAAAGTGTTATTTATGGTGACTATCGTCCACAATAAACTATGATTATTAGCCACTCTGACACCCCTAGGTTTATGTTAACTCATTGAACATGACTCCAAGATTTTTTTCGAGCTTCTTAAACCTATTATTTCCCAAAATACTAACAAGGATGTCTCATCACCATAGCATTGTTTTTTATTCTTTTATCAAATGCTCTGCAACCATTTTTTTATGTTATATATGGACTGACACAATTAAAAAATACTGACATAAATGACTAATTCATATACTTGTTGTACTTTTCATTTGGCCATATTTTCATTCTTGGACTATAATACTCATTTACATTAATCATTATTGATTTTGTCACTTATTACCTAGTCATATATTTTAATCCTAGACTAAATTAGTCATTTAAGTTAGTCGCTTTTACTTTAGTCACTTATTATTTTGTCATAAATTTTATCCCTGGACTAAATTAGTCGTTTAAGTTAGTTACTTTTCGTTTAGTCACTTATTATCTAGTGATATATTTTATTACAAGACTAATTTAGTCATTTAAGTTAGCCATTTTTAGTTCGGTCACGTAATATTGCTCAAATTTAGTAGAAATTCACTTGAAATAATTGTGGTGACTAACATTTTAGTCACCTAGTCATTAATTTCATCATTTTTTACTAGGAAAAGGCTCCTTCTCTCCATATATCACCCTCAATGGCCGAGAGCGAGATAGGGAACTGAGAGCGACAGTGTGGATCTACCAACGACTGCAAATTTTGGAATAGTTTCCCTCTTCAAAGTTCCGATTTTGAAAATGATTTCTCTAAGTTGTATTGTTGTGTATGTCATGCAAAGACCCACTTGATTTGGGATGTTGTAGCCGCACATGAAACCACTTTAGGACATGACTTCCTATATCTTGTTTGTGCAACACCATGTTAAATAACAACTACAATTATAGTTTCACAGTGGACGAGGAGCACCTCGATCTCGAGGCAAGAGCCAAGCCACGTCTAGTAGCGAAGTCGTTTATGCCCCAGGGTTCAAAGATGAGCTTGTTCAAATCATTTTCCACGCAGGCACGCATTGGATTTCCTGATTTGTCTCCATCAGAACATGTGAAGGAGGAAGACACATATAACATGCATTTTCTATAATAGGATGATTATTAGTCTGATGTTTTTTCTTTGGTCTTAATACCAGCGACATCAATGTTCTCGAAAATACTGACAGTAGCAGTGACTGGTTTTTCTATTATGGGCTTCAACTTTTTTTTAGCAGTGGATGAAAAGGAATAAAATAAAATGGAAATTGGTTTTGTTGTGAGGGTGTTCGTTGGGTTTTTTTTTTTTTCTCTCTTGATTTGTGTGGAATGTAAAAGATGCAGAACCAAGTGATGAATAGAGGAATATAATTAAATTAGTGGTTCTTGACACTCTTTGGTGTCGAGAGAAAGTATCGTTAATTTGATTGTATGAATATGTTATTTGATGATGGATCTTGTTGTGCTTCAGTCTTCAAGAGCATCATATACTGGTTATGTTATGAGATCCATGTGTGTAGAAAGGTCAGTTGCATAATTGAATGTTGGATACTGTCCAATATCGATATTTTACTTCGGGAGATTGAGAAGTGTCAATTATACAAAGTTTATCAAAAATGGTCAATGGAGGTTATGTCATAGATGAGTTGAATGAGAATGTCGAAAATTATGGTGGTGAAAAGAGTGTTGCCCGGAAAACTTCAGAGTGGGGATAAGTGTCGAGGAAGACCAGCGAGACATATGCGATTATATGCAATTTGCATTTCTTGTAATAATATTTCTAATGATGTAAATGTAAGCATTAAAGGGGGAGCTTGGAATAATTCTTACATTAAATAGGTAGGATTGGGTTGTTGGTTTTTGGAGTTTTGTTGAGAAAAACAATATTCTCCTTGTTTGGAATCTGTTGGATCTCATGGGCACTATTTATGTGGCTTGTAATTTGGCTTTGTGATGAATATACTAATTGATTTGTGAATAATTTTTACACTAGCTTTGTGATGAATATACTAATTGATTTGTGAATAATTTTTACACCATATCTACTCCTCCATTTTTCTTGTTTAACCAACCAACACTTCTAAATGAAATCTTCTAACTATTAAGCCAAAGTCTTCTTGGAAAGGCTTCAAAATTTTCTCTTAGTGAGACGAGATAGTGACAATGATAGATAAAATTCTCCCTTTTCTAGTTTAACCAACCAACACTTCTAAATGAGATCTTCTAGCTCTTAAGCCAAAGTCTTCTCGAAAACCCTTCAAGTGAGAGAAGATAATGACAACAATAGATAAAATTTTCCCTTGGTGACAATGATAGATCTCTTTATTAGTTCCTAACACTGAAGTTTCCAACACCTCCTCTACCAAAAAGCCTTCCAACACTCAACTTTGATACCTCCTAACCAAGGTTCTCAAAACCCTAAAATATTACCTTGAGTTCAATTGAATATTTGAATGAGAAAATACCATTTATCGAGAGGAGAGGATATGTAACAAAAAGATCAACCAATGAGATATTGTTAATATTATATTTATAGTTCAAAGCTTCAAGTGACTACTCTTAAGTTATTATCGGAACGGGGCAAAAGCATCAAAGAGTGGTGAATTAAATGACGCTATTACGCTATTATTAGAGAATGTTGTTATGAAATGTCAAAACAGACTTGAACGCTACCATACATACAATTTCGGGTGTATGTGAAAAAACTTAATTAAGTTCCATTCAAAGCAGCCAAAGGTTGACAATACAGGTAATTATGCGAGCTGGCTAAACATGGTTTAATGCAAAAAGCTGAGTAAAGAGTTTGCAATAATTTGTGGAATGTAAAAAACTGACTAAAGATTTTGCAATAATTTATGAATTTATGAATTATGAAGTAAAACCAAATTTCGGAATTCTAAATCTACAATCACATCAAATTTTCAAAATGACCACCCAAAAATAAGGGGCAACTGCGTACGCGCATCTGATCGAACACGGGAAAGTCAACCTTTGACTTGGACATGTGTATTTGACCTTTCCTCATCAAATTCTGCGATCAAGTCGCTCTTAGAATTAGAACTATGTGAATTGATGAATTCAAGGAATCGATGAAAAACTCTGTAGCAAAGATTTCATGTTTTCTTAGAATTTGACTTAGCCGCAGTTGTTGATTTGGTCTTGGTCTGCTATTCAAGCTGAAAATATTTATTCAGTAATGATCTTTCCTTTCCCAGACCTGCCCTTGCCCCTTTGTCTATAAATGCAATGTTCTGGTTGCATTCCTATTGCAATCTATAACAATTTTGTTTGTACTCTTTTGAATACCAGAACAACATAACATATCAGACTCTGTTACATTTGATTTGCGTGACCGTCACCTGCAGTGATATTTTCAATAACCTTCACGTTTTGTTTTATGGAAGATCAATCATGAAGACAACGGCCAAATTGTTGGTACCCTTTCTTTTTATTTCAGTAGCGCTAGTATTGAATGAGGGTTCAGTTCACGCAGGCAGAGTCCTGAAGAGAAATTATATAAGCACGCAAACTCATAAAAATCCCTCTGATAATCCCAATCTTCTTATCCAGGAAGTGGAAGTGGCACAAAGTCACCCAGTCAATATCACAAGGCCTTATTCTTGTCCATGATGATAAAAATCCATCTGATCATAATCCCAGTCTTCTTATCGAGGAGGTGGAAGTCGGACGTTCTGGGCCGAATCCGTGTGGCAATAGTGTCACCAAGTAAATATCCGAAGGTCTTAATTTACAGCTCCAGAAAGGTCCATTTGACACGAATAATCAGCGCTTATTGTTGGAATATAATTTCCACTGCACAAGTAAATGCAGCGAAGAAACAAGGCAGCAGGTTAACTTTCGCGGGGTCCAGCAGGCAGAGCGGATGGAGGAGTTTACCCCCTCGGAGCTGGGCCCACACCATACAGCCGCAAAACCATTCCGCAAGGGTTGATAAACTCTTGTGGGCGAAGGTATGAACCCCCTCGGACCTGCTGACGTAAGCAGGGGCCCACACATATGCATTAACAAAAGATTGCGAGGTTTTAATGTTTTAATGTTTAAATGTTTTAACGTTGTTTTTGTTTTTAATATATGTGAAACATATATTAAAAGGCCTGTAAAGTGACTATGAGAGTGTTGTTGTATTTCAATACACAGTGAATGTTTTTTTTAATACACAGCAAATTTTTATAAAAGGCACAGCAGTGCAGAAGTAAAAAAAAGGAAGACAACAGAACTGGTTTTATTACACAGGATTGTGCACAGCAGTGCGGGATGAAAAATCAAAGTGCCAGCAAGTAAAATCTGTCATCAATGCACTTATCAAGCGGTGCTGACAGAAGTAATGAGCCATAAAGATTTCTGAAGCGGTGAATTTAGTGGTTGTATGTCAGTTAATGGCATTAATTCAACCTGAGATCTTTTGGGATATTTTATGTTTTGTAATATGTAGAGACAGAGTCGTTCTGTTAATGGTAATGTTTTTATATATGCACAGTAGCGCATTGTAAAACACAGAGAAGTGAATGCACAACAGTGTATTGTTTGAAAAACACAGCAGAGTGTTTTGAAAAACAGAGTATTCCAGCAGTGAATGTTTTAGTGAAACATAGTGTCATTTGTAAATGACAGATTGATAATTTCTGAACTGTGTTTGCAGCAGTCAGATTTCTTTTTGGTAAGCCCTCTTTTGAAGAAGAATTGTAACAACAATTTTTTTTAATAAATTTTTTTTTATGTGAGAACTCTGTCTGTGAGTGAAATTTTAAATAGTTTCTCTGTGTTAAGGAAAGGGATTTTTATTGTTTTGGAATTCTGAAACATTCCAACATGGTATCGGAGCTAATCCAGGCTATTTGAAGGTCAAATAAGCTGAAGGAAAGGAGTTCTTTGTTGCAGCAGCTTCTCCAGCAGTGTGAAGACTCAACCAAGAAGAATCCAAAGGTATTTCTCTATATAGTTTTGTGTTACTGTTGCTGAACAGTGAGTTATTTTAAAACACACAGTCAAGTGTTTTTAAATCATAGTTAGAAGTGCAGAATGGCTGGAGCCAGCACAGGTATGAGTTTGGGAAATATCCATCTCCCACAATTTAATGGGAAAAATTATGACTACTGGTCAATAACTATGAAAGCTTTATTTGTCTCCCAAGAGTTATGGGAATTAGTTGAGGATGGCTTTGAAGAGCCAGCAAATGAAGCAGAGTTTTATGTTTTAACTCAGGCAGAAAGGGAGTCACTGAAGAACAATAAGAAGAGAGATGCTAAGGCTCTTTTCTTCTTGTATCAAGCAGTGCATGAGAGTGTGTTTCCAAGGATAGCAGCAGCTAAGAAATCCAGTGAAGCATGGGAAACTCTCAAGACAGCTTATCAAGGCATGGAAAGAGTGAAGACAACAAAACTTCAGTTGCTGAGGAGAGACTTTGAGACTCTTTGTATGAAAGAGTCAGATAACATTGACTCATTCTTCACTCATGTGATTGGAATGGTCACACAAATCAGATCTCATGGAGAGACTCTTGAAGACAAGAGGATTGTCGAGAAACTCTTGAGAAGTTTACCCTCAAGATTCGATGTGATTGTCACCACCATAGAAGAGACAAGGGATCTCACAAAGTTTTCAGTGGATGAATTACATGCATCACTGATTACCCATGAACAGAGATTGGGTAGGAGTGAAAACTCATCTCTTGAACATGCCTTTAAGACCCAGATGTCTTTCGGAAGAGGAAGAGGGCAAGGCAAAGGAAGAGGAAGAGGCAGAAGCCAGAACAGAGGTGGAAGGAATAGTCCAGCAAATGCTCAAGGAAGGGGCAGCAATCCAAATCAGCATCAAGGCCAAGGCAGCAGCCAACAGAATGGTCAGCAGAATGCACAAGGACAAAGGTATGATAAGTCCAATGTCCAATGTTACAATTGTAAGAAATATGGTCATTATGCTAATGAATGTAGAAAGAAGAAGCAGAATGATATGAGAAGTGAAACTAGTGCAAATTTCACTAAAGAAAACAACAGTCAAAGTAATTTGTTTTTAGCTTGTAATATGGCTGAAGAAAAGAGTGAGGATTTATGGTTTCTAGACTCCGGTTGTAGTAACCATATGACAGGAAACTTAGCAATTCTTTCTATGTTAGATGAAAGTGTGCAATCACAAGTCACACTAGGAACTGATAGCAAAGTTTCTGTTATGGGAAAAGGATATGTGAATGTTTTAACAAGATTAGGAGCAAAGAAAACCATAGCAGATGTTTATTATGTTCCAGGAATGAAGTGTAACCTCTTAAGTGTTGGACAGCTTGTCCATAAGGGGTATAATGTTTTCTTTGATAATGATGTTTGTACCATCATGGATAAACCACCCAGCAAACAGTGTATTGCTGAAGTGAAGATGACAAGGAACAGGATGTTCCCTCTTCGAATGAGAGCAGACTTGAAGAATGGCGAAGAGAAGGCAGCAGTTGCACAGGAGACTTACCAAAGCGAACCAAAGGATGATAATTGGTTATGGCACTTGAGATTTGGACATCTCAACTTTGGAGGTCTTAATTTGTTGAATAGAAAAGGAATGGTAAGTGGTTTACCATTGATAGAGAAACCGGACAGCCTTTGTGAAGGTTGTATTCTTGGGAAACAACACAGAGAAAGTTTTCCTTCTGGGAAAAGCATAAGGGCAAAAGCACCCTTAGAGATTGTCCACTCAGATGTATGTGGACCGATGCAAACTCTATCACTTGCAAACAGCCACTATATCTTAACATTCATAAATGATTTTACAAGAAAAACTTGGGTTTACTTTTTGAAAAACAAAAGTGAAGTGTTTGAAAAATTTTGCAATTTCAAAGCACTTGTTGAGAACCAAAGTGGGCTGCATATCAAAATCTTAAGGACTGATAGAGGAGGTGGGTATATATCTAAAGATTTTCTACGGTTTTGTAGAGAAAATGGTATTCAAAAGCAGTTTACAACTAGATATACTCCGCAGCAAAATGGAGTAGCCGAAAGGAAGAACCGAACCATAATGGACATGGCGAGGAGTATGTTAAAGGAAAAGCATTTGCCGAATGATTATTGGGTTGAAGCTGTACATTGTGCAGCGTATATTTTGAATAGGTGCCCTACAAAAGCAGTTATGAACAAAGTGCCAGAAGAGGCATGGAGTGGCGCAAAGCAAGGTGTCACACATATGAAGGTTTTCGAATGTGTGGCTTATGCACACATTCCGGATCAGCTAAGAAAGAATTTGGAAAGCAAGGGGGAGAAATGTATTTTCATTGGATACAGTGAGGAATCCAAGGCATACAGGTTATATAACCCATCCAGCAAGAAGTTTCTTGTGAGCAGGGATGTTCAGTTCATTGAAGAGGAAGCTTGGGATGGAAGCATAGAGAAAACAGTGAATGTTAAACACTGTTTATCTCATGATGAGAATGATGATGAGGTGGTTGAAATACATCCCCAAACAGCAGCATCAACACCGCAAAGTACACCCTTGAGGAGAAATGACAGTGCTTCTCCAAGCACACCACAAGGAGGAAATTCAAGTGCTTCTTCAAGTACTTGTACACCTACAGAAAGAGGTAAGAAATTCAGAAGTTTGAAGGATATTTATGAACAAGATATAGCTAATGAAGGTATCAATTCTTTGTTTTCTTTATATTGTCATGTTGATGATCCTGTTCATTTCGAAGAAGCTATCAATGATAGGAAATGGATAGAAGCTATGGATGAGGAAATAAATGCCATAGAGAGGAACAAAACTTGGGATTTGGTTGAACTCCCAAAAGGTAAAGATGTCATTGGTGTTAAATGGGTCTACAAGACCAAGAGTAATGCTGAAGGAAAAATAGAGAGACACAAGGCAAGGCTTGTTGTCAAAGGTTATAAACAGAAGCATGGGATAGATTATGAGGAAAATTTCGCACCGGTTGCTAGAATGGAAACCGTGAGAGCAGTGTTGTCCATAGCAGCACAAAACAAGTGGAAAGTTTACCAAATGGACGTGAAGTCATCATTCCTAAATGGAGTGTTAATGGAAGAGGTTTACATTGAACAACCTCTCGGCTATGAAAAGAAAGGCCAAGAAAACAAAGTATGCAAGTTGAAGAAAGCTCTTTATGGGCTGAAGCAAGTGCCAAGAGCGTGGTACAGTAGGATAGATTCATATCTACTGGAAAATGGTTTTGAAAAGTGTGAGGGAGAACCCACCCTCTACATCAAAGAACAAGATGGTAAAATTTGGATTGTAGTCTTGTATGTTGATGATGTTATTTTTACAGCTAATGATGATTGCCTTATTGAACATTTTAAAACAGTCATGAAAGAAGAATTTGAAATGACTGACATGGGTTTGTTGAGATACTTCTTGGGAATAGAAGTAGAACAAGATGAAAGTGGGATTTTCATCTCACAGGCAAAGTATGTTAATGAAGTTCTTGAAAGATTTAACATGCAAGAAAGCAAAGCAGCAATCACTCCCACAGTGATGGGATTAAAACTCAGCAGAGAGGACAGCAGCAAGGATTTTGATCCTAGTTTATACAAGAGCATAGTTGGCAGCCTCATGTATTTGACTGCAACTAGGCCGGACATAATGCATGCTGTTAGTTTGATTTCCAGGTTCATGGAAAAGCCAAAGGATGCACATTGGCAAGCAACAAAAAGAATTTTGAGGTATGTTAAAGGTACTAAAAGGTTTGGTATTTTTTATACTACTTCAGAATGTTCAGATTTAGTTGGATACACAGACAGTGATTGGGCTGGAAGTGTTGATGATCGGAAGAGCACTTCCGGTTATGTTTTTCATATGGGTTCACAAGCCATTTCATGGGCTTCTAAGAAATAGCCCGTTGTAGCGTTGTCTACAACAGAAGCGGAATATGTGGCAGCTACAGCAGCAGCGTGCCAAGTAGTTTGGATGAGGAAAATGTTGAGAAGCTTATGTCAAGAACAGGTAAAAGGGACAGTGATATTTTGTGACAATAGCTCAGCTATTGCATTGTCTAAAAATTCTGTTTTTCATAAAAGAACTAAGCACATTGACACCAAGTTTCATTTCATAAGGGAATTGGTAAGCAATGGCGAGATTGTTTTGCAGCATTGCAGAACGGAGGATCAATTTGCAGATATCCTCACAAAGCCACTACAGCAGAAAAGCTTTGAACATTTCAGGAAATGCTTGGGTATGCAAGAAAACCCAGCAGTTGAAATTAAGGGGGAGTGTTGGAATATAATTTCCACTGCACAAGTAAATGCAGCGAAGAAACAAGGCGGCAGGTTAACTTCCGCGGGGGTCCAGCAGGCAGAGCAGATGGAGGAGTTTACCCCCTCGGAGTTGGGCCCACACCATACAGCCGCAAAACCATTCCGCACGGGTTGATAAACTCTTGTGGGCGGAGGTATGAACCCCTCGGACCTGCTGACGTAAGCAGGGGCCCACACATATGCATTAACAAAAGATTGCGAGGTTTTAATGTTTTAAT
Organism: Pinus albicaulis; assembly: GCA_034641835.2. Taxonomy (NCBI): domain Eukaryota; kingdom Viridiplantae; phylum Streptophyta; class Pinopsida; order Pinales; family Pinaceae; genus Pinus; species Pinus albicaulis. Next base: position 73,844,062 of record CM076571.1, on the reverse strand, counting down.
GTTTAAATGTTTTAACGTTGTTTTTGTTTTTAATATATGTGAAACATATATTAAAAGGCCCGTAAAGTGAATATGAGAGTGCTGTTGTATTTCAATACATAGTGAATGTTTTTTTTAATACACAGCAATTTTTTATAAAAGGCACAGCAGTGCAGAAGTAAAAAAAAGGAAGACAACAGAACTGGTTTTATTACACAGGATTGTGCACAGCAGTGCAGGATGAAAAATCAAAGTGCCAGCAAGTAAAATCTGTCATCAATGCACTTATCAAGCGGTGCTGACAGAAGTAATGAGCCATAAAGATTTCTGAAGCGGTGAATCTAGTGGTTGTATGTCGGTTAATGGCATTAATTCAACCTGAGATCTTTTGGGATATTTTCTGTTTTGTAATATGTAGAGATAGAGTCGTTCTGTTAATGGTAATGTTTTTATATATGCATAGTAGCGTATTGTAAAACACAGAGAAGTGAATGCACAACAGTGTATTGTTTGAAAAACACAGCAGAGTGTTTTGAAAAACAGAGTATTCCAGCAGTGAATGTTTTATTGAGACAGAGTGTCATTTGTAAATGATAGAGTGATAATTTCTGAACTGTGTTTGCATCAGTCAGATTTTTTTTTTGTAAGCCCTCTTTTGAGGAAGAATTGTAACAGCAATTTTTTTTAATAATTTTTTTTTTATGTGAGAACTCTGTCTATGAGTGAAATTTTAAATAGTTTCTTTGTGTTAAGGAAAGGGATCTTTATTGTTTTGGAATTCTGAAACATTCCAACACTTATCAGAGTGATGGAGTAGGACACAAGTATGTTTACAAAGCCATTCACATGGCAATAAAAAGCATAAGTTTGTTTACATATTTCAATTAATAATTACACAAACAAAATAATGTTTACACGTTAATTTGAACAGGAAGATAAGGCACTGAGCTTTTATCAAGAAAATCAAGAATAACAAACAAGAACAAGTCAATATCGGCTATCAATTTGTTCGCAATATATATTCCTTAAACTTGATGACTAATTTTGGATTCATGAAGATGGGTTTCAAATTAGTTATTATTGTAAATATATGCTAAAAATAATTATCAAATATATTAAAACTAATTTTTATATTGTTTATAATAAAATAAGATAAAATTAATTGGTTTTTCTTCCAAATACAATTACCTAGGTGCAAATTCTAAATTGAGCATAAATTGCATAAATTTTCAAGGCTTAGTATCAATTTTAGCAGTTAAAAAACATCTTAATTGAATTTTTTTTTATAAATTTTGTCTAAGTAATGTCTAGATAATTATGCAAATGGATTTCAGGTTAAAAAGTAATAAATTTGATTTGGAAAGATATAGAAGTACCATTACTTTCATAAATAAAATAAGACATATTATATCACATTTTTTAAAAGCATAAAAATTAGTGTAGGATGAATGGGTGGATATATAAATAATGAGATGGTGCATAGAAACAATATTATCGAGAATAATTTAATATACTCTTATCTTGTTAAAGTTTTATTTAATATGACTTTGAAATCAACCAAAAAACTTACTCAACAATTGGAAAAAGGCAAAAAGATTGTCCGAAAAAAGAATATTCACTCTCAAAACAAATAATAGAGCTACATCCCATAATCAAGTAGAAAAATATAGAAACAACAAGTAGATTTGCCCAATCAAAACAAAATGGAACTCAATGTTTTAGTGATAACCACACCATAGGAAGAGAAAGCATGGGTAGGGAAAGTAAGAAAGAAATGTCCCACGTTGATGCAACAAATGATAACCAAAAGTTAACATTTTTCAAATATGAAATAAAATGCATTTGTTTGGAAAAATGCCTAATATTCCCTCATCTCCCAAGAAGGGGAATAAAAGTAAAAATAAATAAAAGTTTAAGTTAAAAGGTAAGATGAGGTAAGATGAGATAAGGTAATTCCACACTAAATGTAAGATAGATAAATGACATAAATAAAACTTATTTGAAAATTTGAAAATAGATATATGCTATGAAGAATAGAAATAATATTTGGCATATGACTAAGGTATAGGGATATATGTTGAGAATATGAGAAAGATCAATTAATTTTGATCTAATATATGATGTTTGGTGATAAAGATCAATTTATTTTGTTTTAATATATTTTCTTTTTCTTCTCTCTCTTTTGAAAAGATACAACATGGTTGTGAAATGAAAACACATTAACAATAACCCATACAATTGAATAAAATTTTGTTTTTTTAGAATCACTCAATCTAATGTGTGAAATGAAAACACTAACAATAAACCATAACAAAATGCAGAGACCTATATTTATTGAAGCTTTGCACTTGTTTTATTTTTAAAATGAAGGAAATAATAAGTTGCTTGATAAAAAATGGGACAAATTTACAAAGGAGGAGATATCTAACAGGTTGTAATATCCCGAAATGGATTTTTCAGCAGATCATGCCTGAAAAACGCATTATTTAGGTATGATGGAATTAGATATCATACAATATGTCTGAAAATGGTTAGAAACCAAAAGAAAGAAAATCAGAAACCTTTACTCAGCTTTTAAGGGCAAAAAGGTGGGGAAAAGTGAGGAATGTTTCCCTAAAATGAGTGTATAAGAAACTCTGCGTAAATTGACGGGTCAAGGTTCTGGAATATGCTATATTAGGGTAATTGAAACTTCCATGTCGAATTTCAGCTCAAATAAAGGCGTTTTTCTATGTTAAACAGTTCCTCCTTCCCGATTAGTCAAGAAAAACCCCGATTTCCCATGACTTTGAGTATGCAGAAATTTACTGAAGCAAGGGCAGCATATTTTCTGGAGGTATAAGATGTAAAAAAATATGAAAAACCATAGAATTAGTTTAGTAACATGGGATAGGCATTCAGCAAGGTTAAACAACAGTTTTATATAGAAAACCCCTCAAGAACGATGTGCCGCAAGACAAGAGAATGATCCAGAAACCCTTCAACGTTTTCTCCAGGAGCTGTGAGACAAGAAGATATATATATATATATATATATATATATATATATATATATATATATATATATATATATATATATATATCTGATAATAATTTATAGCAGCAAGAGAGTGTACAAGCCTTGAGGAAACAACCTCTCAAGAAAATCAATGCAAGCCTCAATATTACATGTACATGAATATGAAAGAACACTACTATTTATGCATAAACCTAGGCTATGAAAACACAGTCTATGATAGAATGCTACTCCATAATGCTGATAATGGATGGATATGACAATATATAGCCCAAATACAATAGGGGAGCAAAGCTCTAACCCTTATAAGAAAAAATACCTCAATCATCCAAGGGATTGGCTGAAATACACAAAATGGAAAGAATGTCGGAGTTGTTGGGTAGCTACTGCAACTCAAATCTGGAACTCAATAGAGAAGGCTGAAAATGATGAGCAATCTAAAGTAGACCTCTTCCCCTCAAATCAACCTGCAAACCCTCACAGCAGCCACACCATAAAAATAACGCAGACACTAAGAGGGACTGCGCAATAGGGGTAGAATAAGTGTTGTCCTGATGCCAAGATATGCAAATTAGCTCCAATTTCTTCGAATCTGATCCTCCAAAGGGAAGAAAGACTTTCCCCCTGAAAAACAAGAGAAGGAAGAGGTGTCGTGACAACTCCACGGAAACACCCTACAACACAGTATTACATTGCTACAGCAATAACGTTGTCCTGGAGGATGATGCTGAAAAACTAACCTTGCCCTTGCAGGCACTCGAAGTCCCCCTGGGCTAAGGGTGAGATCTCCACACAGAGACACTCGGTTGCACTAAACAGTGCTGCAGACAGGCTAAACAGCCAGCGTGCTAAAGAAGACAAATTTCTCACTCAACAATAAACAACTCAATCATGAATGAAATGAGGAGGCTCCTCCATCTTTTATAACATTGGTTTTCCCTCCAAAACCCAACTTATCCTCTCTTTCTCTCCTCCACATCCTCATCCTTATCTGTGCAGAAGCTTGCAAAAGCTTCTAGAGTGTACATAGGCCCCCTCCTCCACGTGGTGTTAGGTCCCCCCTTGAATCCCACTTAAGTCACAATGTTGTGCTACTAGGTGGATGTCTTATTTCACTGACGTGAGTTAGACCCTCTTCACTCACTTTTTATTTATTTACAAACTATAGATGGAAAACTAAACAAAATAGAATATTCCAATTAGTTGTCGCTAATTAGGAATATTACATCCCCCCCTGGCAAAATGTTGCTTGCCCTCAAGCAACTGCCTGAAAAAATCTCCTTCCTAGCTAATGCTCTTCATCGATACTGCAAAATGTGCCTGGATCCCAGATGCGCCACTGAATCTTCCCTGTCCTCTGCATCATCGTGATATGAAGGGATTTCTCAATGCCAGGATCCCAAACTGATCTCTCATGGTACCAGCCAACCAACAATCCTCCTAGATCCCATTTCCACCATGGCCAATAATAGCCCAAGTCCCACGGATCGGACTGTGCACTGCCTCTGGCTATGACTGATGCTCTAAGGGGTGAAGACCATGACCCCTGCTGAGTTGTATTTGTCACTTTGTAAGTTGTCCCATCGATTGTGTACCAACTCATCACCTCTCTCCACTCAAGGCATGGAGTCTGGAATATAATGAGGAACATCTTCCTCATGTGGATCCTCCATCCCCAAGCAATCATCCAAACAAAATGAGCCATCTCCCAACAAGGCAACTCCTGGAAATATCCTTCCACCTCAAGCTCCAGTAATGAAGGTGGGTTGAAAATCTGAACTTGGAAAGCATCATAGCTTACCCCATGTTGTCCTTCTCTCCACTCATAACAAGTGTATGGTGTATGATGATCCTGGGCTGCAAAATTATTGCCCTCCAATGGAAAAGTGAAGAACAATCCTCCAAAGAAGGTTCCTCCAACAATGAAGAACAAGCTGGCCCAAAACAATCTATCCATGAAGAATAGGACATGGTCATCATGGAACATCATCAGGAGAGGTTTGCTGAAGGTTTTACATGATGATACATGATGCAAACAATTTCTCACAAGGATACAATGCAGTCTCATCCACTGCAAGTTTAGAAAATCACATGGCAAGCAATGTCCATGATTCATCACATCTACTAAAGGATAGTAAATGGCTGAATGTAACAAAAATAATACATGATCAAGCACTTGCCCATGGCTGTACAATTGATGAATATCAATCTTATGGTCCACCTCAAAAGAGAACAAACATTTGGCTGTGGTGGCCATATCTCCTCTCATGCTCCCTTTAGAACATGTAGTGCAGAAATTGTGAGAATTTTTCCCTCTCATGGACAAATCCAACTCATGTGTCTCCCTCATAATCAAGCCTCCCATGAAAATTTGATCTATATCAGCAAATGGAGACATGATCAACATCAAATTAAATAAAATGTTGAAGGTTACAAGTGATGCAAGAAGGTACCAACAACTTTCCCCGTAGTGACAGCGCAGTTTTACAAGTTGCTGCTTGATAAGAGTACAAGGAAAAAATTTTCTGTTAATCATGCATGTCTTCATATGATACATGATATAGTGTAGCAAATGAACATACATGTGGTGATAAAAAAATTTCCTAAGGCCACAAAAGAGATGGCTGCCTCCATCATGTAGATTGGCCCAATACAATTCATGGAGCAATTTGACAAGCTTGCCCTCTTGTGAAGCAATGCACTACATGAAAATGGTAAAAGTGTGCAATTCAATGAATGTATATACAAAATTCTCACCAAATGCCGGAAGTAATATGGTACATGGATCCATGAATGAGTCCTCCATAGTGTGTTGGCATGCTATGAAGAAGATTGATCCATATGCTGCAAAAAGATAATCCTCCTTATGCTTGAAAATCCAAGTCAAGAAGAATATGCCATAGATGTCTCTATCATCATTACCTCCTCTTTGTTCATCAAGTGTAACTAATATGAAGTGATCCTGGGACCTATGGGTTATAGATCCACCTTGTCTCTGTTGGGCACACTTCATCCATAAGGCTTTGCTCCAAAGTGACAGCACTGTGAGCTCATGCAAATAAGGTCCTGTCAATACAAAGCTTCGTTCTCTGGCATTCTCCTTGTCAAAGACTCCTCTAATAATGCTGCAACAAATATGGAATACCTCCCAACATGGAAGTGTTTCCCAAACATCATCAAAGACCAAGGAGATAGTGCCATCCCCTCTTCCTACAACACCATATAAAGTGTGAGAGCAAATCTTCCCTTGCTCTCCCAGAAACAAACAAAGCAAGAAGACATTGTGTTGCCTCCCCATACCTCCATCATAAATTTCATGTGATGAAGAAACAATGAATGATATGAGTAACACATCAACACCATGCATCCATACTCTATGCTTCTCAATGATGCAAGTATCTAGCCATCTTATCCCCATCCTCCTACTCTTAGGAAAAGTGTTTTCCAAGTGATGGCCAAAATCTTTCAAGAGTAACCAGTGCAACCAAGCCTCCTGCTGCCCAGTATCATAGATCTACAAGTACAAGTGATGGAAAAACTCCTTCAAGAGTAACCAGCGCAGCCAAGCCTCCTGCTGCTCGGTATCATAGATCTGTAGGTAGCTCCCTAGCTCCTTGCTCATCATCCACATCCACTCAATCACATGTGGATGCATCCTTCTTATCCTCATCCTGGTACTCCTCCCATGAGGGCTACCATCCTCCCAAATCAAACTCCTGTCTTTGCACTTCATGGGATTTTGAAATGTTCGCTTCTCAAGGATCAATGAGACCCTATCAAGAATCAAATAGGTAGTAGGAAAAAACCTCCCATAATGATGTGTATGGCTCAAGGGATGTCCAACACAGGCATGAGAGATGTTATCCATCCTAAGATGTCCTCCATCTTCTATCTCCTCTTGTGAGAAGGGAAGAAATTTATTGCATCCCATGGTGTGTCGAAGGGAATTTCCAATGAGATCTCTCCTTGAGACCTCCCCTTCATCCATAGTCTTTGAAAACCAATGAGGTCTTGGATCTGAAAGTAGAAGTTCCTCTTTGAGCTGAGAAGAGCTCATTGAGAAAGTGTCATCTTGAAGGGAGAAAAGGTTTCTTACTCCAAGATGTCTACCATCAATCTTCAAGGCTTCAAACCCCAACCTCCAATGTGATGTACAATCCAACAATGGCTCCTAAGAATGATGGTCTCATTCCTCCTTGAAATTTTTCATGTTGCATAGCGCAGTGCAACGAAACTGCTCTATGGTACCCATGGGATTTGACCCTTGGACCTGCAAAATTAAAACTCCACAATTTCCAAAAGAAGTTACTTCAACAATAGTTTGTGGAAGTTATTTTATACCTTGATGTGCATTTGGAACTTCTTGTAGGGCTACAAGAGTTCCTTCCTCACAAGTGTTGGCTGCCCCAACTGTTGATGCATGTGGCTGCTCCTCCATGGGTGAAAAAGTTGGAGGAATTTTTACTACTACATCCTGTAGCAGGAGAAGAAGCTGTTGAAATCTCAGTGCTGGATTTGGAGGGTGAAGCCTATGATTGGTGGTGCAGCCACTTGAGCCATGCAAGGGTGGAGACATTTTCAGAGTTCACTCAAGGGTTGATCCAAACCTTTGATGGAGAAAGAGCGAAGAAGGAAGAGATCACATCACCTCTTGAGGAGGCACCACTGTAATATCCCAAGTTTCTGCATTAGATGACCCATCAAAGGTAGACAACAGAAATCTATTTCCTTTGATTTATTTTCTGTCGCATGGTCTCTTCTCTTCCTTCAACTGGACGAAATGAGGAAAATCTAGAGTCTCCCTGAAGGCTCTAGGTTGAGATCTATACTCAACAAGGTAATCACTGAGAATATGATGATCCAAGTATCTTCCATGCTCAATATCTTCTTCGTGATGAGAATAGGAAGTGCATGGTACTTCCTCTTATTTTTCTTCAATCTTCTTGACCTCCTCAACGGTGGATGCATTTCCTCTGGATCTAAAAATATATGAGAATAAACTCATCTTTTTCACTGTTCCGGTATTCTTGGGCTTAGACTCGCAGGGACTAGTGGATCCCTTATTCATGGGAAAAGGTGTCCTCCAATTGGTACGCTGCAACTCTGAGCTCTGTGTTCTAGATACCCCAATGTTCCTTCCACTTTCATCCTGCCTGAGCTGACAGTAATCTTTGAAAGGAAAATATGCATTGAAGTCTTCTCCCTTGGACCTCCATTATCAGAAATAATCTCCAAAGGGTATATGATCATGCTGCCTCTCTTTCTCACTCAGTACTGGAGGTGAAAATTTAGGCATTGTGATATTGTCCACAGGCTGAGCCAGAACTATGCTCTGATACCACTGTAATATCCCGAAAATGGATTTTTCAGCAAATCATACCTGAAAAACGAATTCTTTAGGTATGATGGCTTCAGCTATTGAATAATGTGTCTGAAAATTCTTAGCAACCAAAATAAAGAACAAAAACAACCTTTACTCAGCTTTTAAGGGAAAAAAGGTGGGGAAAAGTGAGGAATTTGGCCCTAAAATAAGTGTATAAGAAAATCTGCATAAAATTACGGGTCAAGGTTCTAGAATATGTTATAATAGCTTAAGAGGGACTTCCATGTCTAATTTCAGCTCAAAAAAAGGTGTTTTGCTATGTTCAATAGTTCCTCCTTCCCGACTAGTCAAGAAAAACCCTGATTTTCCATGACTTTGAGTATGCAGAAATTTACTGAAGCAAGGGAAGCGCATTTTCTGGAGGTATAAGATGTAAAAAACTATGAAAAACCATATAGTGAGTTTAGGAACATGGCAATGGCATTCAGCAAGGTTAAACAACAATTTTATATAGAAAACCCCTCAAGAACAAGGTGCCGCAAGACAAGAGAATGATCCAGAAACCCTTCAGCGTTTTCTCCAGGAGCTATGAGACAAGAAGATGAATACATATATAGCCAAGAATAATGTATAGCAGCAAGATATTTTACAAGGCTTGAGGAAACAACCTCTCAAGAAAAGCAATGCAAGCCTCAATAATACATGTACATGAATATGAAAGAACACTACTATTTCAGCATAAACCCAAGCTATGAAAACATATTTTATGATAGAATGTTGTTCCAAAATGATGATAATGGATGGATATGACAATATATAGACCAAATACAATAGGGGAGCAAAGTTCTAACCCTTATAAGAAAAAATACCTCAATCCTCCAAGGGATTGGTTGAAGTTTTTATGGCAAGAATGTCAAAGTTGCTGGGCAGCTACTGCAACTCAAATCTAGAACTCAATAGAGAAGGCTGAAAATGATGAGAAATATGAAGTATACCTCCTCCGATAGATCTCCAAAGTGGAAGCTCGATCCTTACACTTGAGATCTTCCCCTCAAATCAACCTGCAAACCCTCACAACAACTACACCATAAAAATAACACAAACACTAAGAGGGACTGCGCAATAGGGGCAGAATAAGTGTTGGCCTAATTCCAAGATCTGAAAATCAGCTCCAATGTCCTCCAATATGATCCTCCAAAGGGAAGAAATATTTTTCCCCTGAAAAACAAGAGAAGGAAGAGGTGTCGTGATGACTCCACGACAACACCCTACAACATAGTATTATGTTGTTGTAGCAAATAACGCTGTCCTGAAGGATGATGCTGAAAAAATATCCTTGCCTGAGCAGGCACTCGAAGTCCCCTGGGGCTAAGGGTGAGATCTCCGCACGGAGACACTCGGTTGCACTAAACAGTGCTGCAAACAAGCTAAACAACCAGCGTGATAAAGAAGACAAATGTCTCACTCAACAATCAACAACTCAAGCATGAATTAAATGAGGAGGCTCCTCCATATTTTATAACGTTGGTTTTCCCTCCAAAACCCAACTTATCCTCTCTCTCTCTCCTCCACATCCTCATCCTTATCCACAACCTCATCCTTATCTGCGCAGAAGCTTGCAGAAGCTTCTAGAGTGTACATAGGCCCCCTCCTCCACGTGGTGTTAGGTCCCCCCTTGAATCCCACTTAAGTCACAACGTTGTGCTACTAGGTGGATGTCTTATTTCACTTAAGTGATTTAGACCCTCTTCACTCACTTTTTATTTATTTACAAACTGTAGACGACAAACTAAACAAAATAGAATATTCCAATTAGCTGTCGCTAATTAGGAATATTACACAAGTACATGGATAAGACCATTAGTCTCAAGGATAGATATACTATTGCTATTATCATTTGGGGTCATTTAATTATCATTAAGTTATTATTGGAGAGATGCAATGTTAGAACATAGAACATAGATGAAATAAAAGCACTCTCATTCACTAATTTAATTACTTGTTTTGCACTAACTTTAGCATTAGATTATTTTTATTGTTGTTGTCATTGTTGTTATCGTCATCATAGACATATATATCTCTAACGATATGGCATTATTATGAAAATCAAACATTGGAAAAATAAAATGTTAAAAACAATCTTAAACACCATCGTACATCACCATTCTCGAAACTTGAATGTTTCTATGCATGTCAATTAAAGGTTGACTATTGCATATGTTCTACGTTGCAAACAATCATATCAAAAGTTAGTTGTTGTTGTGAATGATATTAAAATATTTAAATAGTAAATAATAAATAAGAAAATAAATAAAAATGAATTCATTAAAAACTTCTCTAGCATGTCACTCATAGAAAACTAATTGATTTAGAAATGGTCTACATACCTATAGATTGTGATTGCTAATTCTATAACGACACTATAATTGTGATGGCACACCAACATAATCACTAGGGGTGTGTATGTCTTCTCTAAAAATCACAACTATGGGACATATTTATTAACAAATAATCTTTACTTCACTTCATTCACGCCACCACGGCTGCATGGTATTTTCTATTTTTGGTACGATGGTTCATTAAATGATGGGAAGTGGGATTTTGAAAGTGAACACACCAACAATCAATGCAATTTTTCATAATGGATATCAAAAAATAAAATTATAATCTAACAATTAATTTATTAAAACCAAATGGTAAGGTTTTAAAAAAACTCATAATATATTATTATATTCCAATTCAAGCAGCCATAAAAGGGATTAAATTCCAATTCGAGTAGCCATAAAAGTGATCTAACACGTTAATTAATAATAATAAAAAAGTATAATCACAACTACACGAAAGATCTATGAGAAAATAATTTTGACTTAACTTCATTCACGCCACCATGGGCACATGGTCCTTTCCATTTTTGCAATATTTAAGGTAGTAGAGAAATAATGTTCCCAGAAGTTAAAAATATCTAGTTCATCTAGAAAGGAAAAAAATATACGAGAAGCCTCAACACATTTTTTCAAATTGCAATACTGAAAGTAGTATGACCGTACCTCAGTCCCAACTTTTAGCTCAAGTATCTTCTTTGCCACAGCCCCAGCTGCTACTCTTCCAATTGTTTCCCGTTTTGAAGAGCTGCCACCTCCTTGAATTTTAAAGAAATGTAGTTATAATACATAAATCACTAAGTTGTATCTTCAAAAGAAAGAAGCATTGAAAGAGAGGCATACTACTCCACAAATAGAAATGCTTAAGCATAAATGAACTTAACGAAAACCATATTTGAATTCATATGTGGAATCCGCATGAGATGGCTGATAGGCTAAAAAAATTTCATTGTAAGCCTGTCAAGTTCAGTAAAATGCAATCAAGAAAGAGTGGATTTGGAATTTCAAAAGCTCATGTGTTGTAATCAACTATCTTAATTACCTTGTAAAACACAATGAAGAAATGTATGACACAATCATGTTCTTTATTCAAAGTATAAACTCTGTAACCAAGCACTCATGATTTTAGTAGACGTAATCATCATAGAGTGAACATTCCACGAGAACTTTTATGATTTATCGAATTACTTATCACATACTATTACTATAATGACTTATGGTTAGACTTACCAGGACCACATATTATTCCTGGAGGTCATAATCATGTTTAGATTTCATCTATTGTTATACAACTTTGTTCATGAAGAAAGTTGTCATTATGCAAAATTCACTTCCAGGTTATATATTACTATCATTCTCAACTCCTCTGCTAACTAGCCACAACAAATATTGTCTGAAATCATAAGGCATTTATGCCTCTCATTTGCTTTAAGGATCAAGAATTCTTGATTCATAGTCAATCTCGAATAAGGGTGAGGGTGTTTCCATTATAGACTTACACAATCTTCATGAATAAAATGCATTCGGACAAAGATTAATTTCAATAGCATTTAGGGATTCGAAGTAGAATGAATACAAAGTCTTATGATAGAGATTAATTTCAATTGTTTCTTGTTATAACACACGAGTACACACAGAAAAATAATACAAATTTAAAAATAAAACATATAATTTAAAACCTAGCGAACCCAAGAAATTTATATATTGGAATGCTATAAGTTAACTGAATCCAGCTATAATCACAAAAAGATGAATATTAAAACCTAAATGCATCAGTATGATGCAAAAATGTGAAACAGGAGCATTGATCTTTTAACTAGTCTCAGGTGCAAAGCGCCTTGCCCCAAAGGTGTCGAGTAGGTTCAAGCAGTGCATGGGGGAGAACCCATTCCAATATCACCCGATATGTGAATGAATAAATTATTTTGTGTTGCTTATAAGCGAAGCTTTATACCATACCTGACTGAACGGTCGAAGCTACTTCAATCAGTCCTATCAAAGGTACTACTTGCGCGTTGTTGTTATCCTAAAAAGCACTCTCTTCTTTATTTATCTCTCAGGCAAGCTTATATCGAGGTGTACCACAACATTGAGCTATATATTAACTATTCCGACCTTACCTAACTTCTTTAATTAATACTTGAAGCGATATATATAAGTAACTGTTGCTGAGCCTAGATCTGATATACCATCCAAAAAGCTGTATGAAAGATGTCAATTTCATCAAATAAATGGACTACAAAATAAATAGATTTTTATAGAATTACACCATCATCGATTTTGGCCTTGACACTTTCAGAAGCATATTGATTGCCCTCTGGGTTGGACCCATCGGCCAGCTAATTGTCTTCTTCGTCTTCACGTTGTATTCTATCGTAGATCGAGTTACGACTTCGATCTCTTCTTGGTCTTCCTCTGCTTCGTTGGGTTTCGATTCTTCATTCTATGGCCATTTTTCATCGTAGGAAGCCAGGTCATCTGATGAAATCCTACCACGCTTGCCCATGGCTCGGCTCGGCTCAGCTGACTGGGATCTAACTCCTACCATGCTTTCCCATGGCTAGGATTGGCTCAGCTGCCCAGGATAGATCTTGGAATCTATATGGAAATCCCGAGCTCAAATTCGAAACCCTTGAACCATTGAGGGTTTTAAAATTTGACTAATAAACAAAACAATCCTTCCTAATGCATTTGTTTTCACCTTCTCGCAAAATTTAAGAGAGGGAAGGGTTCCCGCCAAGGTTTGGAAGTTCCCGCTATTTTTTTGATTGGATTTCCTCGCAATGAGGGTCACTAGAGAAATCCTTGTTGGTCCACTCTCATAGGGAGATGATTTTGAATGAAGCAATGACCGTGGGTGTATTTGTAGCATTGTAGTTTTAAATATATATAATTAGTTTATATGTGTAGATATATTGTTGATGTATTATTAGTTTAGATATGTATATATATTGTTGATATTGCTAAGTAGGTTTAAACATATATCATTATTCTTAGTCATTGAGATATTTTATATATACAATATTATAATTATAGTATATTTTTTTTTAATTTTTGTCAAGGTGAATATATGTAAGTGTAGTTAATGATTTTAATGGAGTGTGTTACAAGGTCAATTTGGGGAAACTGTAAAATGGAGAGGGTCATGAAATCAATATAAGGATCTTCATAGGGTTAATGGGTGTCAAGGTGCTAGAATATTGTATTAAGATAACTAGATAACAATTTAGGAAATATTGATACAAATTGCACATATATATATGTTGTGGTGCAAATTTAACAATGTTTTTCAAATTATTTTGGAAGGCATGACAATGGTCAAGTTTGCCATGTTTTTTAGAAGTATGCAAGTGTATGTAATGGTGGAGTAAATGACTTATCTTAGGAGGCATGAGGTTGAACCCCAACAAATGCAAGAAAGGAGATCAATTTGGGAACGTTGGTGGTGTGGGTCAATGAGCATTGGGCTATTTAACTTGCTTTGACATACATTTGTTTTTTTATTGATTTTTTTTTATGAACACAAGCAAGTGGAAATTAATTGATTTTAGACATTGCAATGTGGTAGAAGCATCTTCAAATTTATGAAAGCACCACTTTAACTCGATAGTTACAACTAAGTGGTATTTATTCTACTAAATTCACTCTAGACTTTCACCTAACCCTATCTTAAGTAAACAACCCCCTTAAGAAGAAAATTTGGCACATGAGGGGTGAACATGTCACATGGAAATGTGGGGTAATAATAACAGACTATTTTCATCCACCAAGAAGTAAACAAGCCCCCATCACTGTTATGCATTACTTGAAATGGGTTGAGTATCCTTTGATTCCTATAACAATCATATTGAATGTATGTGATGTTAACTAAGTTAACCAGCAAAACATGCCTTCAATAATGGTAACAAGACTTACACACTATATATTGCATTGAAAAATCAAATGAGGCTTTAATATGTGTAACCAACCATATATGTAGTTTATCAAGTTGACCAAACTAACATGCTTCTACTAGTGATAACAAAAATGTACATGTTGGTAATCGGGTGACCAATGTGGTATGCCTCAACATTCATAATTGAACATAAATGTTGTTGATGGGGTTGAACAACATAACATACCTCTCGCAATTTTAGTTAAACATGCATGTTGATGGGATAAATCACGAAGATAGCGTTAATAAAAAATAGATGTTAATAACCAACCTAACACATCACTAATAGTGACAACGGAATGTACATGTCAGTAAATAAACTAATCGACATGACATGTTTCTCATTGAGATGATTGACATGACACACAACTCACTAAGTTGACCAACTTGACAAATTGTTGGTTTTGTCATTGAACTAACATCCCTTTAATGAACACGACCAAATGTGCATGATGTTGAACAAGTAAACCAACCTAACATACCTTTAACAATAATAACAATGTGTGCAAGTTGTGGATTGGGAAAACCAAACTAACATACCTCTAATAATCGTAATCGATCATACATGCCTATTATGATCAACCCCTTAGGATTTCCCTTGCTTTCATGAAAAATTAAACATGTCATGCAACTATTAGACTAACTTTGATATATATACAAATTAAGTTGGTATTACTTGTTAGAATTGTGTTATAAAGTCTTTCCCCATTAAATGTCACGGGTTTGAATCCAAGGGAACTTAAAGTAGGTATGCCTCCATGGATTAAATAGTTATATCATTGCATGAAGGGCAACCATTTTCCCATGAACAAGGGGGTCTCACATGCCAAGTTAACATCTAGCTATATTATAGCTTTATTTTAAATACTATTATCATTTTCTTGTGTTAATATGAGTTTTTTTAATATTTAATATACAATTAAGTAGATTACCCCTTGAATAATTAGTGAAGTATTTAATATTAGATGAGAGAGTTTTAAGGTTGAAATTTCTATACCTCTTGTTAATTTGGGTGTTTGTATCATTTCAATGCAAAATTAGGTTTCATACATATCCATGGATCAATTAAAGGCATTTACACACGCCAACCAAAGACATTCAATAGTTGGGTTAGAACTAGCGAGTGGGAGGATTCCATTATCGTATTCATCGAGGGGCTTCCAGACTAGAGAAATTAGGGCATGTGTTTGATCTATGGGCTAATGTTTAAAAGCATGATATGAGGAGATCAGAAGTTAGTGCAATTCCTACTTAGGGAAAGGTCATGCACCTCTTCCTTTGTTTCTTAAAGTAAACTTGAAAGAAGCGATTACAAATATACGATACAAGTAATGTACAAACCATTCACAACATCCTGACATTAAACATTTACATGAGATGAAACTTAATTCATGTTCAATAGATTTTTTCCTTTAAAAAATAAATATATGATACCATGATATAATATAGCGATTCACCAACATTGGCCACCAAACAAATGACCTAAACGATAAATGTTATTTATGGTGACTATCATCCATGATAAACTATGATTATTAGCCACTCTGACACCCCTAAATTTATGGTCACTCATTGAACATGACTCCAAGAGTTTTTTCGAGCTTCTTAAACTTATTATTTCCAAAAATACTAACAAGGATGTCTCATCACCATAGCATTGTTTCTGATTCTTTCATCAAATGCTCTGCAACGATTTTTTTATGTTATATATGGACTGACACAATTAAAAATTACAGACATAAATGACTAATTCATATACTTGTTGTACTTGTTATTTTTCCATATTTTCATTCTTGGACTATAATAGTCGTTTACATTAATCATTATTGATTTTGTCTCTTATTACCTAGTCATATATTTTAATCCTAGACTAAATTAGTCATTTAAGTTAGTCGCTTTTACTTTAGTCACTTATTATCTTGTCATATATTTTATCGCTGGACTAAATTAGTCATTTAATTTAGTCTCTTTTCATTTAGTCGCTTATTATCTAGTGATATATTTTATTCCAAGACTAAATGAGTCATTTAAGTTAGCCATTTTTAGTTCGGTCACATAATATTGCTCAAATTTAGTAGTAATTCACTTGAAATAATTGTGGTGACTAACATTTTTAGTCACCTAGTCATTAATTTCATCATTTTCTATTGGGAAATGGCTCCTTCTCTACATAGATCACCCTCAATGGCCGAGAGCGAGACAGGGAACTGAGAGCGAGAGTGTGGATCTACCAACGACTGCAAATTTTTGAATAGTTTCCCTCTTCGAAGCTCCAATTTTGAAAATGATTTGTCCGAGTTGTATTGTTGTGTATGTCATGTAGAGACCCACTTGATTTGGGATGTTGTATCCACACATGAAACCACTTTAGGACACAACTTCCTATATCTTTGTAATATCATAATTAGCGACAACTAATTGGAATATTCTATTTTGTTTATTTTGCCGTCTATAGTTTGTAAATAAATAAAAAGTGAGTGAAAAGGGTCTAACTCACTTAAATGAAATAAGACATCCACCTATTAGCACAACATTGTTACTTAAGTGGGAGTCAAGGGGGGACCCAACACCACGTGGAGGAGGGGGCCTATGTACACTCTAGAAGCTTCTGCAAGAAGATAAGGATGAGGATGTGGATGTGGAGGAGAGAGAGAGACTGCATTGGGTTTTGGAGGGAAACCGACATTGTAAAATATGGAGGAGCCTCCTCATTTCATTCATTCTTGGGTTGTTGATTGTTGATTGAGACATCTGTCTTCTTTAGCATGCTGGTTGTTTAGCCTGTCTGCAGCACTGTTTAGTGTGACCGAGTGTCTCCGTGCAGAGATCTCGCCCTTAGCCTCGGGGGACTTCGAGTGCCTGCTCGGGCAAAGTTATTTTTTGAGCATCATCCTCTAGGACAACGTTATTGCTACAGTAGCATAATACTATGTTGTAGGGTGTTACCATGGTGACTTTACGACACCACTTCCTTCTCTTATTTTTCAGAGGGAGAGTTCTTCTTCTCTTTGGAGGATCAGATTGGAGGAAATTGGAGCTGATTTGTAGATCTTGGCACTTGGCCAAGGTGTTTTATTCCACTACTGCACAGTCCCTCTCAGTTTTTGCGTTATTTTCATGGTGTATTTGCAGTGAGGGTTTACAGATTGATTCGTGAGTGAGATCTCAAGTGTAAGGATCAGCCTTCCACTCAGGAGATCCATTGGAGGAGGTCTACTTTAGATTGTTCATCATCTACAACCTTCTCTACCTAGTTCTATATTTGAGTTGTAGCTGCTTCCCAGCAACTCCGACATTTTTTCCATTTTGTGTATTTCAACCAATCCCTTGGAGGATTGAGGTATTTTTGCTTATAAGGGTTAGAGCTTTGCTCCCCTATTGTATTTGGGACATATATTGTCATATCCCTCTATTATCATCATTTTGGATCAGCATTCTTTCATAGATTTTGTTTTTCATAGCCTGGTTTTATGCAGAAATGGCAGTGTTCTTCATGTTCATGTACCTGTGTTGAGGCTTGTATTGCTTTTCTTGAGGGGTTGTTTCATGAAGACTTGTACATTATTTGCTGCTATAAATTATTATTGGCTATACATTCATCTTCTTGTCTCATAGTTACTGGAGAAAATTCTGAAGGGTTTCTGGATCATTTTCTTGTCTTGTGGCACCTCACCCTTGAGGGGTTTCCTATCTAAAATTGATGTTTAACTTTTCTCAATACCTCTGCCATGTTCCTAAACCTATTCTCTGATAATTTGTATTTTTTTACATCCTATTCCTTCAAAAAATACGCTGCCCTTGCTTCAATAAAATTTTTGCATATTCAAAGTCTTGGGAAATCAGGGTTTTTCTTGACTAGTCGGGAAGGAGGAACTGTTTAACTTAGAAAAACGCATTTTTTTAAGCTGAAATTCGACATGGAAGTCCCTATTGACCTAATATAACATAATCCATAACCATGACCCATCATTGTACGCATATGTTATTATACACGCATTTTAGGGCCAAAACCCTCACTTTTCCCCATCTTTTTTCCCTTAAAAGCTGAGTGAAGGTTTATGTTGTACTTTATTTTGGTTGCTGAGAATATTCAGACATATTATATGATATATGAGGCCATAATACCTGAATAATGCATTTTTCTGGCATGATCTACTGAAAAAAATCCATTTTGAGGATATTACAGTCTGCTGCATTATTATTGCTTGAGCGTTCTAATTATATACCACTTGGTGTGTTTATATTTTTCTCCTAGATAGAGTCTAGAAAGGGCTAGATATCCCCTGTATCTTGTCCTATTCTAGAGGTGACATATCCGGTAAATGCCCTCCCAGTCAATCTCTAGTTGGAGATTGCCGTGTTTTAGAGATATCCCTGAAATGAGATATTACAGTGGTATCAGAGCATAGTTATAGCTCAACCTGTGGAGCTTTTTTTCTCACAATTCCTACATTTTTACCTCCAATACTGAGTGAGAAAGGAAGGCAGCATGATCATATACCCTTTGGAGATTATTTCCGAGAATGGCAATCCAAGGGGGGAGACTTCAAAGCAGCGTTGCCCTTCAGAGATTACTGTCATCTCAGGCAAGATGAAGGGGGAAGGAATAGTAGGTTTTCTAGCATGCATAGATCAAAGTTGCAGCATACCACGGGGAGGTCACCTCTTCCCATGAAGGAGGGATCCACTAATCCCTGTGAGTCTAAGCCCAAGCAGAAGATGAGTTTATTCTCATCTCTTTTCAAATCCAGAGGAAATGCATCCACCTTTGAGGAGGTCAATAAAATTGAAGAAAAAGAAGAGGAAGTACCATGCGCTTCCTATTCTCATCAAGAAGAGGTCACATCACCTCTTGAGGAGGCTTGTGATAAACCTGTCCCACTCATAGAGGAGCAGCCACATGCATCAACTGTTGGGGCAGACAACACCTTGGAGGAATGGACTCTTGTAGCCCTACAGGAAGTTCCAAATGCACATCAAGGGTCAAATCTCATTGATACTATACAACATCTTGGTTGCACTACGCTGTGCAACATGGAAACACTCTAGAAGGAATCAAACCATCATTCTCATGAGCCATTTTTGGATTGTACATCACATTGGAGGTTGGGGTTTGAAGCCTTGAAGATTGATGGTAGACATCTTGGAGTAAGAAACCCTTTCTCCCTTCAAGATGACACTTTCTCAATGAGCTCTTCTCAGCTCAAAGAGGAAATTCTACTTTCAGATCCAAGACCTCATTGGTTTTGGAAGACTATGGATGAAAGGGAGGTCTCAAGGAAAGGTATCATTGGAGTTGCACTTCGACACACCATGGAATGCAATGCATTTATTCCCTTCTCACAAGAGAAGATAGAAGATGGAGGACATATTAGGATGGATAACATCTCTCATGCTTGTGTTGGACATCCCTTGAGCCATACACATCATGATGGGAGGTTTTTGCCTACCCCCTATTTGATTCTTGATAGGGTCTCATTGATCCTTGAGAAGCGTACATTTCAAAATCCCATGAAGTGCAAAGATAGGAATTTGATTTGGGAGGATGGTAGCCCTCATGGGAGGAGTACCAGGATGAGGAGAAGAAGGATGCATCCACAGGTGATTGAGTGGATGTGGTTGATGAGCAAGGAGCTAGGGAGCTACCTGCAGATCTATGGTACTGGGCAGTAGGAGGCTTGGTTGTGCTGGTTACTCTTGAAGGAGTTTGGCCATCACTTGTACTTGCAGAAATATGATACCGGGCAGTAGGAGGCTTGGCTGCGTTGGTTACTCTTGAAAGAGTTTGGCCATCACTTGGCCAACACTCTTCATAAGAGTAGGAGGATGGAGAAAAGATGGCTGGATACTTGCATCATTGAGCAACATAGAGTATGGATGCATGGTGTTGATATGATACTCATATCACTCATTGTGTCTTCGTCACATGATTGGTATGATGGAGGTATGGGGAGGCAACACAATGTCTTGTTGCTTTGTTTGTTTCTGGGAGAGGAAGGGCAGAATTTCTCTCACATTTTGTATGATGTTGCAAGAAGAGGGGATGGCACTATCTCCTTTGTCTTTGATGATGTTTGGGAAGCACTTCCATCTTGGGAGGTATTCCATATTTGTTGCAGCATTATTAAAGGAGTCTTTGACAAGGGTCATGACAAAGAATGGAGCTTTGTATTGACAGGAGCTTATTTGCATGAGCTCACAGCGCTGTCACTTTGGAGCAGAGCCTTATGGATGAAGTGTGCCAAGCAGAGATATGGTGGATCTATAACCTATAGGTCCCAGGATCACTTCATATTTTTTGCACTTGATGAGCAAAGAGGATGTAATGATGATAGAGATATCTATGGCATATTCTTCTTGACTTGGATTTCCAAGCATGAGGATGATTATCTTCTTACAGCACATGGTTCATTCTTCTTCATAGCAGGCCAAAACACTATGAAGGACTCATGTATGGACCCATTTACTATCTTACTTCCAGCATATGGTGAGGAGTTTGTTTATACATTCATTGATTTGCACACTCTTACCATTCTTATACAATGCATTGCTTCACAAGAGGGCAAGCTTGTCATATTGCTCCATGAGTTTTATTGGGCCAATCTGCATGATGGAGGCAGCCATCTCTTTTATGGCCTTGGGAAAATGTTTTATCATCACTTGTATGCTCATTTTATACACTCTAACATGTATCATATGGAGACATGCATGATTAACCATGTAAGAAGAAACATTTTTCCTTGTCCTTTCAACAAGCAGCAACTTGTAAAACTGTGCTTTACTTGTTTGGGAAGCTGTTGGTACCTTCTTGCACCACATGAAACCTTCAAAATTCTCTTCATATTATTGTTGATCATGTCTTGATTTGCTGATATAGATAATATTTTTATGGGAGGCTTGATTATGAGGGAGACACATGAGCTGGATGTGTCCGTGAGTGGGAAGAATTCTCAAAATTTCAGCACTACATGTTCTAATGGGAGCATGAGAGGAGATATGGCCACCACAGCCAAATGTTTGTTCTCTTTTGAGGTGGACCATAGGATTGATATTCATCCATTTTAAAGACATGGGCAAGTGCTTGATCATGTATTATTCTTGTTACATTCAGCCATTTACTATCCTTTAGTAGATGTGATGAATCATGGAGATTGCTTGCCATGTGAATTTCTGAAGTTGCAGTGGATGATATTGCGCTATATCGTTCTGAGAAATTGTTTGCATCATGTATCATCATGTAAAACCTTCAGCAAACCTCTCACTAGGATGTTCCATGATGACCATGTTGTTGAATTCTTAGTTAAACTGAGAGGGGGGGGTGAATCAGTTTAACACATACATGAGCTTTACAAATTTCTCATCAACTTATTTACAGCTTACTTTTATAATAAACCTTAGTATATGAACAGTCTTAATATGTTGCAGCAAGTATTAAATTAATGTGACATCAAACTTATTATGAGAGCAAAAAACATTAAGCAGATTTAGTAAATCATCTCAGTACATAGGAAACACAGATAGAGATAGCAGATATAAGTGGAAACCCATAAAGGGAGAAAACCACATCTCATTATTGTTGTGATGCAAAGGCAATCTCCAACTCCCTCTCACCATTGTTTTTCTACAGGCACCAACCTACAGGAGGCTTCAACCTCAATTCTGCAAGCTACAACTTGCAAGGAAGCTCCAACTCCCTTCAATTTTCTGTAGGCACCAACCTATAGGAGGCTCCAACCTCAGTCAGCTACAACTGATAGCTATCAAGCTTCAACCTGATAGGGAAGCTCAAACTTCCTCAATTTATCAAAAGAAATATTTGTTAATTTACCTTAGATATCAGCTCTATTCTGTAGCATCTCTTTCTTCTCCTCTCCTTTTTATCTTCTCTGCCTCAATCTTCTATGCTTTTCGTTCTCTATCCTTACTCTCTCTCTCTTTTATGCATATCAAGTTGATATTATATATAGAGTTCCTCATATGACTGTTTGTATTTCAAAAGGAATTTGGAGTGATTAGCCATGACTCTTTGGCTTCTCTCTTCTCGTTCCTTTATCCAAATCATTTTAGAATTATAACAATATGTAAAAATTTCCATGCTGCAGTGGGATTTTTCTTTTCCTTAGGATACTTGCCTTTGCATCACAAACAATATAAAACAAAAAATTTACATTTTCAATTACACATTTCAATTCCACTAAGCTCCTTTACTGGACTTTGGCTTTACTGGATTTGTCTTTTCTACTACTGTTGAGTGACTATTCTGTATATTTTGGTTCACCTCTGTGTCTATTCATCTGTTCACTGTACTTGTGTGCACCAGCTACATATACAGCTGCTTTTCTGCTTTTATTCTCAAAGACGTATGAATCTAGGCGATGTTTGTTCATTACCAATTTTTGTTCTCGGGTTGCCTGCTTACGTTCTCTGTTCATATATGAACTTAAAGTTAATAGTTGAAATTCACATTACAATTTCAATTCATCTTTTTCCTGTACCATTTTTCTGCTGCTGTCTCTCTCTCTTTTGTTCTTGCAGGCTCTTGTAATAAACCCAATCTGTGAGCTTTATAAAACCCACTATATTAAATACCAGCGTAGTATATATATCAACATATATATATGTTCCCCACCAATTGTGAAGACCCATGTATTCACTTTAACGTATGCCCAGTACGTACCTCATTTCATATAGGTTTTGAATTTAGCATAGTATATAAATATATCACCATGTATTCATATTCCCCGAGTCAAGCATTAAAAACTATTAATAATCTGTGGCTTTTGTTTAGTGCCCAACATAAGTATGGTCACAATTTTATAACCTTTAAAACATCAAACTATATTACATTCCCCACTTAAATATATAATGCTTACTCGAATGTTCAGACCTTGGGAATATTAAATATATATCTCGAGCTTTAATTCAACTGAACCACTTATAACGTACCTTTGGCTCCAGGCCCACATATATAAGCAATGGCTCAACTAAATATGTGCGCCATACCTTGGGTTATCCTTCGAGCTACTTCCGAATGCGATCGTCGTTCAATGAGCCTTCCTCCAGATCGACGATGTTCGTTGATATCGAACTGCCTCCTCAGTCGAACGTTAATGTGCGATGGGGCGGTTTTGAAAATCCATCACATGCCAAGTGTCCTTCAGTCTATGGAATCGCTCCAAATTCACAATTACTGCTCATCCCACAAAGGTGGTGCGACTAAAACTGGAAACCCGCCTTTACTGTTCCTTCATGGTTCCGCTTCTGCTCACAATTACGTTCTTTTATACGTTGACCCTTTGGTTCATCGGTATTCTACCATGGTGATTTCATCTGTTACGACGCATAGCTCCATTCACACTGTGCATTTAACTCTGGTTCTGCCTCTCCTTTTGGGACATCGATCCTTCCGGCGATCGATAAGACCTTAATCCATATGACCCTTCATATATATATATATATATATATGTGCAGAATCTGGAATGAACCCTTATTTCAGAGTTATTCTATTAATACAACACAACTAAGTTCGGAACAGAGGATCTTCATATATCTATACTAACCCTTATTTCATTCAATTCAAACGATACAACATATATCCTCAGCGCATCAGAATTGTTTATAAATCAAACCATTGGCTTTAAAACTTAAGAAAGAGCTCTATCATGCATTTCTCATATATTTTCTTATTGAATTCAAGGCCCACCACATAGAGGTTAAATCAATAATAGAGGCAATTTGGGAAATCAGTCACTCTGTGATCGATTCACAGAAACTTACAATTATTGCTTCAAATTTTAACACAAAACTTCAATATGAACTTCTTATCCACTCTCTCTCTGGGACTTAAAGCACTCCTCACATAAATTTTCTTGATTCTGGCTAGATCTACAACCCTTCTCTAACTCTGCCTCTCAAAAGGATATGGATTTTCTTCATTTATCTGCAGAACTCCACAAAACCCTCTGTGTTTTCCGCTACTTTGCTTCTTTCTTTTCCTTGTTGTTGTTTCAGGTGTTCCTTCTTTTCCATCTCCTTTGCCATCAATGAAAATATTTCCAACACATGTCCTATTCTTCATGGATGGATTTTTTTTGGCTAGCTTGTTCTTCATTGTTGGAGGAAACTTCTTTGGAGGATTGTTCTTCACTTTTCCATTGGAGGGCAATAATTTTGCAGCCCAGGATCAGCATATACTCTACACTTGTCGTGAGTGGAGAGAAGGACAACATGAGGTAAGCTATGATGCTTGCCAAGTTCAGATTTTCAGCCCACCTTCATTATTGGAGCCTGAGGTGGAAGGAGATTTTCAGGAGTTGCCTTGTTGGGAGGTGGCTCATTTGGTTTGGATGATTGCTTGGAGATGGAGGATCCACATGAGGGAGATGTTCCTAATATATTCTAGACTTCATTCCTTGAGTGGAAAGCAGTGATGAGTTGGTACACAGTCGATGGGATAGCTTACACCGTGATAGATACAACACAGCAGGAGTCATGGTCTTTGTTGGTTGGTTGGTACCGTGAGAGATCAGTTTGGGATCCTAGCATTGAGAGATCCCTTCATATCAGGGTGATGCAGAGAACAGGGAAGATTCAGTGGCGCATCTGGGACCCAGGAACATTTTTCAGAAAGGAGATTTGTTCAGGCAGTTGCTTGAGGGCAAGCAACATTTTGCTGGGGGGGACTGTAATATTCCTAGTTAGCGACATCTAATTGGAATATTCTATTTTGTTTATTTTTCCATATATAGTTTTTAAATAAATAAAAAGTGAGTGAAAAGTGTCTAAATCACTTAAATGAAATAAGACATCCACCTAGTAGCACAACGTTGTGACTTAAGTGGGAGACAAGGGGGAACCCAACACCGCGTGGAGGAGGGGGCCTATGTACACTCTAGAAGCTTCTGCAAGCAGATAAGGATGAGGATGTGGATAAAGATGAGGATTTGGAGGAGAGAGAGAGGCTACATTACGTTTTGGAGGGAAACTGACATTATAAAAGATGGAGGAGCCTCCTCATTTCATTCATGCTTGGGTTGTTGATTGTTGAATGAGACATTTGTCTTCTTTAGCACGCTGGCTGTTTAGCCTGTCTGCATCACTCTTTAGTGCGACCGAGTGTCTCCGTGTGGAGATATCACCCTTAGCCCCAGGAGACTTCGAGTGCCTACTCGGGCAAGGTTAGTTTTTGAGCATCATCCTCTAGGACAACATTATTGCTATAGCAGCATAATACTGTGTTGTAGGGTGTTGCCGTGGTGACTTTACGACACCACTTCCTTCTCTTATTTTTCAGAGGGAGAGTGCTTCTTCTCTTTGGAGGATCAGATTGGAAGACATTAGAGCTGATTTGCAGATCTTGGCACTTGGACAAGGTGTTTTATTCCACTACTACGCAGTCCCTCTTAGTTTCTGCATTATTTTCATGGTGTATTTGCAGTGAGGGTTTGCAGATTGATTCGTGAGTGAGATCTCAAGTGTAAGGATCAAAATTCCACTTAGGAGATCCATTGGAGGAGGTATACTTCAGATTGTTCATCATCTATAGCCTTTTCTACCTAGTTCCAAATTTGAGTTGCAGCTGATGCCCAACAACTCTAACATTTTTTCCATTTTGTGTATTTCAGCCAATCCCTTGGAGGATTGAGGTATTTTTACTTATAAGGGTTAAAGCTTTGCTCCCCTATTGTATTTGGGCCTTATATTGTCATATCCATATATTATCATCATTTTGGAGCAGCATTATTTCATATACTGCGTTTTTCATAACCTTGTTTTATGCAGAAATGGTAGTGTTCTTCATGTTCATGTACCTGTGTTGAGGCTTGTATTGCTTTTCTTGAGGGATTGTTTCCTCAAGACTTGTACACTCTTTGCTGATATACATTATTATTGGCTATAAATTCATATTCTTGTCTCACAGTTATTAGAGAAAATGCCGAAGGGTTTCTGGATCATTTTCTTAGCTTGCGGCAGCTCACCCTTGAGGGGTTTCCTATCTAAAATTGTTGTTTAATTTTGCTCAATACCTATGCCATGTTCTGAAACCTATTATTTGATAATTTATAGTGTTTTAAATCCTATTCCTTCAAAAAATACGCTGCCCTTGCTTCAGTAAAATTTGTGCATATTCAAAGTCTTGGGAAATCAGGGTTTTTCTTGACTAGTCGGGAAGGAGGAACTGTTTAACTTATAAAAACAACTTTTTTTGAGCTTACATTATACATGGAAGTACCGCTTGACCTAATATAACATAATATAGAACCTTTATTTGTCATTTTACACATATTTTATTATACACTCATTTTAGTGCCAAAATCCTCACTTTTCCCCACCTTTTTGCCCTTAAAAGTTGAGTGAAGGTTTATGATGTACTTTATTTTGGTTTCTAAGCATATTCAGACATATTATATGATATCTGAAACCATCATACCTAAATAATGCGTTTTTCTGGCATGATCTGCTGAAAAAAAATCCATTTTTGGGATATTACAGTCTGCTGCATTATTATTGCTTGAGATTTCTAATTCTATACCACTTGGTGTTTTTATATTTTTATCTTAGATAGATTCTGGAAAGGGCCATATAGCCTCTAGATCTCGTCCTCTTCTAGAGGTGACATATCCGGTAAATGCCCTCCCAGTCAATCTCTGGTTGGAGATTGTCGTGTTTTAGAGATATCCCCGAAACGGGATATTACAATCTTGTTTGTGCAACACCATGTTAAATAAAAACTCCAACTATAGTTTCACAGTGGACGAGGAGCACCTCCATCTCAAGGCAAGAGCCAATCCACGTTTGGTAGCGAAGTCGTTTATGCCCCCGGGTTCAAAGATGAGCTTCTTCAAATCATTTTCCACCCAGGAACGCATTGGATTTCCTGATTTGTCTCCATAAAAACATGTGAAGGAGGAAGATAAATATAACATGCATTTTCTATAATAGGATGATTATTATCCAGATTTTTTTGCTTTGGTCTTAATACCAGCGACATCAATGTTCTCGAAAATACTGACAGTAGTAGTTACTGGTTTTTCTATTATGGGCTTCAACTTTTTTTTTAGCAGTGGGTGAAACGGTGGAATAAAAGAAAATGGAAATTGGTTTTGTAGTGAGGGTGTTCGTTAGGTTTTTTTTTTTTTTCTATCTTGATTTGTGTGGAATGTAAAAGGTGCAAAACCAAGTGATGAATAGAGGAATATAATTAAATTAGTGGTTCTTGACACTCTTCGGTGTCGAGAGAATGTATCGTTAATTTTATTGTGTGAATATGTTATTTACTGATGGATCTTGTTGTGCTTCAGGCTTCAAGAGCATCAGATACTAGTTATGTTATGAGATCCATGTGTGTAGAAAGGTCATTTGCATAATTGAATGTTGGATATAGTCCAATATCAAGATTTTCCTTCGGGAGATTGAGAAGTGTCAATCATACAAAGTTCATCAAAGATGGTCAATGGAGGTTATGTCGTAGATGAGTTGAATGAGAATCTCGAAAATTATGGTGGTGAAAAGAGTGTTGTCCAGGAGACTTCAGAGTGGGGATAAGTGTTGAGGAAGACCAGCGAGACATATGCGATTATATGTAATTTACATTTCTTCTAATAATATTTCTAATGATGTAAATGTAAGCATTAAATGGGGAGCTTGGAATAATGCTTACATTAAATAGGTAGGATTGGGTTGTTGGTTTTTGGAGTTTTGTTGTGAGAAACAATATTCTCCTTGTTTGGAATCTGTTGGATCTCATGAGCACTATTTATGTGGCTTGTAATTTGGCTTTGTGATGAATATACTAATTTATTTGTGAATAATTTTTACACCATATCTACTCCTCCATTTTTCTTGTTTAACCAACCAACACTTCTAAATGAAATCTTCTAACTATTAAGCCAAAGTCTTCTTGGACATGCTGCAAAATTTTCTCTCAATGAGACGAGATAGTGACAATGATAGATAAAATTCTCCCTTTTCTAGTTTAACCAACCAACACTTCTAAATGAGATCTTCTAGCTCTTAAGCCAAAGTCTTCTCGAAAACCCTTCAAAATATTCCCCGAGTGAGAGGAGATAATGATAACGATAGATAAAATTTTCCCTTGGTGACAATGATAGATCTCGTTATTCATTCCTAATACTGAAGTGTCCAACACCTCCTCTACCAACAAACCTTCCAACACTCAACTTTGATACGTCCTCTACCGATAGGCCTTAGCTAACCAAGGTTCTCAAAACCCTAATATATATATATATATATATATATATATATATATATATTCTGAGTAAGGTTAATCTATTAATATACAAGAAGGATTACATGGAGGCCGTAGCCTCAGAGATTCTGGCCCGAGAGATGGGCATTCTAGTGCAGCCATGCTGGTTAAACAAAATAACAACACACAGTGCCTGTAGACGTATATAGCATTGAAGCATAGAAAAGCCGCCCTTATAGGGAAAACCAGCCTGAGAGGCCAAACAAAGTATTAACCTAGCGCATTCAGCTTCAGAGATGTAAACACAGTTATACAAAATGAACTGCCACCCACTGGGGGAAAACCGGCATTCAATAGAACAAAAAGGGTAGAACCAACTGAACCGAATCATCATACGAGAGCCAGAGCCGAGTCTGGCACCAAGAGCAGTCCAAAACCGGCCAGAGTGTGGAGAGGCCATTAATTACCTAAAGAAGAATGAGGCGACTCGACCACAGGGCAGGCATGAGCGTCGGGATCATCCTCGTCCTGCACAGCAACATTGACATTCGGAACAGCCGGATTGGAAGAGTTCACCCGAACCTCGTCAACCGGAGCAGTGGAGCAACCTCCCTTGAGAGCGCCCACAATTGAATCCATGAAGAGGTCCTGCAAGGAACCACCCTCAACCAACTTCTACTTCAGACCAGCTTTAGGGGGAGAATAGGGCTGATCAGCTGTAAAATTCACCGGAGGAGAGTTAGACATCTTGGAAATCATATCAGGCGGCTCTTCATTGAATTCAATGGTGATAGTGGCACTGAAAGTGGGCATGTTGAGCAAGCAGGGGAAATGGAAATGAGCTTTGTGTTGCTGACCCGGGAGTAAACTGGAGAGGTTTCTTGCCAGCAGATCATTCCTTCGCCCCATCATAGAGCTCCTGCCGCTACGAGTATTGGGATAATGACCTCTCAAGGAATCAGAGGGCGGAGAGGAGGAGCTAGGTGAGGAGGGAGAAGGACGATGAGAAGGACCCCCCCGCACAGGCCCTGCCTGCTTCTCATCCTATGTCACAGTCGAGGCATGGAAATCAGATGCAGGGGTCTAAAATTGAGAGAGCAGGAGGTAACCAAACTGAGACTAGAATAATGGCAAGAGTCAATCTCCACAGGGAGAGAGACAGGGCGAAGACAAAATGGCTAAGAGCAGAAGGAGCTTTGCTCAGAGGTCTTCGAAGCACAGCGAGAGCAAAGGGATAGCAAATCATTTCTGTAGCATCCCGGAGAAGCCATGTCTATGTAGATGGAATGCAAATCTAGATGAGTGTGCCGCATAAATGCTCCGGACCTTACACAGTTAATGCCATTAAGGGCGCAGAGGATGCAAAGAAGGGTGGCGGCAATAGAGCTCCACGCGCCCGCCCACCGTACTTGCCACCTATCAATCATGTTGGTCACCCGCATCCAGGTTTTGGAGATCCTTTTGCACCAAGGATGTGCATTCCTGTATGAGCTATTCATCATTGGAGTTCTGTAGCAGTCCTTTGTAGAATGGAATTGTCTAAAAAGCTCCTTGATTGGCCAAACGATCAACAACAGTGTTGGCTGTGCATCTGATATGCTTGAAGGTTATAGCCTTAGGCATCTTGAGCCAAGTTTCAATTAGTTCCAATCTCCTTTGTAGTCTCCAACTTGAAGCAACGTTGGAAGTAGTAGAGCCAGAGTGGAGACGGTTTGTCGCTTCAATCAGGATCTGAGAGTCCCCTTCAACTTCCAGAGGGAAGAAATTCTCTTTCTCTGCTATACTCAACCCCCGCCATAAGCCTTCAAGTTCAGCAACATTATTGGAGTCGCGACCCATAGAGCCAAAATATATATGAGCCACAGTTCCCTCATGATTCTTAAATATGCCTAAGAGGCGACCAGGAGAGGGGTGAGTCAAATTGCTTCAAAGTATTCTGGGAATGCTGATTAGTGTAAATGAGATCAAGGTTCCATCTCTTTCAAATGAGATTTTCAGTTGGCGAGGTCGGCATATCCGAATCTTGCCAGGGAGTTAGAGCTAATGTTTCTTGCAAATTGCGCTTGAGATTGGACCAAATGATTGCATTCAGAGTGGAAACATCCTTGAAAATTATGTGATTACGCTCCTTCCAGGTGGCCCAAAAGATGAATCCCGAGAACAAATTCCAAATGGTGTTGAGCAGAAGACATTGAAATGGAAGTGAAGGTCATCTTCTGATTGTATTGTTGATATCCCCTTCCAGTCTCCCAGTTCTTCCAAAGCATAAAGAGAATTGATCCCATAGGTAAGTGACGAATGAACAAGAATCAAGGAGATGCTGCACAGTTTCAATTTGAGACTGACAATTGGGGCATCTTGAAGGACCAATAAAGCCTCTTTTTAAGAGATTGTCCCAGGTGAGAACTTTTCCTTTGCTGAGGAGCCAAAGGAAGGTGGATATTTTAGGCCAAGAGTTAGGTTGCCAGACTTGAGCCCAAATACGATCCTACTGATCCTGCTGCGGGCAAAAGAGTAATTTATAAGCTTCTCGAGTAGAGAAGTTACCCCGAGTAGTGTATCCCCATCTTAACTTGTCAGCTTGATTGGAAACCTTAATTATTCTAAGACTGAGCTCCTGTTCAATGTCGTCATAGGTTTCTCCAAGCCAATCTTCTTGCCAATTAATTGCTGGTTTCCAAACATGATAACCATGAGAAGAATTAGGTTGCCAGAAATTATTAACATGAAAGGGGATGTCATTCCGAAGATTATTTTTCCAAAGAGGCTTATGGAAGAGCTATGTGAAAAAACTTAATTAAGTTCCATTAAAAGCAGCCAAAGGTTGAAAATAAAATTATGCGAGCTGGATTAACATGGTGGAATGAAAAAAGATGAGTAAAGAGTTTGCAATAATTTGTGGAATGTAAAAAACTGACTAAAGATTTTGCAATAATTTATGAATTTATGAATTATGAAGTAAAACCAAATTTCGGAATTCTAAATCTACAATCACATCAAATTTTCAAAATGACCACCCAAAAATAAGGGGTAACTATGTACGCGCATCTGATCGAACAGGATAAAGTCAACCTTTGACTTGGACATGTGTATTTGACCATTCCTCGTCAAATTCCGCAATCAAGTCGCTTTTAGAACTATGTGATTCGATGAACTTAAGGAATCGATGAAAAACTCTGTAGCAAAGATTTCATTTTTTCTTAGAATTTGACTTGGACATAGTTGTTGATTTGGTCTTGATCTGCTATTCAAGCTGAAAATATTTATTCAGTAATGATCTTTCCTTTCCCAGACCTGCCCTTGCCCCTTTGTCTATAAATGCAATGTTCTGGTTGCATTCGTATTGCAATCTATAACCATTTTGTCTGTAATATTTTGAATACCAGATCAACATAACATATCAGACTCTTTGTTACATTTGATTTGCGTGACCGTCACCTGCAGTGATATTTTCAATAACCTTCACGTTTTGTTTTATCGAAGATCAATCATGAAGACAACGGCCAAATTGTTGGTACCCTTTCTTTTTATTTCAGTATTGAATGAGTTCACGCAGGCAGAGTCCTGAAGAGAAATGATATAAGCATGCAAACTCATAAAAATCCCTCTAATAATCCCAATCTTCTTATCCAGGAAGTGGAAGTGGCACCGTCGGGGCCGAATCCTGGTGGCAACAAAGTCACCCAGTCAATATCCCAAGGCCTTATTCTTTTTCATGATGATAAACTTAACATACGGTTCCAGAAAAGTCCCAATCCATTTGATCATAATCCCAATCTTCTTATCGAAGAGGTGGAAGTCGCACGTTCTGGGCCGAATCCGAGTGGCAACAGTGTTACCCAGTCAATATCCGAAGGTCTTAATTTACAGTTCCAGAAAGGTCCATTTGACACGAATAATCAGCGGTTATCAGAGTGATGGAGTAGGACACAAGTATGTTTACATAGCCATTCACGTGGCAATAACAAACATAAGATTGTTTACATATTTCAATTAATAATTACACAAAAGTAAAATAATGTTTACATGTTAATTTGAACAGGAAGATAAGGCACTGAGATTTTATCAAGCATTAGTCTTTAGCATCATATGCATCATATATTTATATATAAAAAAATCTGCACAGAATTGAAAAGAAGGAGTTGTAGCTCTCAAGTGAGTACTGCACCTGGAGACTACACTCAAATGGAGAGATCACTCTACATTCATGAATCAGAAATTTCATCTTTAAGTACATCACAAGAAATCCATATGCATCATATATTTATATAAAAACATTCGTATAAAGAAAATCAAGAATAACAGATAAAATATGCACAGAATTGAAAAGAAGTAGTTGTAGCTCTCAAGTGAGTACTGCACCTGGAGACTACACTCAAATGGAGAGATCACTCTACATTCATGAATCAGAAATTTCATCTTTAAGTACATCACAAGAAATTAGGAAGTTGCAAACAAACTCCTAAATTCTAGGAACAAATCCTAAACTAAGGAGATACGTTACAACTTATGTAACCTTTTATCCATTAATACATAAATAATATAATTATTTTCAAATCCACCCCTTAATGGAGAAAGGATTATCCTAAACTCCTAGCATCCCTCTAAACAATTCAAACTTTATACGTGCAAGAGGCTTAGTAAAAATATCAGCCATATTGTCACAAGTTTTACAATATTCAACAAAGAATTTCTTTTAACTGTAGTTTTTCTCTGACAAAATGGAACTGAGTGTCAATGTTTGGTGTTTTTATGAAACACTGGATTTTATGCTAGTTTAATGGTACTCTGGTTGTCGCGTTTTATGGAAGTTGAGTTTTTCTGTTCTTCTCCCACATCATTGAGAAGCTTTCTCAACCAGATTGCTTCACACATGGCTGCACACAATTCTTGGTACTTAGCTTCACATGAAGATAATGCTACAGTGCTTTTCTTTTTGTTGCTCCATGCTATGACCCTGGATCCTATGCTAAATGCGTAACCTTTAATAGATCTTCGATCATCCAAATTACCTGCCTAGTCTGAATCTGAAAAACCTACTAGAGTAACATCAGATGATTCAGTGTATAAAATGCCATAATTATTAGTACCACAAAGATACATCAACACACTTTTTGCTGCTACCCAGTGACTTTAAAGTGGTTTAGACATGAATTGGCTCAACACACTAACAAAGTATGCCAAGTCTAGTCTAGTTGTTGTGAGATATATCAAACTCCCAACTAGTTGTCTGTACATAGTGGCATCCACCTCCTTAGTGCCATCATCACTGCACAACTTCAAATTCTGCTGCAACAGTGTTGCTGCTGACCTACACTGATCCATACCGAATTTTTCCAACAGACTTCTGGCATACTTTCCTTCAGTAAGAAAATTCTGTCCAGTATCTCTCCATACTTCTAATCCTAGACAGTAATGGAGACTTCCGAGATCTTTCATTTCGAAAACTTGTGCCATCAGCCATTTGTTTTCTTTGATTAAATTATCTGCATTTCCTGTTATGATCATGTCTTCCACATACAAAGAAATCAAAATAATCTGCCCCTGTTTATTGTACTTGGAATACAAATTTGGGTCATTCAAACTCCTATGAAAACCATGCTCTAAAAAGAAAGAATCAATCTTTTCGTACCAAGACTTGGGTGCTTGTTTTAAGCCATATAGCGCCCTTTTCAATCTGTAAACAAGATGTTCCTACCCCTTCTTTACAAACCCTTTAGGCTGTACTAAGTAAATTTCTTCTTTTAATTCGCCATTTAAAAATGTAGATTTAACATCAAGCTAGTGTAGCTACCAATTGTGTTTAGTTGCTAGAGAAATAAGCATTCTGATAGTGTTTAACTTTGCTACAGGTGCAAAGGTATCATCAAAATCTATACCCTCTTGCTATGAGTACCCCTTTGCAACTAGCCTAGCTTTTAGTTTTTCTATACTTCCATCTGCATTCATTTTAGGTTTAAATAGCCATTTACATCCTATGGGTGTTTTATCTTTAGCAATTTCAACTAAATCCCAAGTGTTATTTCTAATGATAGATTCAATCTCTTCATTCATTGCAGCCCTCCATGCCTCAGATTGACTAGCTTCTTTGTAATTAGTGGGTTCTACAATGTTCAAAATATTTGACATCAAAGCATAGCCTTTCAATCTGGATGGTTTTTGAGTCTTCCTACCTGATCTCCTTGGTAGGGGACTTACCTCAAATTTGTTTTCTTCAGATTTATTTGGGCTTGCATTATGACCTTCTTCCTGTTCTTCTTTCTGCTATTCTTTCTGCTCCTGCTCTCGTTCATCCTCGCTGCTTTCCTCCATCAACAATGGAATGTGCCAATCATCATCACTGTCATCTTTCACTTCTTGAACCTGTTCATGAAACACTACATCCCTACTTGAAAATATCTTATGAGACTAAGGATTGAACAACTTATATGCCTTAAATTCAGTACCATATCCAACAAAGATGCATTTGATAGCTTTAGGGTCTAATTTCTTCCTATCATCTTTGGGTATATGGGCAAAGGATTTTGACCCAAATACTCTTAGATGAATTATTGTTGGTTTAAGTCCATATAAAGCTTCAAAAGGGGTTTTGAAGCCAAGACATCTAGTAGGACTTATGTTCTTTAAATAGACAACATTATTAATAGCTTCTGCCCAAAAACTATTAGATAGACCCTTACCTTGTAACATGCTCCTTGCGCACTCCACTAAGGTTCTGTTCTTGCATTTTGCCACTCCATTCTATTGTGGTGTGTGTGGCACTGTAAACTGCTGAACAATCCCATGAATTTCCCTGACCTGTATTCTCCCCCTTGGTCAGAGCGGAGAATTTTTATGCTTTTTTCAAACTGTTTTTCCACCAAGGTTTTAAATTCTATAAAATACTAGAAAGTATGACTCTTTTTACTCAGAAAATAAACCCATGAATATCTAGTGCAGTAATCAGTAAATAAAAGAAAGTAATATGCTCCACCTAGCGACCTCTTCTGCATAGGTACGCATATGTCAGTATGCACTAGTTCTAGGATATCTCTTTCCTTTTTTCTATCATGCACAGGAAACTCTTCTTTATGAATTTTACCTAAGGCACATCCATCACAATTTAACTGAGTACTATGAAAGACAGGGAGTCCCTCGACCATACCTTTTCTCTGTAGTAACATAAGGTCCTGCAAGTTCAAATGATTGAATCTCTGGTGCCAAAGTTTTTCGGCTGTCGATCCACCTGCAACCATGGCTTGCTGTGGTATACCTTTTACATCCAGTCTGTATAGGCTTCCTACACACATGCCTGTTGCAACAATTTTTTGCCTGCAATCCTTTATGACACAATGAGTCTTGAAGAATTCGACTTGCATATATTGATCAGTTATCATGGATACAGATATCAGATTTTTCTTAATTTTGGGTACATATAAAACATTTTTAACACGACTCATATCACCATTTGGTAACTTTACCGAAATATCCCCATAGCCTTTGATCTCGTATCCACTATCATCTCCTAAATAAATTTTTGATCCATATGTACTTTCTTCAAGAGTTTCAAAACATTCCTTCTTACCTGTCATGTGAGAGGATGCACCCGAATCAACATACCAGATGTCATCCTCATTAGATGCTGAAAGGGCACAGTCAGCTGTGAACAGTCGAAATTCGTGACTGAAATCTTCATCTTCTTCAACAAAGTATCCTCTGTGCTTCGCCATCTCCAACTTTTTCTTTGCATCATCTGTCTACTTCTTAAGGCATTCAATCTGTATATGACCCTTCTTTCCACAATAATAACATCTTTTTATGGGATTATTTACAGACATAGCTCTGTACAAACTCTTCTACGATGTACCTCCTCCTCTCTACTGCTGTTGAGAATGTGATTGTTGTTTTGGCTTCTTCCCTCTGAATAAACGTCGTTTCACCATTAGAGCAAGATCATCGCTCTGGGGTTTCAAATTCTGCTGCCGCTCCTCTTCTTGCAGCAAGATCCCTGTCAGATCTTCAAATGTAGGCGCTTTCTCCCTTGCCGTCAATCCAGTGATGAACATTTGATATTCATCCCTCATCCCATTCAGCGTGATTGTGACGAGATCGAAGTCAGACAACTTCTCTCCTATGTATCCCAATACATCTTTCAGATCTTTAACTTGCACTATGAATGCAGCATCGGTCTCACTTTTGTCCATCTTCATTGAAAACATCTTCCCTTTGAGTGCCATAATTCGATTTGTGTTATGGGTCTGATATAAACTTTTGATGGTCATCTAGATCTCAAAGGACGTTTTACACTCTCTGATATGTGGGATAATGTTGTCCTTGACTGACATCTTCAGGAAAAAAATTTCTTTCTTTTCTCGCTTATCCCATTCTTGCTCCTGCGCAGTCGCTCCTGTAACTGAATTCGGTCTCTGCTCATCTCCTGTAACTATCGACCATGCATTCGCACCCTCAAGCAAGGTCTATATCTTAAACTTCCAATTCGTGAAGTTAGATCCATCGAGTTTGCCAGACTCGTGGAGATATGATTCCATAGTATTACCCATTCTAAACTAATCTACAAATAAATGAATCTACCCAACTGATTCAGAAAAAAAATAAAATCAATACTTGTTAGATCTTGACAACCGATCTGCCACTGCTCTGCTAGTTCTCCTGATCCACCCACTATATCTTCGATTCAGATCCAGCAATATCTGGCAAATCTGCAAAATAATCTTGCTCCACTAAGAAAATCCGCTGTCTCCCAATACAACCACAAAACTGATCCGATCTGCCTCTCCGGGACAGATCCGCAACTTCTTCGATCTGCAACTTTCCACAGATCTCAAAGGTGAGGATTTTCGCGAATCTTCCACTAAAGGTGAGATGGCACCTTCCCGAGCGAAAAATCTGCGCCCAAAGCAAAAACTACGCAAGGAAAATCCCTGGCGCAGGTTTTTCGTGTGCTTCCACGCCAATCCTGTGATTTGGCACGTTGGCATGGATATGGACTGAACAAACGCGCAAATTTCCCTTCTTAGCGTGACTGTCAGCGAATAAAGAACGCCAACCCCCTTTTGCTCAGAGATTCAAAAAATCATCTAAGACCGTGAGCCAGGTGTTACTGCAGTCCACCTGCTCAACCGAGAACAAAGCTTTGTGAGCACAAAGCTCTCATGTACAAGCAGCCACAAAGGCACTTTTAGCCACAAAGGTGATTCAGCCACAAAGGCAAATTGGCCACCAGGGCGATTCAACCACAAAGGCGATAAAGATCAAGCTCACCCAATCTGAGCTCTGATACCAAGATAAAATATGCACAGAATTGAAAAGAAGGAGTTGTAGCTCTCAGGTGAGTACTACACCTAGAGACTACACTCAAATGGAGAGATCACTCTACATTCATGAATAAGAAATTACATCTTTAAGTACATCACAAGAAATCAGGAAGTTGCAAACAAACTCCTAAGTTCTAGGAACAAATCCTAAACTAAGGATATACGTTACAACTTATGTAACCTTTTCTCCATTAATACATAAAAAATATAATTATTTTCAACTATAACAAACAAGAACAAGTCAATATCGACTATCAAATTGTTCGCAATATATATTCCTTAAACTTGATAACTAATTTTGGATTCATGAAGATGGGTTTCAAATTAGTTATTATTGTAAATATATGCTAAAATAATTATCAAATATATTAAAACTAATTTTTATATTGTTTATAATAAAATAAGATAAAATTGATTGGTTTTTCTTCCAACTACAATTACCTAGGTGCAAATTCTAAATTGAGCATAAATTGCATAAATTTTCAAGGCTTAGTATCAATTTTAGCAGTTAAAAAACATCTTAATTGAATTTTTTTTAATAAATTTTGTCTAAGTAATGTCTAGATAATTATGCAAATGGATTTCAGGTTAAAAAGTAATAAATTTGATTTCAAAAGATATAGAAGTACCATTACTTTCATAAATAAAATAAGACATATTATATCACATTTTCTAAAAGCATAAAAATTAGTGTAGGATGAATGGGTGGATATATAAATAATGAGATGGTGCATAGGAACAATATTATCGAGAAGAATTTAATATAGTCTTATCTTGTTAAAGAGTTATCTAATATGACTTTGAAATCAACCAAAAAACTTACTCAACAATTGGAAAAAGGCTAAAAGATTGTCCGAAAAAAGAATATTCACTCTCAAAACAAATAATAGAGCTACATCCCATAATCAAGTAGAAAAATATAGAAACAACAAGTCGATTTTCCCAATCAAAACAAAATGGAACTCAATGGTTCAGTGATAACCACACCATAGGAAGATAAAGCATGGGTAGGGAAAGTAAGAAAGAAATGTCCCACATTGATACAGCAAATGATAACCAAAAGTTAACATTGTTCAAATATGAAATAAAATGCATTTTTATGGAAAAATGCCTAATATTCCCTCATCTCCCAAGAAGGGGAATAAAAATAAAAATAAATAAAAGGTTGAGTTAAAAGGTAAGATGAGGTAATATGAGATAAGGTAATTCCACACTAAATGTAAGATAGATAAATGACATAAATAAAACTTATTTGAAAATTTGAAAATAGATATATGATATGAAGAATATAAATAATATTTGGCATATGACTAAGGTATAGGGATATATGTTGAGAATATGAGAAAGATCAATTAATTTTGTTCTAATATCTTTTCTTTTTCTTCTCTCTTTTGAAAAGAGACAACTTGGCTTGCTGTTTTAGAAGCACGTTAACAATAACCCACACAAATCCATAAATATGAATAACATTAACATTAAAATTGAATAAAATCTTGTTGTTTTAAGCACGTTAACAATAACCCACACAAATCCATAAATATGAATAACATTAACATTAAAATTGAATAAAATCTTGTTGTTTTAGAATCACTCAATCTGATGTGTCAAATGAAAACACTAACAATAAACCATAACAAAATGTAGAGACCTATAAAACCAAATAAAGAGATTGTCTAAAATATTACAACAACGATATTGATTGAAGTTTTGCACTTGTTTTATTTTGAAACTTAATAAACAAATGGACAAATTTACAAAGGAGGAGATATCTAACACGTACATGGATAAGACCATTAGTCTCAAGGATAGAGATACTATTACTATTTTCTTTTGGGGTCATTTAATTATCATTAAGTTATTATTGGAGAGATGCAATGTTAGAACTTAGAACATAGTTGAAATAAAAGCACTCTCATTCACTAATTTAATTACTTGTTTGGCACTAACTTTAGCATTAGATTATTTTTATTGTTGTTGTCATTGTTGTTATCATCATCATAGACATCAATATCTCTAACGATGTGGCATTATTATGAAAATCAAACATTGAAAAAATAAAATGTTAAAAACAATCTTAAACACCATCGTACATCACCATTCTCGAAACTTCAATGCTTCTATGCATGCCAATTAAAGGTTTGAATATTGCATATGTTCTACGTTGCAAACAATCATATCAAAAGTTAGTTGTTGTTGTGAATGATATTCAAATCTTTAAATACTAAATAATAAATAAGAAAATAAATAAAAATGAATTCATTAAGAACTTCTCTAGCATGTCACTCATAGAAAACTAATTGATTTAGAAATGGTTTACATTTCTATAGATTGTGATTGTTCATTCTATAACGACACTATAACAACAGTAAATTATGGCACACCAACATAACCACTAGGGGTGTGTATGTCTCCTCTAAAAATCACAAATATGGGACATATTTCTTAACAAATAATCTTTACTTCACTTCATTCACGCCACCATGGCTGCATGGTCTTTTCTATTTTTCATACGATGGTTCATTAAATGACCAAAAGTGGGATTTTGAAAGTGAACACACCACCAATCAATGCAATTTTTCATAATGGATATCAAAAAATAAAATTATAATCTAACACATTAATTTATTAAAACCAAATGGTAAGGTTTAAAAAAAAATCATAATATATTATTATATTCCAATTCAAAGAGCCATAAAAGGGATTAAATTCCAATTCGAGTAGCCATAAAAGTGATCTAACACGTTAATTAATAAAAAAAAAGTATAATCACAACTACACGAAAGATCTATGAGCAAATAATTTTGACAACTTCATTCAAGCCACCATGGGCACATGGTCCTTTCCATTTTTGCAATATTTAAGGTAGTAGAGAAATAATGTTCCCAGAAGTTAAAAATGTCTAGTTCATCTAGAGAGGAAAAAAGTATACGAGAAGCCTCAACACATTTTTTCAAATTGGAATACTGAAATTAGCATGACCGTACCTCAGTCCCAACTTTTAGCTCAAGTATCTTCTTTGCCACATCCCCAGCTGCTACTCTTCCAATTGCTTCCCGTTCTGAAGAGCTTCCACCTCCCTGCATTTTTAAGAAATGTAGTTATAATACATAGATCACTAAGTTCTATCTTCAAAAGCAAGAAGCATTGAAAGAGAGGCATACTACTCAACAAATAGGCATGCTTAAGCATAAATGAACTAAACGAAAACCATATTTGAAGTCATATGTGGAATCCACATGAGATGGCCGATAGGCTAACGAAATTTCATTGTAATCCTATCAAGTTCAGTAAAATGCAATCAAGAAAGAGTGGATTTGGAATTTCAAAAGCTCATGTGCTATAAATAACTATCTTAATTACTTTGTAAAACACAATGCCGAAATGTATGACACAATCCTGTTCTTTATTTAGAGTATAACCTCTGTAACCAAGCACTCATGATTTTAGTAGACGCAATCATCATAGAGTGAACATTCCCCAAGAACTTTTATGATTTATCCAATTACTTATCACATACTATTACTATAATGAATTATGGTTAGACTTACCATGACCACATATTATTCCTGGAGGTCATAATCATGTTTAGATTTCATCTATTGTTATACAACTTTGTTCATGAAGAAAGTTGTCATTATGCAAAATTCACTTCCAGGTTATATAGTACTATCATTCTCAACTCCTCTGCTAACTAGCCACAACAAATATTGTTTCAAATCATAAGGTGTTTCTGCCTCTCATTTTCTTTAAGGATCAAGAATGCTTGATTCATAGTCAATCTCGAATAAGGGTGAGGGTGTTTATGTTATAGACTTACACAATATTCATGAATACAAAGCATTCGGACATGGATTAATTTCAATAACATTTAGGGTTTCGAAGTAGCATGATAAAAAAGTCTTAGGATAGAGATTAATTTCAATTGTTTCTTGTTATAACACATGAGTAAACACAGAAAGCGAACAAAAATTTAAAAATAAAACATATCATTTAAAACCTAGCAAACCCAGGGAAGTTATATATTGGAATGTCATAAATTAATTGTATCTAGCTATAATAAAAAAAGGCTGAATATTAAAACCTAAATGCATCAATATCATGCGAAAATGTGAAACATGAGCATTGGGTTTTTAACCGGTCTCAGGTGCAAAGCGCCTTGCCCCAAAGGTGTTCAGTAGGTTCAAGCAGTGCATGGGGGAGAACCCATTCCAATCTCACCCGATATGTGAATGAATAAATTCGTTTGTGCTTATTATAACCGAAGCTTTATACCATACCTAACTGAAGGGTCAAAGCCGCTTCGATCAATCCTATCGAAGGTACTACTTGTGCTTTGTCGTTATCCTAAAAAGCACTCTCTTCTTTATTTATCGCTCGAGCAAGCTTATATCGAGGTGTAGCACAACATTGAGCTATATATTAACTACGCGGACCTTACCCAACTTCTTTAATTAATACTTGAAGCGATATATATAAGTAACTGTTGTTGAGCCTAGATCTGATATACCAACCAGAAAGCTGTAAGAAAGATGTCAATTTCATCAAATAAATGGACTGCAAAATAAATAGATTTTTATACAATTACACCGTCATCAGTTTTGACCTCGTCACTTCCAGAATCATCTTGATTGTCCTCTGGGCTGGACGCATCGGCCAGTTGATTGTCTTCTTCCTCTTCATGTTGTAGTCTATCGTAGATCGAGTTATAGCTTCGATCTCTTCCTTGTCTTCCTCTGCTTCATTGGGACTTGATTCTTTATTCTGTGTCCATTCTTCCCCGGAGGAATCTAGGTCGTCTGATGAAATCCTACCACGCTTGCCCATGGCTCGGCTTGGCTCAGCTGACGGGGATCTAACTCCTACCATGCTTGCCCATGGCTAGGCTCAACTCAGCTGCACAGGATAGATCCTGGAATCTATATGGAAAGCCCGAGCTCAAATTCAAAACCCTTGAACCAGCTAGGGTTTTAAAATTTGACTAATAAATAAAACTATCCTTCCTAATGCATTTTTTTTCACCTTCTCGTGAAATTTAAGAGACGGAAGGGTTCCCACCAAGGTTTGGAAGTTCCCACCATTTGTTGATTGGATTTCCTCGCAATGAGGGTCGTTAGAGAAATCCTTTTTGGTCCACTCTCGTAGGGAGAAGGTTCTAAATGAAGCAATGATCGTGGGTGTATTTGTAGCATTGTAGGTTTAAATATATATAATTAGTTTATATGTGCAGATATATTGTTGATGTATTATTATTTTAGATATGTATATATATTGTTGATATTGCTAAGTAGCTTTAAACATATATCATTCTTCTTAGATGTTGAGATATTTCATCTATACAATATTATAATTATAGTATCGTTTTTGTTTTAAATTTTTTCAAGTTGAATATATGTAAGTGTAGTTAATGATTTTAATGGAGGGTGTTACAAGGTCAATTTGAGGAAACTATAAAATTTAGAGGGTCATGAAATCAACACAAGGATCTTCATAGGCTTAATGGGTGTCAAGGTGCTGGAATATTGTATTAAGATAACTAGATAACAATTTAGGAAATATTGATACAAATTGCACATATGTATATGTTGTGCAAATTTAACAATGTTTTTGAAATTATTTTGTAAGGCATGACAATGGTCAAGTTTGCCATGTTTTTTAGAAACATGCATGTGTACGTAATGGTCGAGTAAATGACTTATGTTAGGAGGCATGAGGTTGAACCCCAAAAAATGCAAGAAAGGAGATCAATCTGGGAACATTGGTGGTGTGGGTCAATGAGCATTGGGCTATTTAACTTTCTTTGACATACATTTGTTTTTTTATTGAAATTTTTTTGATGAACACAAGCAAGTGGAAATTAATTGATTTTAGACATTGAAATGTGGTAGAAGCATCTTCAAATTTATGAAAGCACCACTTTAACTCGACAATTACAACTAAGTGGTATTTATTCTACTAAAGTCACTCTAGACTTGGACCTAACACTATCTTAAGTAAACAACCCCATTAAGAAGGAAATTTGGCACATGAGGGGTGAACATGTCACATGGCAATGTGGGGCAATAATA
This sequence comes from Pinus albicaulis, assembly GCA_034641835.2. Taxonomy (NCBI): domain Eukaryota; kingdom Viridiplantae; phylum Streptophyta; class Pinopsida; order Pinales; family Pinaceae; genus Pinus; species Pinus albicaulis. The sequence continues at coordinate 73,799,842 of CM076571.1, read as the reverse complement.
ACAGACTATTTTCATCCACCAAGTAGTAAACAAGCCCCCGTCAATGTTATGCATTACTTGAAATGGGTTGAGTATCCTTTGATTCCTCTAACAATCGTATTGAATGTATGTGATGTTAACTAAGTTAACCAAAAAAACATGCCTTCAATAATGGTAACAAGACTTACACACTATATATTGCATCGAATGATCAAATGAGGCTTTAATATGTGTAACCAACCATACATGTAGTTTATCAAGTTGACCAAACTAACATGCTTCTACTAGTGATAACCAAAAGGTACATGTTGGTAATCGGGTGACCAATGTGGTATGCCTCAACATTTATAATTGAGCATAAATGTTGTTGATGGGGTTGACCAACCTAACATACCTCTCGCAATTTTAGTTAAGCATGTATGTTGATAGTGTTAATCTCCAAGATAGAGTTAATAAAAAATAGATGTTAATAACCAACCTAACACATCACTAACAATGACAATAGAATGTGCATGTCAGTAAATAAAATAATTGACATGACATGTTGCTCATTAAGATGATTGACATGAAACACAACTCGCTAAGTTGACCAACTTGACAAACTGTTGGTTTTGTCATTGAACTAACATCCCTTTAATGAACACAACCAAATGTGCATGATGTTGAACAAGTAAACCAACCTAACATACCTTTAACAATAATAAAAATGTGTGCAAGTTGTGGATCAGGATAATAATCATGATCGATCATAAATGCCTATTGTGATCAACCCCAGGAGTTCCCCTGCTTTCGTGCAAAATTAAACATGTCATGAAACTATTAGACTGTCATGCAACTATTAGAACAACTTTGATACATATACAAACTAAGTTTGTATTACTTGTTAGAATTGTGTTATAAAGTCTTTCCCCATTAAATGTCATGGGTTTGAATCCAAGGGAAATTAAAATATGTATGCCTCCATGGATTAAATAGTTATATCATTGCATGAAGGGTAGCCATTGTCCCACGAACAAGGGGTTCTCACATGCCAATTTAACATCTAACTATATTATAACTTTATATTAAATACTATTATCATTTTCTTGTGTTAATATTGAATATACAATTAAGTAGATTACCCCTTGAATAATTAGTGAAGTATTTAATATTGGATGAGAGAGTTTTAAGGTTGAAATTTCTATAACTCTTGTTAATTTGGGTGTTTGTATCATTTCAATGCAAAATTAGGTTTCATACATATCAATGGATCAATTAAAGGCATTTACACACACCAGCCAAAGACATTCAATAGTTGGGTTAGAACTAGCGGGTGGGAGTATTTCATTATCATATTCATCCAGGGGCTTCCAGACTACAGAAATTAGGGCATGTGTTTGATCTATGGGCTAATGTTTAAAAGCATCATATGAGGAGATCAGGGGTTAGTGCAATTCCTTCTTATGGAAAGGTCCTGCACCTCTTCCTTTATTTCTTAATGTATGATACAGGTAATGTACAAACCATTCACAACATCGTGACATTAAACATTTACATGAGATGCAACTTAATTCATGTTCAATATATTTTTTTCCTTTAAAAAAGAAATATATGATACCATGATATAATATAGTTACTCACCAACATTGGCCACCAAACAAATGACCTAAACAGCAAATGTTATTTATGGTGACTATCATCCATGATAAACTATGATTATTAGCCACTCTGACACCCCTAAGTTTATGGTCACTCATTGAACATGACTCCAAGAGTTTTTTAGAGCTTCTTAAACTTATTATTTCTCAAAATAATAACAAGTATGTCTCATCACCATAGCATTGTTTCTGATTCTTTCATCAAATGCTCTGCAACAATTTTTTTTATGTTATATATGGACTAACACAATTAAAAATTACTGACATAAATGACTAATTCATATACTTGTTGTACTTGTTATTTGGCCATATTTTCCTTCTTGGACTATAGTAGTCATTTACATTAATCATTATTAATTTTGTCACTTATTACCTAGTCATATATTTTAATCCTAGATTAAATTAGTCATTTAAGTTAGTCGCTTTTACTCTAGTCACTTATTATTTTGTAATATAGTTTACCCCTGGACTAAATTAGTCATTTAAGTTAGTCGCTTTTCGTTTAGTCACTTATAGTCTAGTGATATATTTTATTCCAAGACTAAATTAGTCATTTAAGTTAGCCATTTTTAGTTCGGTCACGTAATATTGCTCAAATTTAGTGGTAATTCACTAGAAATAATTGTGGTGACTAACATTTTTAGTCACCTAGTCATTAATTTCATCATTTTTTACAGGGAAAAGGCTCCTTCTCTACATAGATCACCCTCAATGACAGAGAGCGAGACAGGGAACTTAGAGAGAGAGTGTGGATCTACCAACGACTTCAAATTTTGGAATAGTTTCCCTCTTCGAAACTCCGATTTTGAAAATGATTTGTCCGAGTTGTATTGTTGTGTATGTCATGCAGAGACCCACTTTATTTGGGATGTTGTATCCACACATGAAACCACTCTACGACATGACTTCCTATATCTTGTTTGTGCAACACCATGTTAAATAAAAACTCCAATTATAGTTTCACAGTGGACAAGGAGCACCTCGATCTCAAGGCAAGAGCCAATCCATGTCTAGTAGCGAAGTCATTTATGCCCCAGGGTTCAAAGATGAGCTTCTTCAAATCATTTTCCACCCAGGCACACATTGGATTTCCCGATTTGTCTCCATCAGAACATGTCAAGAAGGAAGATACATATAACATGCATTTTCTATAATAGGATGATTATTATTCAGATGTTTTTTCTTTGGTATTAATACCAGGGACATCAATGTTCTCGAAAATACTAACAATAGCAGTGACTAGTTTTTCTATTATGGGCTTCAACTTTTTTTTAGCAGTGGGTGAAAAGGTGAAATAAAAGAAAATGGAAATTTGTTTTGTAGTGAGGGTGTTCGTTAGGTTTTTTTTTCTATCTTGATTTGTGTGGAATGTAAAGGTGCAGAACCAAGTGATGAATGTAGGAATATAATTAAATTAGTGGTTCTTGACACTCTTCTGTGTCGAGAGAATGTATCGTTAATTTGATTGTGTGAATATGTTATTTGCTGATGGATCTTGTTGTGCTTCAGGCTTCAAGAGCATTAGATACTGGTTATGTTATGAGATCCATGTGTGTAGAAAGGTCAGTTGCATAATTGAATGTTGGGTACAGTCCAATATCGAGATTTTCCTTCGGGAGATTGAGAAGTGTCAATTATACAAAGTTCATCAAAGATGGTCAATGGAGGTTATGTCGTAGATGAGTTGAATGAGAATCTTGAAAATTATGGTGGTGAAAAGAGTGTTGTCCGGGAGACTTCAAAGTGGGGATAAGTGTCGAGGAAGACCAGCGAGACATATGTGATTATATGTAATTTTCATTTCTTGTAATAATCTTTCTAATTATGTAAATGTAAGAATTAAAGGGGGAGCTTGGAATAATGCTTACATTAAATAGGTAGGATTGGGTTGTTGGTTTTTGGAGTTTTGTTGAGAGAAACAATATTCTCCTTGTTTGGAATCTGTTGGATCTCATGAGCACTATTTATGAGGCTTGTAATTTGGCTTTGTGATGAATATACTAATTGATTTGTGAATAATTTTTACACCATATCTACTCCTCCATTTTTCTTGTTTAACCAACCAACACTTCTAAATGAAATCTTCTAACTATTAAGCCAAAGTCTTCTTGGAAACGCTTCAAAATTTTCTCTTAGTGAGACGAGATAGTGACAATGATAGATAAAATTCTCCCTTTTCTAGTTTAACCAACCAACACTTCTAAATGAGATCTTCTAGCTCTTAAGCCAAAGTCTTCTCGAAAACACTTCGAAATATTCCTCGAGTGAGAGGAGATAATGACAACGATAGATAAAATTTTCCATTGGTGACAATGATAGATCTCGTTATTCGTTCCTAACACTGAAGTTTCCAACACCTTCTTTACCAATAGGCCTTCCAACACTCAACTTTGATACCTCCTCTACCGATAGGCCATAGCTAACCAAGGTTCTCAAAACCCTAAAATATTTCCATCAGTTCAATTGAATATTTGAATGAGAAAATACCATTTATGGAGAGGAGAGGATATGTAACAAAAATATCAACCAATGAGATATTGTTAATATTATATTTATAGTTCAAGGCTTCCAGTGATTACTCTTAAGTTATCATCGGAACGGGGCAAGAGCATCAAAGAGTGGTGAATTGAAGGACGCTATTACGCTATTATTAGAGAATGCTATTATGAAATGTCAAAACAAACTTGAACGCTACCATACATACACTGTCGGGTGTATGTGAAAAAACTTAATTCAGTTCCATTCAAAGCAGCCAAAGGTTCACAATACAGGTAATTATGCGAGCTGGCTTAACATGGTGGAATGCAAAAAGCTGAGTAAAGAGTTTGCAATAATATGTGGAATGTAAAAAACTGACTAAAGATTTTGCAATAATTTATGAATTTATGAATTATGAAGTAAAACCAAATTTCGGAATTCTAAATCTACAATCACATCAAATTTTCAAAATGGCCACCCAAAAATAAGGGGCAACTGCGTACGCGCATCTGATCGAACACGGGAAAGTAAACCTTTGACTTGGACATGTGTATTTGACCTTTCCTCGTCAAATTCTGCAATCAAGTCGCTCTCAGAACTATGTGAATCAATGAATTTAAGGAATCGATGAAAAACTCTGTAGCAAAGATTTCATTTTTTCTTAGAATTTGACTTAGACGTAGTTGTTGATTTGGTATTGGTCTGCTATTCAAGCTGAAAATATTTATTCAGTAATGATCTTTCCTTTCCCAGACCTGCCCTTGCCCCTTTGTCTATAAATGCAATGTTCTGGTTGCATTCCTATTGCAATCTATAACCATTTTGTCTGTACACTTTTGAATACCAGATCAACATAACATATCAGACTCTTTGTTACATTTGATTTGTGTGACCGTCACCTGCAGTGATATTTTCAATAACCTCCACGTTTTGTTTTATCGAAGATCAATCATGAAGACAGCGGCCAAATTGTTGGTACCCTTTTTTTTTTTTTTCAGGAGCAGCGCTAGTATTGAATGAGGGTTCAGTTCACGCAGGCAGAGTCCTGAAGAGAAATGATATAAGCACGCAAACTCATAAAAATCCCTCTGATAATCCCAATATTCTTATCCAGGAAGTGGAAGTGGCACCGTCGGGGCCGAATCCTCGTGGCAACAAAGTCACCCAGTCAATATCCCAAGGCCTTATTCTTGTTCATGATGATAATCCGTCTGATCATAATCCCAATCTTCCTATCGAGGAGGTGGAAGTCGCACGTTCTGGGTCGAATCCGGGTGGCAACAGTGTCACCCAATCAATATCCGAAGGTCTTAATTTACAGTAATCAGCGGTTATCAGAGTGATGGAGTACGACACAAGTATGTTTACATAGCCATTTACATGGCAATAAAAAGCATAAGATTGTTTACATATTTCAATTAATAATTACACAGAAACAAAATAATGTTTACACGTTAATTTGAACAGGAAGATAAGGCACTGAGCTTTTATCAAGCATTAGTCTTTAGCATCATATGCATCATATATTTATATAAAAAAAATCATATAAAGAAAATCAAGAATAACAAACAAGAACAAGTCAATATCGGCTATCAAATTCTTCGCAATATATATTCCTTAAACTTGATAACTAATTTTGGATTCTTGAAGATGGGTTTCAAATTAGTTATCATTGTAAATATATGCAAAAAAATTATCAAATATATTAAAACTAATTTTTATATGGTTTATAATAAAATAAGATAAAATTAATTTGTTTTTCTTCCAACTACAATTACCTAGGTGTAAATTCTAAATTGAGCATAAATTGCATAAATTTTCAAGGCTTAGTATCAATTTTAACAGTTAAAAAACATCTTAATTGATTTTTTTTTATAAATTTTGTCTAAGTAATGTCTAGATAATTATGCAAATGGATTTTAGGTGTTGGAATTTTGGGAAATTCCAAACAACAGAAATGGAGAGAATAATCTCCCCTCTACAACACAGAGAAGTTAAAACAAAAATTTGCTTTCAGACAGGAGACAGAGATGGCATGAAAAATGCTTTCTTCAATTTCATTAAAATAGAACTGAAAACTATTACAGATTTCTTCCTCAACAGTGAGGGATTCACAAAATATGAATAGGGACTGCTACAGACGCAGTGCTCCACAAAAAACAAATCATTGTCTCTCTTCTAAAACACTACAACACTGTTGTGTTTTCCTTTTTCTCCGCGCTGTTGTGCGAAACAATAGTCAAATAACATTACATTACGTTGTGCGCGGGCCTTTTTCATTTTATATGGCGCAACGGGGACCAAAACCCAAAAAAAATGAAATAAAACAAAATACAAAGGAAATAACCTTTGCGCGTCATAAAATATAACATAGCGCGACGTACGAGTGGGGACCACATCGCAATCGGCCATTTTGCGATTTGCGACGGCGGAATAGCGGAACAACAAAAATGCGATGGCGCGATCAGCGATGGCACATATCGCAACTTTCAAACCGGCGAAAACATATGGAGGAACACTTGTAACATGCGATGGTGCGATCGTGCGATGGCACGACGATCGCACATCACAACTTTCAATATTTGCGATAACACATATGGCGGAACATATATATATATATGACATGCGATTGTGCGATGGCGCAACCATCCCACATCGCAGATTTCCATATCAACAAGACACTTGCGGTCTCAAACTTGCGATCTGCGATTTGCGCTTTGGCGCTTAAGTGGTAGGGACCACTTGTCCGGCCTTTTCAAATACTTAAAGTCTTCCGCCTGTTTAATTCAATTTCATTCATTTCTCTTCATATTGGTTGTTGAGAGCATTAAAGCCCAAAATGACTTTCTTCATTAAACCTCTGCTCCTCCGTAGTTTAAATCTTCGGGAAATCTCCATTTCTCTGTGAAATGACTTCGCCCATAATACCAAATTAATTCTCCTCTACTATTGTGGTTGCGGCCCATCAAGGGTTAAATTCATTCATACGGCTTTTTCAATGCTTCTTCAATACAGAGTGTTGTGCACTCAAAACTTTGTTGCTGCTGCTGTATTCTCTTTCTTCCTGTACAAAGGCACGGTAGGTGACTTTAATATTTCAACATCAAGTTAAAAAGTAATAAATTTGATTTCAAAAAATATAGAAGTACCATTACTTTCATAAATAAAATAAGACATATTATATCACATTTTCTAAAAGCATAAAAGTTAGTGTATAATGAATGGGTGTGTAATATACCTCTCTTTCCTCAATTTTTTTTTATTTTTTTATTCTTTATACATTCATTTCAGTTGGCATAATGATTCTAAATTTTTAATTTTCCTTTCCATCTAAAACATTGTATATAACCCTTTATATCTAATTTATTAATTAGCCATATGATATTATTTCAACTCATTATTCATAGATATATGATAATGGTTTTTTTGTAGTTACATTACTTCAATTATAGTTGGTATAGCTTTTTTAAATTTTTAAGACTATATAACTTTCAAAAATCTGTATAATATTGAATTTAGGAATAATGAAATTCATATGGTACCACTATATGGTCCCCCAAATTTATAATATACTGTTGCATATATCTCTAAGATGATAAATGATAAGTCTTAAAATTTGTTATGTCGAAATGTAAGTGCTCCATACGAATTATTCGTATACGTTAACTTCACATATGTAGGTATAGGATTTCATTTCCCTTTTTATCATATACGAATCAACCTTATGTATCCTATTGAGATCGTTAATAGGATTTTATTGTTGCTCTGTGTAATCATAGGTATTTTTAACTCTGACATATCTTAATTATATCTTTCTCGACTTTCTACAAACTTACATTGGTATTAAACCATTTATCCGTTCCATTTCGTGATCCCTGAACTATAAGATAATTTATAAAGGTAAATCTTACGGTTCTGATATCACATTTAATATTCGATCTGAAAGGGTACATTAACGTTTAATGGGAAAGGCTTTGTGTCATATCGATTTGGACGCCCATCGATCTATGCGAGAACCGATCGATGCATGCTAGCTGGAGGGTCGGATTTTTTTAGGGTTTTTGAACCTCCATGTATATAAAAGGTGTAGTATTAATTGTTTCAGGAAATAACTCCCTAGAGGTTTTTTGGGTCAAAACCTCCACAGATCAAGGCATGCTATTCAAGAAGGACTTACACAACCACACTTGTATGCTAAAAACTAGATAACATCGATAGAAGAACTCACCCGTAATCCTACGTTTGATGTAGATCCCGCGGGGTCCAAACCCCCAGCAACCCTTCTTCCTCCTCAACCTAAAAAACAAGAAGAAAAGTGCACAGAAAACTAGTTGTATAGCATATATCTATCCTAAATGTCAGTGAAATCCATGTGAAACATCATATAAACAATAATAAATTCTTAAATAATAATCTTTTCACATATCCAAGCAGATATTAACACGTGAAGTCAGGAACAAGATGGTTCTTCTTCATTACGAACATCATGTACAGTAATAAAAAGTGGAGAGATCACCTGAATCCTTCCACGATCTTCGAACAGACCGTCGTCCAGATCCGTCCCGCCCTTGCCTCGCTAGGATACTTTCAAGACTTTTGCACACAAGATGACATATAAAATGATGAACATCTCCAGGAAACAAGGGTTTCCTGTAAAAATCTGGGAAAGTGGAGGAGGCACGGGAAATCAGACTTGAATTGGGATTCCAACAGAGTATAATATTTATAATTTCTCTCTCCCTTAGGCCATGGACATGAGGGGCTTTTATACTCCCTCAAAGTAGTTTCAATCAGTTGGAAACAGTTGGCCACGTGCTGGTGTGGTTGAACTACTAGAGTAACCATCAACCCAGCCCGAAAATAGGGAATTTTTATATATTTTTTAATGATTTTAATGGCATACGCAGAAAAGTGTGTATGGAATCGTGTATACACGCAGAAAATTCTGGGCATACCCGCATATGGGATTTTTAACACTATTTGTTATGAATTTTGTTCAAGTCTGTGGGAATGGGTGCCTAAGGCCAAAGAGACAATCATGAATCACATGAGGGTGAAAAATGATGCTATAACAGATGCCCCCTAAGATATGAGGTCAGAAGGGGTACATGATGGATGAAATGTATTATGCACATAGAAAGAACTTCGCAAGGAGAAGAGAGGACTTCACCAGATTTCAGCCTGCCAAAAACCAATGAAAGAAAATAGAGAGTCAACTCATGCTGAGGCGGGCATACCCATGCTCAGTCAAAAATATATCATATATAAAGTACACGATAAATCTAGAATGTATACAAGTATAGCTGAATTGAAAGTACATAATGAATCATCTGAGCAGGGCCCGTAAGTACAAGTCAGAATCAATGTCCAAATATCACATATAGAAAGCTGATAAATAATGCTGAAACTAGATGTCTGATCATAAAAGTGACTAAATCTTGAAGTACCAAATCATAAGGGGTGGAACACATGGTACAATCACGCAACTTGGGAGCCAACATATAAGATGCTGCTGTACTGACACTGCAACATATAAGGGTGGACAACATCACTAGCAGAAAGTGAATGGACTGTCAAAAGTGAACCGAAAAATGCTGATGCAACCGAAGTTCTTCACCGATCTCGACGGCACAATTCTACACAATGGGAATAAATGAGCTGAAGTCGACCATGTGAGAAATCGTTGGATTACCGGTCAATAATGTAAACCATTAACCAATGCGAGACAACCCACCAATAATGAAAATGAGTGTCAAGGTGCCCCAATACAATCTAACAAGTGCGAATGAATGAGTTGAAGTCGAACACTTGAAAGAATCTACCAATCAGGAGGCAATGATGAATCCCCACTGTCGATAGCGAAGAGTCTGCCACTGATGACTGCAAACCCTAAGGTACTGACAAAAAGACTCTAGACCTTATTCCCAGAGCAATGAGTCGAAGTCGATGGGAAAATATCTGCTGGAAGGAAGGCATTAAGGCATCCCACATCAGTCCAACATGAGTGTAACCCGCAGGCCAAGATTTGGAAGGAATCGGACGAAGCAGAGTGACGGAACCAAACCGAAGTACGTTTCCGACATGCACAAGATGAAGCTAGCGCACGGAAGAAACCCTCTGAACCAACCAATAATGAAAGCTGACACAGAGGCAAGATATCCACCGATTGGGTCAAATGGAAATCAAGGTACTGCACGAATCCCAAGTGTGATAATGTATGCTGACGTCAAAAACAGGGGAAACCACTCAGTCAAAGACCCATATTGATGATCAAATGCTGAGCACAAGGTCACCTATCAATGATGGAAATAGGGCCAGGGTGCGGCTCTAGGTTTACTCTCAGAGCAATGTGTCGTAGTCGATGAGAGACAAACCCGCTAGCAAAAAGTTAATAGGGACCTTCTCAAACCAACACGAGCAGAAGACCAAAACATCTGATTGATAGAACAAGATACTGACAAGACCAGGAAGGCTGACTGAATAATGAGTCAAGAGACACCGCAGAATGGCCGACTCTGGTTAGACTTCCCTTGAACAAAAGCATGACTCGTGAGGACCATGGCAACAAAAAGTGACACTGTATAAGTCTGTTATGCAGGAGGTAAAAACAAACTCTCCATATGATTGGAAGAGATAACCAACTGGGGGAGAACTGACCAGTGAAACAAGGCAAAGGCTGAACCTAGGTCAAAACTAAAACCATCCCAAATGAAGGAAATATATAAGTGTATGTGCTTTGTTCAAGGGAAAAAAACTGACACTGTACTGCCATCAAATTACAAAGTTACAGCCCGTTCCTGCTCTTTTTGTTATATTTTATTTGTTTGTCTTTTTCATATAATAAGCCTGAAAAAGAATAAAATAATGCTATAGTACAATGGATAGAACGAGTATCAAGAAACAGATGCACTAGTTCCTAGGATAGGAACAATCCTATGCTCAATGCAAGGTGGCGGAAACTGGTAAGCGATAATCAAAGGAATGTTCCATCCATGGGTAAAAGGGTGTCAAGTCGTGATAGCTAAATGCATGCAATGGTTAACTTGTACAAACAGTTAAGGTCAAAATTTGGCTTAAACATCGAGTCCAAAATGAAGCCGGCTAAAGGCCAGGATAAACAAGTAGCCAATATGCAATGCAATAATACAACTTAACAACACCAGGGAGCCTCTAGGGTAATAGCCAGAAAAATAATAGTGGAGAAGAAGAAGAATGAAGCTTCAACACATAAGTCATGGCGGGACTAAAGAGGACTCCCGAGCCTACATAAAATGCAGCATGGGCAAAAAGTGATAGCGAGGAAATAACTAGGAAGCCCATGTAAAGGAAGGCTCTACCACCAAGTCACGATTAAATAATAGGCGAGTGAACTGGGTGAAATACTCATGACCTGATGGGATCGACCGTATGGAAAGTGATCAGAATGGAGGCTAGTATGCAAAATGCAACGGAAAGTGTATTCCCTAACCTATATGCTAGTGAAGATCATATACCTGCCATGACGGGTCAGCAGTCATGGATCAAAACCGGAAAAAATCTTGAGTTCATCAAAATGTACCTGAAAATATACCAATCTTGGCACTTCCAAGCATCCAGGTTATGCAGCTTAAGATAGATTGAAAAAATAAGCATAACAAATTTTTGCGAAAATTTTCAATTTTTGGGCATAAATACACAAGTTACCTCACATTTTGGCTCATTGTTACTTGCTGAATTGGGAAAAAGAGCTCTGGAGAGAAAGCCTCTTTCGTCAAAATAGGAGCAATCGACCATCAAACTTCGCCGAATTTGTTAGGTAAGCTCTTAATCCATCCTTGTTATCAATTTTGTCTGTTCATAAGTTTAAAATTCAGAAATTTCATCATAGAATTATTTGTTTAAAATTACGGTTCTGCGCATACGTGGGTTTATATTGACCAAGCCGCGTATATACGCGACTGTGTATAGAGAAAGTCGCGTATGCGCAACCCAAAATGAAAAAACGTGATTCTAACGGACAAATTATTGAATTTTTGCAGGATGACTATATCATGGAGAGAACGTGAGCACAATGCCATTGACAATGAAGTAATGCAGGATCAATTATTTCTCAATATTCTCCGAAATTGTGGATTGCTCAAATTTTTCAAAATGCCAAATATGAAGAGTAATGTCCAGTTGCTCGAAATGCTTGTGAATTATTGGGAACCAGAAGAAGATTGTTTCATAATAGATTAAATGCCTATACGTATTGAGGTGGAAGATATCTATTTAATTACTGGACTCTCCTGGAGGGGGGATCCAATATATTTACATGGCAAGCCTTTGGGAGGGCTCACCATCGAAGATTACGTCCACCTCTACTGCGTAGAGGGTTCCAAAAAAGTTGGGACTCAAATTTCTATCAAATATTTAAGAGACTTGCACATGAAAATTCTCCTATTTACCATTGGTAGGGTAGCAGGATCTACTTTCTTACACCAGGCATCCAGGACTCAAATGAGTATAGCTGTGGAATGCTTAACTCATATATATGATTGGTGCACAGCCCTACTAATGAACATGAAGCAACAATTGACTTCCATCCGAAAAGAAAATACAAAACATTTTGGATATGGTACAATCTTGACAACATTCTTCTTCGAGAAGATTCCTAGACTGAGACCCAAAGTGATCTCTTCTATCAGCAGTCCAAGGGACCCAAGAATTGCCCGATGGTCTGACTTGGTGAAGAGACTGGGGGGAAGTGAAGTTCCCCGAACCACCTAGGATGATGAGTTCTTACAATGGTGAAGAGAACAAATCATCACTGTGGAGGACTATCCCTATGTCAGGATAGATTTCCGTGGTGATCTAGACCTCGTCCTTCCACCTGGCGCGGCATGGGCTACAGTCGGTAAGATTGAAATTTTTTAATTATAAGTTTTTTTTTTGGATTTTTTCATATGTGTGAAAAAATGAAACATGTTTTTTTTTTATTCAAAGTGACTTAGAATATCGTAATGATCATGATACAGATATTGGACTAGTCCGTCCTGATGGTTACCCATGACATAAGTGCCGCCGAGGCAAGGCGGAGACAGTAGACTCAGACAGAACCCTCCATGCTGTATAGAGGAACTTGGAGGGTTTAACCCGCCAAGTGCCTATGGCTGCAGTGGAAGATCTACCCGAGGCCATCCAGAGACGAGTAGTAGGAGTACCTCGTGACTGGGTGCGGTTATTCCACCGAGTCGCGACTGCGATCGTATTCTATAGGAACACAACTTCTGGGAAGGGACCACAGGAGTAGATAGATATGATTTACCGGATGACTGTATATTTTTTGAGATTTGAACATGATCGGGCATAAGCCCAAATTTTGTATGACTTATGGATCCAAATTTTGTATAGTTTTTGAATACTCTGATGATATATATACAACGATTTTTGATGTGATGTGACATATGTATAAAAATGTATGATGTTTTTTATGATTAAATTTTAATGTATTGAATGATTAATATGCCAATCAATTGCTTGATTAGCTAATGAGTCTGCAATCCAATTGTCAGCTCGAGGAATATGAATGAAAGTTAAAAATTGAAATGATCTTTGTAACAAACGTACCCTTAAGAACAACCAGAGTAAAAATGGATCTCGAACCCGATAAGTATTTTTCAACTGCGACACCACCAGCTGGGAATCCAAGAAAACTACCATCGAATCAACACCCAAAGATATTGCCTCCGAGAGTAGATAAATAACTGCAGTGTATTCTGCTATATTATTGGAAGCAGGACCAATGCAGACTCCTCTTGATACTAACAGTTGACCGGATGGATGATCAAGCACCCAAGCCGTGGAAGCCAAGTTCCGGGTGTGTCTACTAGCACCATCGGCGAAACCAAAATGACTCATGACATCCGACACAACCTGCCAAAGTAGATCAAAAACATCACCATCCCATCAAAGATCGAAAAACCAGATATGTACAAAGAAAAACTACTATATACAAAAGAAAAATGCCAGGCCGAAGCCTAGGCATAATACGTTTTCAAATAGAGCCCATTTCTAGGCTCCGACAACTCATTCCCTTCAAAATCAACCAAGGTATATGCTCCTTTTTTTAGGAATTTTTTAACGATAAAGGGGCCATACCACATAGACTTAAACTTTCCTGCCCCCAGGGAATCTTTTTCTTGGGCATAGTCCAAAACAAGGTCACCTTCTGAAAAAACCCTATGCTTGATCGCCTTATCGTACTGAACTTTAACTCGGTTTTTATGTGCTTCATTCATCATGGTGGCATCCCGACGCTGCTCACCGAGATGTTCGAGATGAAGGAGACGTTCTTCAAGACTAGAAGTGTCAGGAAGAAGTTCAACATCTAACTTAAGAGAAGGAATCTCACATTCAATGGGAAATACGGATTCCAACCCGTAAACTAGCTGAAACGGAGTAAAGCCAGTTGCAGTTTTCACTGACGTCCTGTATGCCCAAAGTGCAGGATATAGCATGATATGCCAGTTGGATCGAGCTTTATTAATTCTCCTTTGAAGAATTGTCTTCAAGGATTTATTCACGGCTTCCACTTGCCCATTGGCCTGAGGATAATACGGAGATGAATTCTCCTGCCGGAAACCTAATTTTAGAGCCAACTCAGCCATCATGCTATTCTGAAAATGACTGCCATGATCAGTGACAATCTCTCTAGGAATACCAAAACGAGCAATAACCTAGTTAAAAAGAAAAAGAGCTGCAGTCTCACCATCATTCCCAAAAGTAGGCATAGCCTCAACCCACTTCGTAAAGTAGTCCACTGCTACAATAATGTACTTGTGACCTTTAGCCAAAGGCAGGTTACAAGTAGTATAATCAATACCCCACTTTGTAAAGGGACCAACAGTAATGACTAGAAAAAGCGGAGCTGGATGAGCGCGCATTTTTCGAGTATAGACTTGACACGGATGACACTTTTTGACCGAATCCACACAATATTTGAAAATCGAAGGCCAAAAGTACCCAGCACGCAAGATCTTTTAGGCTATAGCAAGCCCAGATAAATGAACACTACAAGCTCCACTGTGGCAATCATTCATCACAGACTTAGCTTCTTCGAGAGTTAAGAAACGTCTCAGGATTGAATCAACCCCTCGACGGTATAAAGAATCACCAATGATCAAGTAATGTTTAGCCAAGTGACGCAACTTATGATGCTCATCTTTCGAAAAAGTAGAGGGAAACTTCGCAGTCTGAAGATACACAATGATATCTCCATACCAAGGATCCTGTGGAGAGATAAGAAACAAATGTTCATCCGGGAAGGATTCATCATAGACTATCTCTTCTCCACAAGGCAACTCGAAGATTAATTCCATGAAAACTAATGATTTCTTGGACTTGGAAGACATAAACTCAAGATCAAATTCCTACAAAATCACAATCCATCTATTGTATTTGCCCCCAATCACTCGCCTACTGAGAAAAAATTGAAATGGATTGGCTGCTGCCAAAACATAATTTTTTCGTAGAAGAATATAATGTCTGAGTTGCTGCACAGCATGAACAGCTGCTAAAGCCAGTTTTTCTATCGGAGTATACAAAGTTCAGGTCCTACCAAGCCTCGACTAAGATAGTATATAACATGCTCTACAAGAGCATCATCTTCCTGAACTAGAACCATACCAATGGTAGATTCTGCTGCTGCAATATATGAAAGGAAATCCCTGTTATAATCAGGTGGAATCAATAAAGGAGCAGAGTTCAATGCTTTTTTCAAAGCATCGAATGAGCGTTGAGCGAAGTCATCCCAAAAGAATGGAACTCCCTTCTTCAACAATCTCATAAATCCTTTGGTAACTTCAGCATAATTTACGATAAATCTCCGAAGAAAATTAGCTTTTCCTTGTATACTTTGAATTTGACGAATAGACGACGGGGGAGGAAACTGAAGTATTGCCTCAACCTTGAAGGGATCTACCCTAATCCCTTCCCTAGACACAATGAATCCCAATAACCGATCGGATGTAACCGCGAAAACACACTTGTTCGAATTCAACCTAATCTTGTAGAAACGACATCGTTCAAATACTTGACGGAGGTGAGCAGGATGATCCATTCTCTTTTGAGAATGAGCAGCTAAATCATCCAAATATGCCTCGATAATATGTTTGATGTCGTGGAAGGCATATGACATGGCCTGCTGAAAGGTAGCCCCAACATTTTTAAGACCAAAAGGCATCTTCTTGTAAGAAAAAGTACCCCAAGGACAAATAAAGGTAGTCTTATGCTGATCTTCCAGACAGATAGTAATTTGATTATATCCAGAGAAACCATCCATGAAGGAAAAAATCTCATTACCGGAACACTCATCAGTGATCTGATCTATAAATGGTGTGGGGTAATTATCTTTAGGACATGCTTTATTAAGGTCTCTGAAATCAATGCAAACTCGAATTGTTCCTTGTTTTTTTATCTACGGGAACAAGGTTCGAAACCCATTCTGTCAAAGGAACAGGGAAAATAAATCCTGCCTTAAGCAGCTTCTCCACCTCGGCTTTGATAGCTACGGCCTTCCTAGGATTGACTGGACGAAGTTCTTGCCTCACAGGCTTAGCATTTTCGTAAGTCTTGATCTCATGCTGGACAATAGATGGATCTATACCAGGCATTTCCTCATAAGACCAAGCAAACACATCCCTATACTCTTTAAAGAGATCAGTGTAAATCTGAATCTCTTCAGGGGAACATTCCGATGAAGAAATTCTCTATAACATTGGGATCCCTGGAAATGTTCACCAGGATAGTTGGAGAAATCACAGCCATGTTCCCTTCAGCATGTACCTGTGTCGGTGCTAAAGGGTTCAGGACTGGGCGAACAGGACCAGGAGACACAGGGCTTCGAAAAATTGATTCAACTTCGCTCAAATTAGGTAAAAAGTAAGACCGATGATGCAAATCATCCCATGGTCTATCTATACCAGTCATAGCTTCCAGGATTTCTTCTTCAGATGGAAGAGTGGTATCAAGGGAATCCTAGGCAGAAGAAGAACTAAGTGTCCAAGCCGGAGCCACATCGCCATCCAATTCCTCCGGAGAAAGAGGAGCTGGAATGGACTCTGCAGAGTCAACAATATATTGATAAGAAATCTCAGCTGCATACATCGGAAATTCCATTCCGCCCACTTGACCTTCCGCTAATATGGCAGTAGGGGAAGGTAAGGTCCAAGGGTACGAAAAATAATGAGTTCTGAAGAACTCTCTTCGAAGAGGGGCCCTGGAGGATGAAATTGCATTTATATGAACAGTAGGAGGTGGAATATCAAAAGTACCCATCAAAGAAGAATACATTCCAACCCCTAAATTCTCAACAGGCGACTTGGCCTTATCCAACTTTGGAATAGTTGAGTCAGTAGATGCATTCGGGTCTACAGGAGGACAGTCCAGTTGATCCACTGTAACAATCCTCCCTTCGTGAGGGAAACAAATAATCCGAAATAATGAAGATGCAATGGCATCCATCTCATAAATCCAGTTTCTCCCCAATAGAAGGTTGTAGTCCAAGCTTGCATCAACTATCTCAACCTCTATATTTACAGTTTTTCCCCCAACACAGATGGGCAAAGCTGGGACAATACCATGCGGTCTATGAGAATGACCATCAAACGCAGTCAAAAGAGTAGCAGATGGAACAGCTGTGGGAGATCCAATTCCCTTCCAACATGTGAGAGACATCACACATGTGGAAGCACCCTCATCAACGACCATCCGGAAAATATTGCATTTCCGGTACGATGATTTAATATGAAAATCCATATGATGGGGGAGTCTCTTTTTAAAATTAGTCATATCGAATGTAATCATAAGAGAGTTCTTTGGATTGACAGCCCCAATAGCAGTGAGCAGAGCACTGCGCTGAGCCAGACAAGACTGGAGCACCTCAAGAGCCGACATGGCACAAGGACTCTGCGCCAGATCTTCCACAATAGAGTAGTTCTGGGCAGCCCTGGAATTTGGATTAATCATCATACGCTTAGTAGATGCTTTGGGCATTCGAGGTATAGGCTCAATAGTAGGCTTCGTGATGTGAAGCGGCTCAGTAGCATCGAGAGCACCCTTGGCTTTCGAAGACTCATCTTCGCCATAATCACGGGATCTTGTGGCGACATCCACGTGAGCACTCATCATGTATATGTTTGATGGAATTTCCCCTTCCTGGGTGCCCCCAGAGGAAGCCCCAGTATTTTGATTCGCGCCAACAACTAGCTGTTGCCCTTGGGGAAAAGGGTTTGTCAACACAGCCTGGGAACTAGAAGAACCCTGTTGAGCTAACAAGCGCTGCGCATCCTGAATTTTAGGGCAAAGGTGAGTAATATGGTCTCCAGCACATAACTTGCATGGAAACTTCACTTTCTTTTTATCCTTTGGACCCTCACCAACATGCTCGTTGGATTTATTTGCATTACCCTTCCCATTCTTTCCCTTTTCCTTATTACGTCCCTTCTTCTTCCCTTCAGATTTTTTATTTTCTTTAGGGTTAGAAGTCTGAACAACATTTACCGACAAATATTGAGAAGGTGATGACTCTGCAAGCACAACCTGACCAGAAGAAGCAGATTGTAAAGACAACTACTGCAATTGACTAAGCAGGTTAGCTGCACCACTATTGATCGACCCAATAAGTCCATCACCATGAGGACCGGGTTTAGTCTTGGATAAATCTAATTTGGAGCGAGGAGCATTAGGCAAATATTTATGAAGGACTCCAGACTGAGAATATATCAATTCAAGCTGCTGGGCCCTAAAAATGGCCTGCTCCTTGGAAAATACCCCGGACAGGGATACATCCTTAGAAATATCTGATTGCAGATATTTCAGAAACCATTCCAAAAGGAATTCTCCTGGAATATGAGCTTTAATAAGCCTCTTCCTTCTCCGCCACTCCTGAATATGATCAGAAATGTGGGTTGCATAGTCCTGCTTAAAATTAGCTAGGAGTTCAGTCCCGGCATCATAACGGACAGGAAACTGGAAATGATTTAGAAATGTTGTAGCCAGATCTCCAAACATAGCAAAACTACCCCCAGTTAACTCAATATACCACTTGGCAGCGTTTCCAGTTAAGGTGCGTTGAAACAATCTCAACCTAATCGAATCGTCGATCAGGGAGTTAGAAGAACACCATAAATGGAAGGTGGTGATATGGTCAGTCGGGCCCTCTCCATTCTTGCCTTTAAACTTTGGAATGTCTGAAGGTAGTTTGGTGGGCACCGGAGGCCACCCCGGACTATATCAGATCGGATCATTTGTCAATTTCGACAGATCTGGAAAGTTTAACGTTGCCAGAAAAGTTAAACGAGGCGGAGCCTGAGGATTCCATCCTTGATGGGATGAATTCCCAACATTCTGAAAAGAGTACCCTGGATTTGATGATGCACCAGGTTGCCAAAAAGGACTCATAGAAAATGTTGGGCAAAAAGACCCAACATTTGGAGAAGGACCCCCTCCCAATGTAGAGTTGCCAAAGACCGGACCAGTTCCCCCTCCCGAAGTATTGAATGAAGAGGAAAGCCCCTAATAGGGGTTCCAAGCATTAGAAAGAGGGGAAAAAGTCTGATAAGCACTCGACGAAGGGAAAGAAGAATTTCCTTGGTGACCACCGTAAAATTGATTCCCTGCCCCCGCCATTGTAAATACAGGGTTCCAACCTATAAAAGTAGTCGAACTCTAATCTCCAGACCAAGGGTTAAAAATATGAGTCTGAGAAGTAAAAGGAAAAGACCCTAAAGAAGGATTTGAACTAGGAATATGCCCAGTTCCGAAGGGGAACCCTTGAAAAGAAGCTAACCCACTAGCCATGGAAGACATGGGTGTAGATACAGCTGCATCAATGGAAAAGGAAAAAGGAGGAATCCCACTAGTGGGCATTCCAAAAAAAAAGGGACCAGATTGAGAAGCATGTGCTTGGGTAAAACTAGAGCCAAACACAGCAGTACTAGAAGCAATCAAAGATATAGCAATAGTGCCTCCTCCTTCAACTAAAGCAGGAGTCTGAATGCGTGTAGCGCTCAGAGCAGAAGCCACATTCCCAGTCGTGGCCATCAAAAGGTATGAATAAAATGGAGGATCTTATGGTCTTGCAAACTCAGGTCCGATGTACTCAACAACAAACGGATAATCAGGAGGAAGAGGAGATGGAAGTGACTAAGGAGACTCAGGTACTTCCTCTACTTCTATTCCTAACTCTCTCGGAAACAAGACTCTTGAGGTGAGCAGAATGCTCCTCTCGGAACCAACACCAGAACCAACTACATGACCTTCAAGCCCTTGCGGAGGATCACTCTCCACTGCGTCAGATACCACAGGGTGATATTCACCTTGTTGGGTGTGGAGCCTGATTATCTTGTTTACTTTGTATCACAGCATTGGACCCCTGTACCTTAAAAGGGGCGAAAACGCCGCCCGTAATTAATCGCTGCCGTGGGGGGGTCCATGGGGAAGCAAGTACCGGGGACAGAAATTGCTTTGTAAAAGTATAGTAATTTCTAGTCATTGCGTCGTCTATTAGGCAATGATTTGATTCAGTAGAAGTTATGTTTAGATTAGGGTTTTTGGCTCAGAAATAAACCCCTCAGATATATGAGGGTATTGTAATAGGTGTGTGACATATGTGTATTTCTGAGCTATAAACAGAGAGGAGGCTGTGAGAGAGAATGAGGATACATACGGGATTCGCTGTAGGTTTTGTCTCTTCATTTTGCCGGATAATAGAAAGGAAGGACTGGCTGTTCGGGGTGGACGTAGCCCAAACTGGGTGAACCACGTATATCTGTGTCTCTCTGGTTTTATGTGTTTTGTGTGCTTGTATTTTCTGCATATTTTATGTGTTGCATTGCTATGTAATATTTAATTTTCTAACACACTCCGTTTATGTTACTCCTACGCCTTCTTGAAGAAGGCTCTGCACTCTCGGGAGATAACCCCCGGATTGTCCTCGATCGACGAGGCACTTGATCAGCCACTTTAACAAATTTTAATTAGACTCAAAAAAAGTATAAAGCTAGGAAAGCTAGGAGCAAAGAGCACTCACTACAAAAAATCCCTGAGATACAATCAAGCAAACAGCCCTGAGGTATTTCTGCTTCGGGTGATTAGGACCGAACACCAAAATACAAGAAAGCGAAGAATAGGACCTCTCGCAAGTAGTCTGGGATAATTACGGCCTGCAGCTCACTAGCGAAGGTAATAGAAATCAGCTTACTTCACCCTCCCAACAATAGCCTTTCCCATCTGTACCTGCCGTTAGCGCACCTCTGCATGGGATCACTGAAGTGATACGACGGCGAACAATGTTTTCACGGGTATTCTCGCACACCTATGGAACCTAGGAATGGCAACTATGGCACTAATCCGTACCGTGGGTCAGTATAGCGGTCTGAGGCAAGATCCAGCGCAAATCGCAGGGGTTATCTCTCTTCTCGACCTTCAATTTCCCTCGCGCGCTTGACTCCCCAGAGAGCTTTCCGTCCACCTAACGTAGTTGGATTGTTTCAATTAATAAACTTCTATATTTTAGTTTGAGCGACGTTGGAGGAGCACTCTCCACCTACCTAATCCAAGGCCCTACAACCTAGCTAGTTGGTGTATGACACTTAATAAAAAAATTTCTAGTTGTTTTTTAACTATAGCGCTTATTTTAATTGGTTGTTATATTAGGTCAATGGGATATGGAAATGAAACTTGTGGTGTTTTATGACGCAGAAAAGAAATTAATTAAAACCAAACTACATGCAAATGCAGTAATTGCCTTTCGATGAAAAGAAATTTCTACATGGGTTCTACGAGACTATATATATTTTTTCTTTTCAAATATCAAACTCACACTCGCAAAATCTATGAAAAAGACTACAAATGCTTAAGTGCACCTAATGAAAATAACTAAGAGCATGCAAATTCTAAGATGAAAAATCTAACAAAGCAAAGAGAAATTTCCAAAGAATCCTTTAGTTTTATAAGCTTTCGGTTGTCCACAAAACGAGTTCCCAAAATCAGAAACTCTTAGTATAAAGACACCAAAATATGCTTGAAACAAGAGGAAGAAACCAACGAAAATTCCCTTCCCCAAATCAAATAAAAAACCAAAGGCAAGAAATCTCAATGAAGCTTCAAAAGAAGAAACAAAACGAAAACAAAAATGCAAAACAAAAGAAAATGACAAAACAAAATGTTTTTTAAGCTTTTTAATTTTATAAAAAGAAGAGCTCAAAAAGACCAAGAAAACTATCCAATTACCAAGCCAAACAACTCTGAATTTCAAGAAAAAATTCAAAAACGCTCCAAATCTTAAAGTGCCACCTAGTAGCAAGATTTATATGAGCAAAAGAAGACAAGAAACTCAGTAACTCAGCCTAGAAGAATAGTACAACATTGCAGCAATCAAAAACTTCAAAGAACCAAGAAAGACTCTTCAAAAATTGCAACAAGACCTAGTCAAATGAACTCAAGAAAACTAGCTGAAAGCAGGAAAAAATCCAAGTGCAAAGAAAAACATAGAATGAGGAAAGAGTATATGAGTAGAAGCTCTCTGTTCTGATTAAGCAGAACAACCAAGAATCCCCAGAAAGAGATCTTGGTACTCGAACCAGAAATGCAAGCACTAAAAAACAAGATTTTCCTAATAAGCCAGTCTTCAACCAATCAAGAGAGAAAAAGACTGATAACCACTATCAACACAATCCAGAGACTATAAAGACACTGCAAGAACAGGTCTCCACAGGCAGAGAAGACTAAAAAGTCAAGAAATCAAAAATTTCAAAATTTACCCAGGCATACGCTACTTATCATCTTTTCAACAAGTGTGCATACGCGCCTATGCCAAAGGAAACCTGCGTATACGCGACTTCCTTTAACAAAAACTTCATGTATACACGACTGTGTATACGTCAATGTGTATTTAAAACTTGCGATGTAGCAAATAATGAAACAAAAATGACTGCCCGATAAAGAACCGTGTCTTCAATCCACCGAGAAAAAAAGTTAACTGACCGGAAATAATGATTAAAAGCTATTGGAAACCCTTTTCAAATAGATGAAACCACTAAATGTGGGCATTCACAAGAATGTGATCCTCACGGAGTCGTCATACTCGCTTCGGGAAATAACTCCCTAGAGGTTTGTTGGGTCAAAACCTCCACAGATCAGGGCATGCTATTCAAGAAGGACTCACACACCCACACTTGTATGCTAAAAACTAGATAACATCGATAGTAGAACTCACCTGTAATCCTATGTTTGATGTAGATCCCGCGGGGTCCAAACCCCCAGCAACCCTTCTTCCTCCTCAACCTGAAAACCATGAAGAAACGTGCACGGAAATCTAGTTGTACAGCATATATTTATTCTAAATTTCAGTGAAATCCATGTGAAACATCATATAAACAATAATAAATTCTTAAATAATAATCTTTTCACATATGCAAGCAAATATTAACACGTGAATTCAGGAACAGGATGGTTCTTCTTTATTATGAACAACATGTATAGTAATAAAAAGTGGAGAGAATCCTTCCACAATCTTCAAACATACCTTCGTTCGGATCCGTCCCGCCCTTGCCTCGCTAGGATACTTTCAAGACTTGTGCACACGAGATGACATATAAACGGATGAACATCTCCAGGAAACAAGGGTTTCCTGTAAAAATCTGGAAACTGCAGGAGGCACGGTAAATCAGACTTGAATTGGGGCTCCAATAGAGTATAATATCTATAATTTCTCTCTCCCTTAGGACATGGACATGAGGGGCTTTTATACTCCCTCAAAGTAGTTTCAATCAGTTGGAAACAATTGGCCACGTGTTGGGGTGGTTGAACTACTGGGGTAACCATCAACCCAACCCGAAAATAGGGAATTTTTATATATATATTTAATGATTTTAATGGCATACGCGGAAAAGTGTGTATGGAGTCGCGTATACACGCGGAAAAGTATGGGCATACCCATGTATGAGATTTTTAACACTGTTTTTTATGAATTTTGTTCAAGTCTGTGGGAATGGGTGCCCACGGCCAAAGAGACAATCATGAATCACATGAGGGTGAAAAATGATGCTATAACATTAACCCTATTTCATTTATCTGTTTATCATTTTCTCAATGTGTTTTCTCTGGTTCTCTTTCACGGTAATATTGATGCGTTTTCTATCACTAAATGGCTAGCTACTTCTCCAAGCACATGTCTCATCCTTAATTTCCAGAGGTATTTTACATTACCGAGATCTTATCTGCTGAAGATAATCGAGATTTTTCAATGTATTATGACTGTGGATTCTTATTTTAATTTTCTATCTATTACTGTATCTTGTTTTATCATTTTATTCATTATCGTTGTTTGTAAAATGGAAACATCTGTGAATACTCTTGAATGTATCATTTTATAGGACTTTCCTTAAGTTTCCAGTGACTTATTTTTGGGAATTTTTGTATGTGAACCCCAGTTCGAATATAATCGTAACTTACAAACTTTTTTCGAGCGACTCTTGCATTTTACTTTTGGTAGTTTTTCCATGTTCGACAGTGATATATAATTTGTCTACTTGAGTTATGTTATTCATTACATTCAGAGAATAGCTGATAACACAACTAGTATTTTATTTCTTTTCTATGATTTTAGCATGGGGTTTTCTCTATAACCCTATTCGCTTCTATTGACATAATACGCACTTGTTTTCTGGTTACTGAGATAATATAAATTTAAAGTTTTATTTAACATTCATACAATTATTCTTAAGTTTCAATTCCATACTTCCTTAAAGGTTTTCTTCTCAGATCAATCCAAATTCTATTATTCATATTTACAATGAATATGGGTATAGTTTTAATTAACCTAAGGCAATGTTTTCGTGCTCAGAACTAAGCCGATTTTCTAATGGCTTCCATGACATTGTGAATGACACTCTTTAGAGTCCAGGATGTATCATTTACATTCTCATTTAGGTACGTTTCGGTATAAATCTTATAATTTGTTTTTCATAATACGCTTCATTAGATTTTTAATTGGGTTTACTTCCCAAATTCTCATTTTCGTTCTATTTTGTTTGAAGGTCAGGGTTTACATTCGACCTTGTTCGTTCTCCCAGGTATGAACTAATAATTATCAAACATCGCTATTGTTTTTCATTTTATTTATCCTGTGCTTTTATATATATTGAATATAATTTTTCATATATCAATTCTCTGAAAATTTTGTTATCTTGTACTCATGCAGGTAAAATAAATCATCACCAGATTCGATAGATTTATTCATAAATCTATTCCATATTTCCTTTAAGAGTTAACGAATCGTTTACTCCTATTTCAAGTTGGTACTCACCAGTTGTTCTCGAGAATGAGTCAATGCTTTGCCTTAGCAACCACTGATATTTAAAATTTTATTTTATAAATCAATGTATATTTACATTGAATCCATCGAGATTCAGACGATTGGTTTCTGTGAATTCTAGCTTGAATAATACACAGAATTTTACATACATATACTTTGATTTAAATTGCCCAAAAAGGGACAATATTAACTTATATATTGTTATTATTTTAAGAGTTAATATTGGGTGATATCCATTTCCACAGTTATGTATTTTTCTCTGTGAGTATTTATAACCTTTCATTTAATCATCTTTCTTATCTGAAAGGATATATTTACGTTAAAAATCTGGAATTTAACATAAAATGTTTTCTGTCAAATTGATATAGGAAAATGCTCATAGTATATTTAGAGTGTACAATATTAGTTTCTCATGGACTTTGATTTTAATCCATAATT
This sequence comes from Pinus albicaulis, assembly GCA_034641835.2. Lineage (NCBI taxonomy): Eukaryota > Viridiplantae > Streptophyta > Pinopsida > Pinales > Pinaceae > Pinus > Pinus albicaulis. Next base: position 73,773,973 of record CM076571.1, on the reverse strand, counting down.
ACATGTGACATTCAGAAATAGTTATGAATTTTGAGTCAAATTTTCTAACAGAAAACTATAATTACATCTCTTAATTACTCTGAGATTTAACTAAAATATAATATAATATGTATTTGTTATAAGGCTTCTATTTTTCTAATCAAAATATCTGTATAATTAATTTTTGTTCTATATCACAAATTTCTTTGTATTTAGTATAAAAAGTTATATATAGATTTTCAACTTTCTATACATCTTGTATTTTTCTGAAATTTTTATACATATTATACTTTAATTTATCATAGCTGCATAACTAAATTTTCTAGGATACATGAAATTGTAATATTCTCCTGCATGCATTTATCTATGTAGTTCATAATCAGTTTAACTGTTGTAATCACATAAGTAAAATTTTCTTTTCTGGGAGAAGGAAATCTCCAGATTTAAACCACTAATTGGTTTAGAGATTCTGGTAGATTGATCTCATCAGATTTACTCCCTTACAGCTATACAGAGTTGAAGTATTCCTACTTCATTTAAGTCTGTTGAAGTATTCCTACTTCATTTAAAATTTCTTCAGTATAAAAATTCTTGATTTATTATACAACAATAACATTAACCATAAATGCTTCAATTAAAATTTAGTAAATATAGTTCTGAGTGCATACGACTTTTTCTTATGACCAATCCTCCCAACTGTAGAATTCCTTTCTCTCCAAAACTCACCCCCGAGCTGAGATCCTCTCCAAGAACAAACCAACCTCAATCTTTTCTAGAGCAGCTTATTTAAGCTATGCTCTCCCCAAAGCCTGTTTCCAATTCTGCGTTTAGAATTTCAGGATGCTTTATTCCTGTTTGCCTAGGCTTCCCTTATTTAGGGATTTTTAAAGTTGTTTTCTTCTTTTCCAGCCTTTTACCTCTTCCCAACTACTTTCCTCATCATTGTGGAAATTTATATTTTTCTTCAAAAATCTAAATTAGAAATAAATTATTTCAAGGCTTTTTGAAAGATTTTGGGGAAAGTCTTAACCTCTTTCCATAACCTCATGGATTAGGCAAGTGATCTCAAAAATCTCATTTGGTCATAGTGCACACAAATTATTTTATTTATTTTACATAAATAAATAATTAACTACATCCACACAATAATTATCCATTGGGGTCCACTCCCCTTTGGACTTAACCTCAAATGTCTAACTTGAAAAACGTAAAACTAGGGGTGTTACATATTCCCCCTCTGAAAACAAACATTGTCCTCGGTGTTAACAACTAACTACTAGAGTTTATTTTGAAAATAGAAATGGATGTTTTTCCATCATATCGGCTTCTCTTTTCCATGTAGTGTCTTTAGCAGTAAAGTTCTTCCACTGCACCTTTACTCTAGCTACTGTTTGATTTTGCAATTCAATATCTTCCCAATCCAAGATTTGAAGTGGTTCTGGAAGGAACTCCCCTTCTGGTTCCACCTAGATCACATTTCAATAAATAATGTGAGAAGCATCAGGAACATATATTTTCAATAAAGAGACATGAAACACATCATGAACTTTAATATGTAGAGGTAATGCCAATTTATAAGCTACTGGTCCAACCCTTTCTAAGACTTCAAAAGGTCCACAATATCTAGGAGCCAATTTTGCACAACTACCAGTATGTAGTGTACTTTTCTTGGGTTTAATTCGTAGGTAGAAATGATCATCCACTTTAAATTCCCTGTGAGTTCTCTTTTGATCTACATAAATATTCTGTCTATCTTGAGCTATTTTAATATTTTTCTAAATTTTTTTCACCACTCTTTCGATTTCCTACAAAGCATCTAGCCCTAGAATTAGCTTATCTTCAGGTTGACTCCAGCTTAAAGGAGTGTAACACTTTCTTCCATAGAGTGCCTCAAATGGACTCATTTTTATGGATGCTTGATAGCTGTCATTATACGCAAATTCTGCTAAGTGTAAATACTCCCACTTTGTTGGCCTATCCATTACATACATTCTTAGCATATCCTCCAAAATCTGATTTGTCCTCTCTATTTTACCATCAGTTTGAGGGTGATAAGTAGTACTAAAGTTTAATTTAGTGCCCATCCCTCCAAACAAACTCTTCCAAAATGCAGCAGTGAACTTGGCATCTCTGTCTGAAATTATCATTTTTGGAACTCCATGTAACCTTACTATTTCTTTCATGAACACATTTGCTACTTAGGTTGTCCCAAAAGTGGACTTTACAGGTATAAAATGGGCAGCCTTTGTTAAAGTATCTACTACTACCATCACGGAATCATGCTGATATTTTGTTTTAGGTAGGCCAGTAATAAAATCCATTGAAACAATGTTCCATTTCCATTCTGCTATTGGCAAGGGATTTAAAAGACCAGCTGGATGCTGATGTTCAACTTTGACTAGTTGACACTCCATGCATCTAGCTAAATAGTTGGCTACATCCTTTTTCATTCCAGGACAAAAAAAATTCTTCTTTAATGCTGTTAGCAGTTTTTAATATCCAAGATGTCTTGAATATGGCTGTTTATGATATTCATCCAAAATGTCCTTTTTCAAGGAATCCACATTTGGAATATACAAATTCACTCAGAAAAGACAGCCATCTAGCTTGTCTAGCATTCAAATCTGGTTGAGTGAAAAAGTATTTCAAGCTAATGTGATATGTCATTTGTGTAAACTTCTTTCGTATGAGGTAGTGTCGCCACATCTTGAGAGCATGAATTACAGCTACTAACTCAAGATCATAAACATTGTAATTCTGTTCATGTTTCTTAAGTTTTCTACATTCATAAGCAATAATAGAATTTTCTTGTAACAACACTCCTCCTATACCTTCTGCGCATGCATCTGTGCACACCACAAACTATTTATTTGGATCTGAAATTTTCAGGATTGGAGCTGTAGTTAGTCTTAGTTTTAACAGTTCAAAACTATTTTGGCACTTTTCATTCCACTCAAAATTTGTGCCTTTCCTTTGTAATGAAGTTATGGGATATGCTTCAAACCTTCGGTAATACCCTGAAATCCCAATAAAAGATCTTACTGCTGATACATTAGTAGGTATAGGCCATTCTCTATAGCTTTTATCTTTTCAGGATCAACAGCCCATCCTTGTTCTGATATGATATTCCCCAAGTACTAGATTTATCCTTATAAAACTCACATTTACTAAATTTGGCATAAAACTGATTTTCTTTCAAAGTCTGTAATACTAATCTTAAGTGCTCTTTATGTTCTTATTCACTTTTTGAATAGACTAGGATGTCATCTATAAATACTAGTACAAACTTGTCTAAGTATTTATTCAAGACACTATTCATTAAACACATGAATGTGGCAGGGGAATTTGTCAAACCAAATGGTAGGACTACAAATTCATAATGTCCATACCTAGTTCGAAAGGTTGTTTTACTGATATCTTCTTCCTTTATCCTTAACTGGTGATACCCAGTTCTCAAATCAATCTTGGAAAATACTGAAGCTCCCCTAACCTGATCGAAAAGATCATCTATTCTGGGTAAAGGGTACATATTTTTAATGGCCAACTTATTCAGTTGACGATAATCAATGCACATTTTGAAGGTACCATCCTTATTTTTCACAAACAATACTGGTTCTCCCAGAGGGGATACACTCAGTCTTATATAACCCTTATCCAATAATTCTTGTAATTGCGTCTTTAGTTCCATTAATTCAGGGTGACTCATTCTATAAGGTGCTTTAGAAAGAAGAGTTGCACCTGGCACTAGATCAATATTAAATTCATATTCTCTTTTGGGTGGAAGATGAGGAATCTCATCCTGAAACACTTGTTTAAACTCTCTAACCATAGGTAAAGTGTCTATCAGATTTTCTTCAGGTTGTTGTCCTAATTCTTCAACATGTACAACATATACTTGATATCCCTTCCTAGTTGTTCTTTTTAATTGCAGAGCTGATATTTGTCTTACCATAATTGGTTTTGGTTTTCCTTTAAGTATAAAGGATTTCCCTTCCTCATCTACACAATGCAAAGTTTTATCCGAACAATTCATCACAGCCTTTTTCTTCTCTAACCAGTCCATTCCTATTAGCAAATTATATGAGCCTAAGGGCAGAATGTTTAAATTTACTTCTGTCTGAAAGTCATTTAATTTAATTGATGTTTGAGGTAACTTATGAGTTACTTTTCTTTTCGTACTAGTGGCTTACTAGACCAACCAAGACTGTTGAAATTTTTTAGTTTTGAGATTGCATTTCTCTATAATTTGTGGACTAAGGTAACTCAAAGAAGCACCTAGATCAATTAAAACTATAATAGATTGATCAGCAATCATACCTTCCATTTCGACCATAGTATCTTGATGTTCTGCTTGTCTATTCTCCAAGGTTGCACTGATAGTAGGGATATTTCTAGCTACATCATTCACAGTAGTAGCCTCCCTAGGTCTCAAAACCATCTGAATATTTCTGTGGGGACAGTCCCTCAAAAGATGAGGTTCTCCACAGCCCCATCATTTTAATGGCTCTCTCATTTTCATTGTTCCCTCTTTCTTATTATTTTCATTCATAGTTTTAGAACCAGTTTGAGATTGGGCAGTTTGGTTATCATTTGGTTTACTAAACTTCTTTCTCTGATGGTTCTTACCAAATTTTTTCAAGTAAGCTGGTTTATGTTTCCTTCCAATAAATTCACCTTTATTTGACCATTTCTTCCCTTGGTAAATCTTACCATGAAACTGCTGATAACATAATCTAGCCTTTCTCACCACTTCATCCATTGTTTTTTTATTATCGAATTCTATTTTCTCTTTATAAGCAACTAGTAAACAGTTCAAAAATCTCTGTACTTTTGCCTTCTCTTCTCGGATGTATGGCACATACCTTAGCAGATTTGTAAACTTAATGACAAGCTCATTTATAGTGAGTTGTCCCAATTTAAGTTCATGAAAATCTTTTGCTTTGTCATCATAATATCGTTCATTTAAGTATCGATTCTTGAACTTGATTTGAAAATCTTCTCAAGTCACTGTTTTCTCATCAATTTTGTGAACCATTTTTGTTTCTTCCCACCACAAGGTAGCCTTACCTTGCAGTTGATAAATAGCTAATCTGGCCTTCAAATTTCTTTCATACTCATAAACTTGAAAATATTTAATCATGTTTAACAACCATGCCTCCGTATCTTCCTCCTTCTCTCCATCAAAGGAGGGAGGTTTTATTTTCTGTAATTCACCCTGTAATTCCTTCTTTTTCCTAGACTGAAGTATAGAAGCATCATCTTCTTCAGATTCATCTGAGAAAGTTATCTTACTCTTTCTCTTCCTTCCGGAACCTTCACCTTCTTGGATGTTCCGTGAAGTTAGCTTTCTAATCAATTTTTCCTGTTCCTCACTCGCTAAAGATAGCCTACCATTTTGCATTATTATCTGGGCCATCTCCCATTGCATCCTGTGCAACATATCCATCAAAGGAGCGTTGGAATATGGCATGTTATGTCCACCACCCAGATCAACATAGAGTTCATCTCCTTCAGCCATTGACTTTCTAGTTTCAGTACCTTTGTACACTAAAACAAAACAACATCAGTAACAATATAATTTTTCAAAAAAAATATTTTATGCAGTGAGCACAACAACAGCCCATTTTTTATAACATGGGCTCTGATACCATTTGTAATATACCTCTCTTTCCTCAATTTTTTATTTATTTATTTATTTATTATTTATACATTCATTTCACTTGGCATAATGATTCTAAATTTTTAATTTTCCTTTGCATATAAAACATTGTATATAACCCTTTATATCCAATTTATTAATAAACCATATGATATTATTTCAAATCATTATTCATATATATATGATAATGGTTTTTTTTGTAGTTATATTACTTCTATTATAGTTGGTATAGCCTTTTTAAAGTTTTAAGACTATATAACTTTCAAAAATCCATATAATATTGAATTTAGGAATAATTAAATTCTTATGGTACCACTATATGGTCCCCCAACTTTATAATATATTGTTGCATATATCTCTAAGATGATAAATGATAAGTCTTAAAGTTTGTTATGTCGAAATGTAAGTTCTCCATATGATTTATTCGTATACGTTAACTTCACATATGTGGGTATAGGATTTGATTTCCCTTTTTATCTTATACGAATCGACCTTATGTCTCCTATTGAGATCGTTAATACAATTTTATTGTTGCTCTGTGTAATCATAGGTATGGTTAAATCTGACATATCTTAATTATATCTTTCTCGACTTTCTACAAACGTACGTTGGTATTAAACCATTTATATGTTACATTTCTCGAGCCCTGAACTATAAGATAATTTTTAAAGGTATATCTTACGGTTCTGATATCACATTTAATATTCAATCTGAAAGGGTACATTAACGTTTAATGGGAAAGGCTTTGTGTCATATCAATTTGGATGCCCATCGATCTATGCGAGAACTGATCGATGCATGCCAACTGGACGGTCAGATTTGTTTAGGGTTTTTGAACATCCATGTATATAAAAGGTGCAGTATTAACCCTATTTCATTTCTCTGTTTGTCATTTTCTCAATGCGTTTTCTCTGGTTCTCTTTCATGGTAATATTGATGCGTTTTCTATGACTATATGGCGAGCTACTACTCCAAGTAGACATCTCATCCTTAATTTCCAAAGGTATTTGTCATTTGGACAAAGTATTTTACTACACAAGAGACTCAACACACAATGAAGGATAAGCATGAGGCTTTCTTATTTTTCCATTATACATGATGTACATTTATAGTACAATTGTTTGACTCTTGGTTTCATCTTCCAAGGTCATCAATCTTATCAAGGGATTCTTCTTCACCCACACCTACCCATGGAGGATTAGGTGTTCCAAAATCCCCCTTAATCCGAAGGGGTATGTGTGAGTCCAAGAAGAGAGTTTTAATACAAATATGCAAAGTATGCATGGCAGCACTTGGGCTAAATCAACTCTCTAAAATGTTGGAAAAAAGAGGTGGTTTAAGGATGACCACCAACACTGGAACACAATACTTGTTGCCCTTAACTTTCCAACCGGCAAGAAGCTGAAAGCCGCTAGAGGAATTGTCCCTCCTAAAAAGGGGACCTTCAACCCTAAAAGAAGGAGGTATACTACCTGGGTGATGGTTTTAGGATTACCAACAACTCGGGGAATGCTTGAAGCATTTCCCTGAACTCAACCAAGTCAAGTAAGAAGTTGCGGTGCTCGCTAGAGGAAGTGTTCTCATATAAGGAAAGGGACTAACCCAAAGAAGGGAGGTCTACGACCGTGATGGTTTAAGGTTGTCCACCAACTAAAGATGATGGCTTAAGTTTGTCCACCAACCAAAGGCATGCTCATGGGCATCCATGTCCGTGGCTACATCTCTGAATCCGGAATGACGAATTGTGGCTCAGCCTCGCTTGAACTGCTGGCTACAACTCTGAACATGGAATGAGAGATTGTGGCTCAGGCTCGCTTGATCTGTCGTCGAAGCTTGTACATGACCACCATTTTCCCCACTGTCAGGGACAAGGTGAGATGATGGCGAAAACTCAACTGCAAGTTTGCTCAATATCTTTGAACATGTCTCCCTGACATGTCCTAAACATCTTCTCTGCTGTTGATGCCCATTGCCAAGAAGCCGATCCCATCCAAGGATGAACCTTGACTATAAGTGGGTGAGGCTTGTGTTTGAAGCATTTGTGTGAAGAATGGCGTCGATTCATAGTGCTTGCATGGATGAAGATCAAAACAATGATTAACCTGACACAGTGGTTGGCATTTTACAATCTCTTGTTTTTGTTGTGGAGTTGTGACTGAAATTTTACAAGATCTGTCATACAAGAATCCGACACTCTGAAATATGATGGGCTTGGTGTAGTCTCGAGTATGAAAGGACACATCCTTTTCATATCCAAGACCAGTTCGGTGCTTGTTGTGGACAAGCTTTTCTCAAGGTCTGATGATGGGCTTGAGAAGTGCAAGTTGAATCTCTGCATCTGCATGTAAATCTGCTCTTGTACAAGGAACTGAATGGGAATCAATTCCATGTTATCTTTCGATAAGAGTTCTTCTCAATATAGTTCACAGAAACAGGTTCAGAATGGTGACTCTTTTGCTGAAGTTCATCTTGTTCGAGCTGAGATTCCAACTGCAAAAACTCAATCTTTTCTTGTGCATCTAGCAAACAACTTTGAATATTACAAAGAGCATCCTTACTCATTTTTACCATATCATGAACATTTGAATGAATGAGGTTATTCAACAACTGTAATGCCTCAATGATATTAGCCATTTTTCAACAACTTAGGCTCAAAAAATGAAAGGGTGTTGGCTTCAACCGAAAATGCACCCATTTACAATGTGATTCAACAACAAATACATATGATTCCAAAGAATTTCCTAACTATGCAAATATCAAAGCATTTAAACTGATCCTCACAAATGATGGAGGACAATCAACAATGAGTTACATCAACAACTCAAATTTATTGATTGCAACTATGAAGAAGATGCAAATTCCACTCACAATACAATGTCAATGTAATACAATATCTTTTGCAAATATTTTGCACTGGAACACTATGCAAGAAGCCTTTAAGGCAAATTTATTTTCTTTCTTTCCAAGAGTTTCCTAATGCCTCCCAAATGTTGTTTCCTCTTCTTCAAGACGAAATTTCTGAATGGAACACTTTCGAATGCTGCAAAATGCTTGATGAATGCGATAAAAACACTGTTGCAACAATTAGAAAGTGTCAAAAAAGAAAATTATCGAATTTTTGCAGATATGCACAGGCCATAAACACAAATGGCTCACTCAATGTTGAGTCAACTTATGGACGTACGCCCGCATAATATGTTAAACACACACATGGTGTATGAGAAAGAAAAACACACACACACAAGAGACTCAACACACAATGAAGGATAAGCGTGAGGCTTTCTTATTTTTCCATTATACATGATATACATTTATAGTACAATGGTGTGACTCTTGGTTTCATCTTCCAAGGTCACTTGGACTCCATTGTGACTTTTTGCATTCCACACCTACCCATGTATGATTAGGTGTTCCAACACCGAGAGCTTATCTGCTGAAGATAATCGAGATTTTTCAATGTATTATGACTGTGGATTCTAATTTCTAACTTCATCTACATCGTATATTCGAGTGTTGTTTTATTCATTATCGTTGTTTGTAAAAATGAAAAATATTTGAATACTTTTCTTTGAATGTATCATTTTATAGGACTTTCCTTGCTTTCAGACTTATTTTGGGAATTTGTGCACATCCTAAAATGAATTTTCAAAGAATCGAAATGCCTGAAAAATGCATTCTTCAGTTATGATAGCTTCATCTATCATAAAAAGTGTATATAAACACTCAAAACTCATTTCCAAATACTTCAAAGAACCTTAGTCGCCTTTTATGGGCAGAAAGATGGGGAAAAGTGAGGGTTTTGGCCCTAAAATGAGTGTATAAGAAAATATGTGTAACATGACGGGTCAAGGTCCTGGAATATGTTATATTAGGTCAATAAGGACTTCCATATCTAATTTCAGCTCAAACAAAGGATTTTTTCTATGTTAAAAAGTTCCTCCTTCCCGGCTAGTCAAGAAAAACCTTGATTTCCCATGACTTTGAGTATGCAGAAATTTAATGAAGAAAGGGAAGCGTATTTTATGAAGGTATAAGATTTAAAACACTATTAAAAACCATATAATTAGTTTAGGAACATGAAATAGGAATTTAACAAGGTTAAACAACATTTTTACATAGAAAACCCCTCAAGAACGAGGTGCCGCAAGACAAGAGAATGATCCATAAACCCTTCAGCGTCTTCTCCAGAGTTGTGAGATAAGAAGATGAATATATAGCCAAGAATAATGTATAGCATCAATAGAGAGTACAAGTCTCGAGGAAACAACCTCTCAAGAAAGCAATGCAAGCCTCAATAATACATGTACATGAAAATGAAAGAACACTGCTATTTCTGCATAAAACTAGGCTATGAGGACGCAGTCTATGATATAATATTGTTGCAAAATGATTTCAATTCATGGATATGACAATATATGGCCCAAATACAATATGGGAGTTAAGCTCTAACCCTTATAAGCAAAAATACCTCAATCCTCCAAGGGATTGGCTGAAATACACAAAATGGAAAAAATGCCGGAGTTGTTGAGCAGCTACTGCAACTCAAATCTGGAACTCAATAGAGAAGGCTAAAGATGATGAAAAAACTGAATTAGACCTCCTCCAATGGATCTCCTTAGTGGAAGGTTGATCCTTACACTTGAGATCCCACCCACAAATCAATCTGCAAACCCTCACAGCAACTACACCATGAAAATAACGCAGTAACTAAGAGGGACTACACATTACTGGAATAAAACACTTTGGCCAAGTGCCAAGATATGCAAATCAGCTCCAATGTCCTCCAATCTGATCCTCCAAAGGGAAGAATAACTCTCCCTTTGAAAAATAAGAGAAGGAAGAGATGTCTTAAAGTCACCATGGCAAAACCCTACAACACAGTATTATGTTGTTGCAGCAATAACACTGTTCTAGAGGATGATGCTAAAAAACTAACCTTTCCCGAGCAGGCACTCGAAGTCCCCCGGGGCTAAGGGTGAGATCTCTGCACGGAGACACTCGGTTGCACTAAACAATGTTGCAGACAGGCTAAACAGCCAGCGTGCTAAAGAAGACAAATGTCTCACTCAACAATCAACAACTCAAGCATGAATGAAATGAGGAGGCTCCTCCATCTTTTATAACGTTGGTTTTCCCTCCAAAACCCAAGTTATCCTCTCCCTCTCTCCTCCACATCCTCATTCTTATCCACATCCTCATCCTTATCTACGCAGAAGCTTGCAGAAGCTTCTAGAGTGTACATAGGCCCCCCTCCTCCACGTGGTGTTAGGTCCCCCCTTGACTCCCACTTAAGTCACAACGTTGTGCTACTGGGTGGATGCTTTATTTAACTTAAGTGAGTTAACCCTCTTCACTCACTTTTTATTTATTTACAAACTATAGACGGAAAACTAAACAAAATAGAATATTCCAATTAGCTGTCACTAATTAGGAATATTACAGTCCCCCCCGGAAAAATGTTGCTTGCCCTCAAGAAAATGCCTGAAAAAGTCTCCTTCCTAGCTGATGCTCTTCACCGATACTGCAAAATGTGCCTGGATCCCAGATGCGCCACTGAATCTTCCCTGTCCTCTGCATCATCCTCATATGAAGGGATCTCTCAATTCCAGGATCCCAAACTGATCTCTCATGGTACCAGCCAACCAGTAATCCTCGTGGATCCCATTGCCACTATGGCCAATAATATCCCAATTCCCACGGCTTGGATTGTGCACTGCCTCTAGCTATGGCTGATGCTCTAAGGGGCGAAGACCATGACCCCTGCTGAGCTGTGTCTGTCACTGTGTAAGCTGTTCCATCGAATGTGTACCAACTCATCACCTCTCTCAACTCAAGGCATGGAGTCTGGAATATAATGAGGAACATCTTCCTCATGTGGATCCTCCATACCCAAGCAATCATCCAAACAAAATGAGCCACCTCCCAACAAGGAAACTCCTAAAAATCTCCTTCCACCACAAGCTCCAGTAATGAAGGTGGGCTGAAAATCTGAACTTGGAAGGAATCGTAGCTTACCCCATGCTTTCCTTCTCTCCACTCATAACAAGTGTAGAGTGTATGTTGATCCTGGGCTGCAAAATTATTTCCCTCCAATGGAAAAGTGAAGAACAATCCTCCAAAGAAGGTTCCTCCAACAATGAAGAACAAGCTGGCCCAAAACAATCTATCCATGAAGAATAGGACATGGTCATCATGGAACATCCTATTGAGAGGTTTGTTGAAGGTTTTACATGATGATACATGATGATAACAATTTCTCACAAGGATACAGTGCAGTCTCATCCACTGCAACTTCAGAAAATCACATGGTAAGCAATCTCCATGATTCATCACATCTACTAAAGGATAGTAAATGGCTGAATGTAACAACAATAATACATGATCAAGCACTTGCCCATGGCTATACAATGGATTAATATCAATCTTATGGCCCACCTCAAAATAGAACAAACATTTGGCTGTGGTGGCCATATCTCCTCTCATGCTCCCATTAGAACATGTAGTGCAGAAATTGTGAGAATTTTTCCCTCTCACAGACACATCCAGCTCATATGTCTCCCTCATAATCAAGCCTCCCATGAAAATCTGATCTATATCAGTGAATGGAGACATGATCAGCAGAAAAATAAAGAAAATTTTGAAGGTTTCAAGTGATGCAAGAAGGTACCAACATCTTTCCCCGTAGTGACAGCGCAGTTTTACAATTTGATGCTTGATAAGAGTACATGGAAAAATGTTTTTGTTAATCATTCCTGTCTTCATATGATACATGATATAGTGCAGAAAATGAACATACATGTGGTGATAAAACATTTTCCCAAGGCCACAAAAGAGATGGCTACCTCCATTATGTAGATTGGCCCAATAAAACTCATGAAGAAATATGACAAGCTTGCCCTCTTGTGAAGTAATGCACTGCATAAGAATGGTAAGAGTGTGCAAATCAATGAATGTATAAAACAACTCCTCACCATATGTTGGAATTAAGATATTACATGGGTCCATACATGAGTCCTTCATTGTTTTTTGGCATGCTATAAAGAAGACTGAACCATGTGCTGCAAAAATATAATCCTCCTTATGCTTGAAAACCCATGTCAAGAAGAATATGCCATAGATTTTTCTATCATCATTACCTCCTCTTTGTTCATCAAGTGTAACAAATATGAAGTGATCCTAGGACCTATGTGTTATAGATCCACCATATCTCTGATGGTCACACTCCATCCATAAGGCTCTGCTCCAAAGTGACAACATTGTGAGCTCATGCAAATAAGCTCCTATCAATACAAAGCTTCGTTCTTTGACATGCTCCTTGTCAAAGAATCCTCTAATAATGCTGCAACAAATATGGAATACCTCCCAAGATGGAAGTGCTTCCCAAACATCATCAAAGACCAAGGAGATAGTGTCGTCCCCTCTTCCCGTTATTCTCATACAAGGTGAGAGCAAAGGTTCCCTTGCTCTCCTACAGCAACAAGAAATTTTGTCAGCTCTCCCATACTTCCATCATACAACTCATGTGATGAAGACACAATGAATGATATGAGTATCACATCAACACCATGCATCCATACTCTATGTTGCCCAATGATGCAATTATCCTGCCATCTCTCCTCTTTCCTCCTACTCTTAGGAAGAGTGTATGCCAAGTGATGGCCAAACTCTTTCAAGAGTAACCGCCATTAAATGTGTGCCTGCTACCTGCAAGTGATCATACAAACTCTTCAAGAGTAGCCACTTCACCCAAGCCTCCTACCGCCCAAGATCATAGATCTCAGAGGCGGGGCCTCCCAGTTCCTTGCTCATCATCCACTACAGGCCCAATCAGCCCCCCCCCCCATTTGGATTTTGGCCATAGTCTCTTTTCCCTCTTTCACCACCGGCCCCTCCCAAAGATCAGTCATATTTAAAAAGGGCTAAAGTCCACTTTTTAAAGATTATATAAGGTCTAGCCCCCTTCGCCTCCCAGCTCCGCGCCCTCCTTTTTACATATAACCAAGCACTGCCCCATTAAGTGTTTATCGCAAAATCTCACAATCGCGCCATCGCAAAAGTGCAGTTTCTCTCGCGCATTATCCCCCATCATCGCATTTTTCATTTTTGCGATATGCGCTCACCACGCCCATCGCATAGCACAGGCGTGAAATTTTGGCTATTCCATTCTTCTTTTCTCGCATTTTCCCCTCTTGCGATCCTGCGACACGCGCTCCGGGTCCCACCTTTAAAGCCTTCATTCCGCTGTCTTGTCGCGTCCTTTCTTTGTAGCTCCTCCAAGGGATAGTGTTCTGAGTTTCCACGCCATCAGCGCCCGCCTTCCACTTTTCGTTGTATGCCTACATGTCACGCACGGTTTTCCCCGTTGTTCACATACTCTGGTTATTTGTCGCGCCTTTGCATTTTCATTTAAAGTCTCCTCCCTGCGTCGTTATATCATCCACTCATATCTTTGCCATCACTTCCATCAGTCTCACTGTGTCCACCTTCTGTGTCATCAGTTTTATTCAATAAGTTTTGGTTTTTGCAGGAACTTGAGGTGGGAACAAAATTAGCGGAAAAGATCCAGAAGTCACTATGATGTGACCTCGATTAAAGAAAGGTACTTCGATCCATGGAACTCTCCAGAGAGAAAATTAAAAGGAACGCATTTGGACAGTCGAAAACATTAATGTAGCAACAGAGTATTTATGAAGAAGCAATAAATTCAGGGTCCAACTCGAAAGAGGTTCCGAATTTGAATTCAAAATCTGAAGATCGAAAGTACCATGTACAGGAGCAGGCGCCTCAAGGTTTTATTGCTGCAGGTCTTCCTCCTCTAGAAAAAGGCCGAACGTTCTCATATTTTATTATTTATATCTTGTGTATAGATAGATTCGCATTTCCAGCATTCATTCCAGAAATAAATTGTAAATTACAAACAATTATATTCAGTCGTTTCATAGTATGGGCGCGAACATTTTCCGCCATTTGATTCAAAATAAGTTATTAAATGCTTTCTATCTACCGCCTCCTCTAGAATTCTCTATCTCTTCTATAAAAGCTAAAAAGAAAGACATTGTATAGGTTCCAGATTTCTGTCAGCAAATGGTGCAGCGAGAAGACTTTTGTATTCGTCTTGTAATATTTCTGTATGAAGTTTCAGAGCCCGTAGGGTCTCAGTGAGGAGGGGTTATAACTGTATTGAGGATTCTGGTCTTTGGTATCTCGCAGTATGTAACTTTTCTTATGTGTTAATACATTATCTCTTTTCATGCAAATTATCTTCTTGTATCATGTTCTAGAATGCGAGTGGCTCACTAGTTTGCAGTAAGGATTCATCTTAAGTGGTGCCCTTTCCGGAATTACTCAAGCGCTTTAAATAGGCCTAGAAGTGATATGCTGTTCCATGTTCACTCTTTCATATTTTCTGCTATATTAGTGGCTTAAGGATTCGTAAATCGGTGCGCCCTTCTGCCAGTAATATCTTCTTATGTTTCCTCACTGCACTCACTTCCTGATATTTGATTTCTGTGATATATTATTTGAATCTGCCCTCTTTACAGTAAGCGGTCTCTTAACTGTCTGATGCATTCATGCTGAAGTGTTACATGATGTTTTTACATTATTCTAATCTTTGTATCGGTTTCTGAGAGAGAATGGTCCCATTCAAAATCCAATTTCCTTGTTTTTAACAAGAGATAGTAGAGAGGCATTTGGACTGACAACCCAAGCTATATTACGTGTCTCCCTGCTATATAAGATGTCCTAGGCACTGGTCTATGGAAACTCTAGGCTGTCTCTAAGGGGGTGACAAAATCATCCACAACATTTTTCTGGCGCCGTTGCCGGGGATCGAATTCAAGAATATCAGTTTCCTTGGGTCTCGACAAAGTTATTTTCACTCTCTAATCAGGTGAGCATAGAGAGTTGAAGATTTGCATATCTCTCACCTTGGCGACTCCACTGGTCTTTATTCGATAAATTTTTATTGGTAGTCCTGGCTCCTCGTAGGCCGCATTTGAGGTCAGATACAGCCCAACTGAAAACACCTTACGTGTCTGACCCAGAGAAGATCATTCATAAAGGAGTTTGGAAGGAGAGGAAGTCAGCCCGTGCTGAAAATTTCGAGTGTTCTGTTGAAAATTATCCGCCCTCTTCTTCTCAAGAAGTTAGAACAGAAAATCCCGAGTTTTGTTTAGAGACTCCACGTAGAGGAAGTGCCTAGATTGAAGGAGAATCTCCTCCTCCTCTCGAGGCTGAAGAAATTAAAGAGGTCACAGAAGTAGCTGCTGTTAACCATGAATTATTCCCATCTACGCCTCAGGCTTCTATGCAATATATTCCCATTGTTATTCATACTCCGCTTCCTCCTACCCCTCTCCCTTCATCTGTTTCCCAAACTTTTGTACAACCCCCACCTCCTCCAATGGCCAATGTTCCTGCTTTCCTATTGAACAAATATGCGCCCCTGGCCTTACCTCAAGCACTGAATGATATGCCACAGGATTATCTGAAAATTCTGCCGAGATTTAATGGAGAAAATGAGATTGATGCGCAGAGACATCTCGAGACCTTCTGCTCTTTCGCGGAGAACTTGAATGTTGAACATTTGGATGTGGTCTTGAGGTTGTTTGTACAGTCTTTAGAAGGTGAAGCCAGAAAATGGTTTAAGACATTGGCAAACCGTTCAATAACCACGTGGGACGTTATGGAGAATAATTTTCTTAGGAAGTGGGGAGAGAATAAATACCATGGTCAATGTCTCACTGAATTTAATACTATGAAGAAGAAATAGAATGAAGGAGTGGCAGAATTCATCAAAAGATTCAACAAGTTATATCTGAGCCTGCCTCCCGAGATGAAGCCTCATGAAGCTGCTGCCAAGATAATTTTCATAGCAGCCTTTGATTGTGATTTTGGTTTTGCATTGAGAGAAAGAAAACCTGCCAATTTAGATGATGCGCAAGCAGACGCTCTGGAATTAGAAGCGAACTTTGCCTCCACTGGGAAACTGAAAGGGAAAATTGAACAAGATACCAGAAGGAAGGGCAAAGAAGAGATTTCTGTTTTCAATCAGGAAAAAGATTCAGAAAAATTGGATGAAATAAGTAAAATGGTAAAGAAGATGGTTAAGATGGAACTGGAGATGAAGAATGCAGCTCCCAAGAACTGTTATAATGCTCCAAACAGAGGATACAATCCCCAGTATAGAAGGCCACCATTGCAGATCCTGCCCAGAGAAGCAAAGGAATCACAGGACCAGGTGCCTCATCCCTTGTACCTGGAAGGGCCAGCAGATGACCCCACTGGAGACGCAGCTTATGGATTAGAAAGTTCAAATATGGCTCTTTCAAATAATGATGATATGGAGTGCCCGTTGCATGATGAAGAGGAGGAAGCAGAGATCGATCATTACTGTAAGCAGTTTGCTGATTTCATGGAAGCCCAATTCAACGTCAAATATGATCTCAAATCCTCGAGGAAGAGGACCAGAACTCAGGAACAAGAGGAAGAACCACCTCAGGAAGAAGCAACTGCTCAGAAGGAATCAGCAACAAAGAAGAGCGCGGAGAAAGGTAAGAGTCCTCTAAATACTTCCTTACAGTCTAATATTCAGATTTCTTCTTCCTCAAAAATAGTCAATCCTCCTAATACCGAGCCAATATCAAAAGAGATTAGGTCTTCAGTTGAAAATAAGGAGTCAAAAGAAGTAGATATGGAAAAGCCCACATCGGCTTTCAATTTGCAAAAAGAACTTGAAAAGATTAAGATTCATGTCCCATTGACTGAGTTATTAAAACAGCCTGTATATCAGTCCCAAGTTACTTCTTTTATACTTCCTCCCAAAATACCAATCGTGCCTGATAGTTTAAATCTTCAAGAAGAAAGACCCATGGTAGTCTTTGGCCCACACGTCGAGGAGATAGATCCTTCTACTCCTCCCTTTTATGTATCCCTAGTCGTACATGACCTGCTATTACATAATTGCATGTTAGATTCTGGGGCTTCCCATAATCTTATGCCCTTATCTGTCATGGAGCAACTATGACTGCAGATTACAAGGCCATATAAGGATTTATATTCATTTGATTCTAAAAGGGTTAAATGTTTGGGAATGATAAAAGATTTAGTGGTCAATTTAGCTCAAATCCCAGCAAAAAGTGTGGTCATGGACATTGTGGTTGCTGATATCCCAGCCCGCTTTGGCATGTTGTTGTCAAGGTCCTGGGGTACAAAGATTGGGGGATCAATTAAATTGGATTTAACATATGCTACTGTCCCAGTTTTTGGAGGGCAAGAGAGGAGGTTGTACCGAGAGACTAGATTTGTTAAAATGGTAACTAAGTCTGACTGCTCAGATAATTCTCCAGTTTATAACAAAGAGGGAGACTTTTCATGTTTAATGTTAGAAGAAAATCAAAATTATGCTCGTGAACCCCTTTTTGGCCAAACTCAAGCTGAGCAGCATAGAGGAAGTCAAGAATCAGAAATATGGACTTTGCATTTTGATGGGGCAAATTCCAGGGAAGGTAATGGAGCTGGAGTATTGTTGATTTCTCCTACAGGGAAGTGGGTACCACTGTCCTTTAAACTGGAATATGAAGCTACAAACAATGTAGCTGAATATGAGGCACTATTACTGGGGCTGCAAACAGCTAGGAACATGGGCATCCAATGCCTGAAGGTGTTTGGAGACTTTGAACTGGTGTTCAAACAGATTAAAAATGAATGTCAAACTAAGCATCCACGGCTCAGAGCATATAGAAATGAAGTATGGGACATGATAGAAAAATTCTTCTCAGCATTCAACATACAGTTCATGCCCCGGGAGCAAAACAGAATAGCAGATTCTCTTGCTGTAGCTGCCAGTACTTTCCGTCCTCCTCAGAACCCGCTTTTAAGATATGAAGTGGAGGTACGGTATAGACCATCCATTCCAGACAATATTAAGCATTGGCAGGTATTCGAAGATGACGAACAGATGAAAAGATTTATGGAGACTGTGGGAGAATTCTCCAATATGGAGATTGATGATAACGAAGAGGAAGAAGTTCAAAATCTTTCAGAAAATAAATGGGAAGAGAATATAGCAGGAAGTAGAGTGCTGCAGCTGAAGGGTAATGTGATACCTAGAGGGTTGGTACCTCTAGGAAGGTTATTTAATAAAGACGATGTTCCGATGCAGCCAAACAAAGTAGTAGAAGAATATCAAGTGGGAGATTTGAATCTAGGTACTCCTACTGATCCCAAAATGATCAAATTATCTAAGAAAGTCCCAGAAGATTATAAAGAAAAATATTTGAAGTTATTTCAATCTTATAAAGATGTTTTTGCTTGGTCCTATCAGGACCTAAAAGCTTTTGACGTAAATATTATACAGCATAAGATTCCACTGAGGGAAGATGCAAAGCCATACAAGCAGAAGCTCAAGCAGATTAATCCTTTGCTTCTTCCATCCATTGAAAAGGAAATTAAAAAATTGTTGAAGGCCAAGATAATTGTACCATTAAGATACTCAGAATGGATAGCGAACCTTGTTCCTGTTCGAAAGAAGAAAGGAGAAATAAGGCTGTGTGTAGACTTCAGGAACTTGAACAGAGCATCTCTCAAAGATAATTATCCACTGCCCAAAATGGACCACATCCTGCAGAAAGTGGTGGGAGCATCCAGGATGTCAATGATGGATGGATTTTCTGGTTATAATCAAGTGGTTGTGCTCCTAGAAGACCAGAAGAAGACTGCATTTACTACACCATGGGGAACCTTTATGTATGCTAGGATGCCATTCGGATTAATTAATGCAGGAGCTACTTTTCAGAGGGAAATGGACATAGCCTTTGTTGGAGAACAGGACAAGTTCTTGGTAGTTTACCTTGATGATATCACAGTATTTTCAAAGAATGATGGTGAGCATATTGAGCATTTGAGAAGAACTTTTGAAAAATGCAGAAGGTATGGCCTTTCTCTAAATCCTCAAAAATCTTTGTTTGCATTAGATGAGGGAAGACTCTTAGGGCATATTGTGACTAAAGATGGTGTAAAAATTGATCCTAAGAGAGTTGAAGTGATAAAAAACATTCCTTTGCCAAGGAATAAAAAGGAAGTACAGGTATTTTTGGGCTGAATTAATTTCTTGAGAAGATTTATTCCTAACTATGCTGAGATAGTTAGGCATATAACTAATATGTTGAAAAAGGACAGTGAAGTCAAGTGGCCCCAGGAGTCTAGAGATGCATTTACAAGGATAAAACAGGCTTTTGCTGAAGCTCCTGTATTAGTGGGACCAGACTATAGTAAGCCTTTTATGATTTTTTCATTTGCTTCACCTCATACAATTGCTGGAGTGTTATTGCAGAAAAATGAAGATGGATATGAACAGCCTATAGCCTTCTTCAGTCAAGTACTGTATGATGCTGAATTGAAATACAATATATTGGAGAAGCAGGAATATGCCCTGGTAAAGTCCCTTAAAGCTTTTAGAGTTTATATTTTGCAATCTCATATCACTGCTTATGTCCCAACTGCAGCAGTCATAGACATTTTGGTCCAGGGAGACAGCGAAGGTAGAAGGGGAAGATGGATTGCAAAAATCCAAGAGTATGATTTGGATATAAGGCCTACTAAATTGATCAAAGGACAGGGCCTTGCCAAAATGCTATCTGAATCAAATCATCAAGCCTTGGGCATCAATCTGTCTGTGATAGCAAATGAAGAATCAGAAAAAGAAGAAGAGCAGCATGGACTAGAGATGGCTACCCAAAAGATACATGTGAAATATCTAACTAGTCCTTGGTACAAAGAAATAGTTGAATATCTTTTAACTCTAACCTGCCCTCCAAGTTGTGATAAGAAAAAATACAGAGCTGTAAGGATGAAATCTCAAAAATATGTCATTACTAATGGGCAGCTCTATTGGAGAGACCCTCTAGGTATACTGCTGTTATGCCTCACAGAAAATGAAGTGCAGAATGTAATGACAGAATTTCATGAGGGCATATGTGGAGGACATTACAGCTGGAGGGCTACCACTCACAAAATCTTGAAGGCTGGTTTTTACTGGCCAAAATTACATTCAAATACTTTTGCTTGGGCCAGAATCGTAACTGAAAATGCACAAGATTTCAAGTCTGCCAGGTTTGTAAAGTTCTGCCAGAGATATAACATCATCCTGACTCATTCTACAGCATACTATCCACAGGGAAACGGTCTAGCAGAGTCATCCAATAAAACCCTGGTGAGAGCCCTGAAGAAGACAATCGCTGAGAATCAGAAAAACTGGGACTCTCAATTAAAGTTTTCTCTATGGGTGAATAGGATAACCAGCAAAAGAGCAACAGGAAAATCACCCTATGAGATGGTATATGGGCGGGCTGCTGTGTTTCCTCTATAATTAGCATTGCCGGTGGCACGTTTTATGCAGGAAAACCAGGAAGAACCAGATGAGATGATTAAAAGAATTAATCAGCTGGTAGAATTGGAAGAAATAAGGAATCAGGTAGATCAGAGATTAATAGAATATCAGGAAAAAATGAAGAAGGTCTTTGATCAGCACGCAAAGGATAGGAATTTTCAAGTTGGAGACCTGGTTCTTAGATGGGATCTTCGCAGAGCCGAAAAGGGCAAGCATACCAAATTCGACCCACTCTGGTTCGGTCTATTCAAAATAGTAAACTTAGGGAGAAATAATACTTTCATGTTAGAAAACCTGCAGGGAGATTTGTTGGACGCTCCCGTGAATGGACAATTCCTTAAACACTACTTTCAGTACTGACCCAGGCAGAGCAGGCCTGATTTATTTATATATATAATTTAAGCAAAGGTGATTTCAATTTTGAAGTGTAAATAATGTAAATAAGCTAATAGGTTTTGAAGAGGATACAAAGGGGTCTGAGGTCTGCGAGTTCTCGGCATGCCCGAGGACGAACATGCCGTCCCCAGTTGGAGCCGATGTTGTACCAATCAGCGCCCCCCCCCCCATTTGGATTTTGGCCATAGTCTCTTTTCCTCTTTCACCGCTGCCCCTCCCAGCATCAGAAATACATTTAAAAAGGGCTAAAGTCCACTTTTTAAAGATTATATAAGGTCTAACCCCCTTCGCCTCCCAGCTCCGCACCCTCCTTTTTACATATAACCAAGCACTACCCCATTAAGTGTTTATCGCAAAATCTCACAATCGCGCCATCGCAAAAGCGCAGTTTCTCTCGCGCATTATCCCCCATCATCGCATTTTTCATTTTTGCGATATGCGCTCACCACGCCCATCGCATAGCGCAGGCGCGAAATTTTGGCTATTCCATTCTTCTTTTATCGCATTTTCCCCTCTTGCGATCCTGCGACACGCGCTCCGGGTCCCACCTTTAAAGCCTTCATTCCGTTGTCTTGTCGCATCCTTTCTTTGTAGCTCCTCCAAGGGATAGTCTTCTGAGTTTCCACGCCATCAGCGCCCGCCTTCCACTTTTCGTTGTATGCCTACATGTCACGCACAGTTTTCCCCGTTGTTCACATACTCTGGTTATTTGTCGTGCCTTTGCGTTTTCATTTAAAGTCTCCTCCCTGCGTCGTTATATCATCCACTCATATCTTTGCCATCACTTCCATCAGTCTCACTGTGTCCACCTTCTGTGTCATCAGTTTTATTCAATAAGTTTTGGTTTTTGCAGGAACTTGCAGTGGGAACAAAATTAGCGGAAAAGATCCAGAAGTCACTATGATGTGACCTCCATTAAAGAAAGGTACTTCGATCCATGGAAATCTCCAGAGAGAAAATTAAAAGGAACACATTTGGACAGTCGAAAACATTAATGCAGCAACAGAGTATTTATGAAGAAGCAATAAATTCAGGGTCCAGCTCGAAAGAGGTTCTGAATTTGAATTCAAAATCTGAAGATCGAAAGTACCATTTACAGGAGCAGGCGCCTCAAGGTTTTATTGCTGCAGGTCTTCCTCCTCCAGAAAAAGGCCGAGCGTTCTCATATTTTATTATTTATATCTTGTGTATAGATAGATTCGCATTTCCAGCATTCATTCCAGAAATAAATTGTAAAGTATAAACAATTATATTCAGTCGTTTCATAGTGTGGGCGCGAACATTTTCCGCCATTTGATTCAAAATAAGTTATTAAATGCTTTCTATCTACCGCCTCCTCTAGAATTCTCTACCTCTTCTATAAAAGCTTAAAAGAAAGAGATTGTATAGGTTCCAGATTTCTGTCAGCAAATGGTGCAGCGAGAAGACTTCTGTATTCGTCTTGTAATATTTCTGTATGAAGTTTCAGAGCCCGTAGGGTCTCAGTGAGGAGGGGTTATAACTATATTGAGGGTTCTGGTCTTTGGTATCTAGCAGTATGTAACTTTTCTTATGTGTTAATACATTATCTCTTTTGATGCAAATTATCTTCTTGTATCATGTTCTAGAATGCGAGTGGCTCACTAGTTTGCAGTAAGGATTCATCTTAAGTGGTGCCCTTTCTGGAATTAGTCAAGCGCTTTAAATAGGCCTAGAAGTGATATGTTGTTCCATGTTCACTCTTTCATATTTTCTACTATATTAGTGTCTTAAGGATTCGTAAATCGGTGCGCCCTTCTGCCAGTAATATCTTCTTATGTTTCCTCACTGCACTCACTTCCTGATGTTTGATTTCTGTGATATATTATTTGAATCGGCCCTCTTTACAGTAAGCGGTCTCTTAACTGTATGATGCGTTCATGCTGAAGTGTTACATGATGTTTTTCCATTATTCTAATCTTTGTATCAGTTTCTGAGAGAGAATGGTCCCATTCAAAATCCAATTTCCTTGTTTTTAACAAGAGATAGTAGAGAGGCATTTGGACTGACAACCCAAGCTATATTACGTGTCTCCCTGCTATATAAGATGTCCTAGGCACTGGTCTATGGCAACTCTAGGCTGTCTCTAGGGGGGTGAAAAAATCATCCACAACACACTCAATCACGTGTGGATGCATCCTTATTCTCCTCATCCTGGTACTCCTCCCATGAGGGCTACCATCCTCCCAAATCGAATACATGTCTTTGCACTTCATGGGATTCTGAAATGCAATATTCTCAAGGATCAATGAGACCCTAACCAGAATCAAATAGGTGGTAGGAAAAAACCTACCATCATGATGTGTATGGCTTAAGGGATGTCCAACACAAGCATGAGAGATGTTATCCATCCTAATATGTTCTCCATCTTCTATCTGCTCCTGTGAGAAGGGAAGAAAGTCATTGCATTCCATGGTGTGTTCAAGTGCATCTCCAATGAGATATCTCCTTGAGACCTACCTCTCATCCATAGTCTTCCAAAACCAGTGAGGTCTTGGATTTGAAAGTAGAAGTTCCTCTTTGAGCTGAGAAGAGCTCATTGAGAAAGTGTCATCTTGAAGGGAGAAAATGTTTCTTACTCCAAGATGTTTACCATCAATCTTCAAGGCTTCAAACCCCAACCTCCAATGTGATGTACAATCCAA
This sequence comes from Pinus albicaulis, assembly GCA_034641835.2. Taxonomy (NCBI): domain Eukaryota; kingdom Viridiplantae; phylum Streptophyta; class Pinopsida; order Pinales; family Pinaceae; genus Pinus; species Pinus albicaulis. The sequence goes on along the minus strand of CM076571.1, from coordinate 73,749,885 downwards.
CAATGGCTCATGAGAATGGTGATTTTATTCCTCCTTGAAATTTTTCATGTTGCACAGCACAGTGCAACCAAGCTGCTTTATGGTATCCATGGGATTTGACCCTTGGACCTGCAAAAGTAAAACTCCACAATTTTCAAAAGAAGTTACTGCAACAATAGTTTGTGGAAGTTCTTTTATACCTTGATGTGAATTTGGAACTTCTTGTAGGGCTACAAGAGTTCCTTCATCACAAGTGTTGGCTACCCCAACTGTTGATGCATGTGGCTGCTCCTCCATGTGTGTGACAACGTTATCACAAGCCTCCTCAGGAGGTGATGTGATCTCTTCCTTCTTCACTCTTTCTCCATCAAAGGTTTGGATCAACCCTTGAGTGAACTCTGCAAAAGTCTCCACCCTTGCATGGCTCAAGTGGCTACACCAGCAATCATAGGCTTCACCCTCCAAGTGCAGCGCTGAGATTTCAACAGCTTCTTCTCCTGCTACAGGATGTGGTACGAAAAATGCCTCCAACTTTCTCACCCAAGTTCTTGCATTAGATACCCATAAAAAGTAGACAACAGAAATCTATTGCCCTTGATTTATATTCTACTGCATGGCCTTTTCTCTTCCTTCAACGGGATGAAATGAGGGAAATCTAGAGTCTCCCTGAAGGCTCTAGGTTGAGATCTATACTCAACAAGGTAATCACTGAGAATATGATGATCCAAGTATCTTCCATGCTTGATATCTTATTCTTGATGAGAATAGGAAGTGCATGGTACTTCCTCTTCTTTTTCTTTAATCTTCTTGACCTGCTCAACGGTGGATGCATTTCCTCTGGATATGAAAATAGATGAGAATAAACTCATTTTTTTCACCATTCCGGTCTTCTAGGGCTTAAAATCACAAGGACTAGTGGATCCCTCATACATGGGAAAATGTGATATTCCAGTAGTATGCTGCCACTTTGAGCTCTGCGTTCTAGATTCTCCATTGTTCCATTCACTTTCATCCTACCTGACCTGACAATAATCTTTGAAAGGCAAAGCTGTTCTGAAGTCTTCCCCCTTGGACTGCCATTCTCAGAAATAATCTCCAAAGGGTATATGATCATGCTGCCTCTCTTTCTCACTCAGTACTAGAGATAATAATGTAGGCATTGTGATAATGTCCACAGGCTGAGCCAGAACTATGCTCTGATACCACTATAATATCCCAAAAATGAATTTCTCAGCAAATCATGCCTGAAAAAAGTATTATTCAGGAATGTGAGATTTATATATCATAAATAGTGTTTATAAACAGTCATAAACTAATTCCAAATACTTCAGCAACATTTACTCATCTTTTATGGGCAAAAAGATGGGGAAAAGTGAGGATTTTTTCCCTAAAATGAGTGTATAAGAAACTATGCGTAAAATGACGGGTCAAGGTTCTGGAATATGTTATATTAGGTAAATAGGTACTTCCATGTCGAATTTCAGCTCAAAAAAGGCATTTATCTATGTTAAACAGGTCCTCCTTACCGACCAGTCAAGAAAAACCCTGATTTCCCATGATTTTGAGTATGCAGAAATTTACTGAAGCAAGGGCAGCGTTTTTTCTGAAGGTATAAGATTAAAAAAACTATGAAAAACCATAGAATTAGTTTAGGAACATGGCATAGGAATTTAGCAAGGTTAAACAACAATTTTACATAGAAAACCCCTCAAGAACGAGGTGCCGCAAGACAAGAGAATGATCCAGAAACACTTCAGTGTTTTCTCCAGGAGATGTGAGAAAATAATATGAATATATAGCCAAGAATAATTTATAGCAGCAAGAGAGTGTACAAGCCTTGAGGAAACAACCTCTCAACAAAAGCAATGCAAGCCTCAATAATACATGTACATGAAAATGAAAGAACACTGCTATTGCTGCATAAACCCAGGCTATGAAAAACACATTCTATGATAGAACACTACTCCGGAATGATTTCAATACATGGATATGACAATATATGGCCCAAATACAATAAGGGAGCAAGGCTCTAACCCTTATAAGCAAAAATACCTCAATCCTCCAAGGGATTGGCTGAAATACACAAAATGGAAAGAATGCTGAAGTTGTTGGGCAGCTACTGCAACTCAAATCTGGAACTCAATAGAGAAGGCTGAAAATGATGAGAAATCTGAAGTAGACCTCATCCAATATATCTCCAAAGTGGAAGGTTGATCCTTACACTTGAGATACTTTCCCCAAATCAATCCGCAACCACTCACTGCAGATACACCATAAAAATAACGCAGTAACTAAGAGGGACTGTGCAGTAGTGAAATAAAAAAATTTGGCCAAGTGCCAAGATCTGAAAATTAGCTCCAATGTCCTCCAATCTGATCCTCAAAAGGGAAGAAGAACTCTCCCTCTGAAAAACAAGAGAAGGAAGAGATGTCGTAAAGTCACCACGGCAACACCCTACAACACAGTATTATGTTGTTGCAGGAATAATGTTGTCCTGGAGGATGATGCTAAAAAACTAACCTTGCCCGAGCAGGCACTCGAAGTCCCCTGGGCCTAATGGTGAGATCTCCGCACGGAGACACTCGGTTGCACTAAAAAGTGCTGCAGACAGGCTAAACAGCCAGCGTGCTAAATAAGACAAATGTCTCACTCAACAATCAACAACTCAAGCATGAATGAAATGAGGAGGCTCCTCCATCTTTTATAAAGTTGGTTTTCCCTCCAAAACCCAACTTATCCTCTCTCTCTCTCCTCCACATCCTCATCCTTATCTACGCAGAAGCTTACAAAAGCTTCTAGAGTGTACATAGGCCCCCCTCCTCCACGTGGTGTTAGGTGCTCCCTTAACTCCCACATAATTCACAACGTTGTGCTACTAGGTGGATGTTTTATTTAACTTTAGTGACTTAGACCCTCTTCACTCACTTTTTATTTATTTACAAACTATAGACAGAAAAACAAACAAAATAGAAAATTCCAATTAGCTGTCGCTAATTAGGAATATTACAATTTTTTTATGTGAACCCCAGTTCGAATATAATCGTAACTTACAGACTTGTTTCAAGCATCTCTTGAGTTTTAATTTTTGTAGTTTTTCCATGTTCGAAACTGATATATAATTTTTCTACTTGAGTTCTGTTATTCATTACATTCATAGAATAGCTGATAACACAGCTAGTATTTTATTTCTTTTCCATGATTTTAGCATGGGGTTTTCTCTATAACCCTATTCGCTTCTATTGACATAATACACACTTGTTTTCTGGTTACTGAGATAATATAAATTTTTATTTTTATTTAGTACTCATACAGTTATTCTTAGGTTTCAATTCCATACTTCCTTAAACGTTTTCTTCTCAGTTCGATCCAAATTCTATTATTCATATTTACAATGAATACCTGTACAGTTTTAATTAACCTGAGCCGATGTTTTCATCCTCAAAACTAAGTGGATTTTCTAATGGCTTCCATGACATTGTGAACGACACTCTGTAGAGTTCAAGATGTATCATTCACATTCTCATTTAGGTACGTTTCGGCATAAATATTATAATTTGTTTTTCATAATACCCTTCATTAGATTTTTAGTTGGGTTTACTTCCCAACTTCTCATTTTCATTCTATTTTGTTTAAAGGTCAGGGTTTACTTTCGACCTTGTTCGTTCTCCCAGGTATGAACTAATAATTATCAACTATCGCTATTGTTTTCTGATTTATTTATCCTGTGGTTTTATATATATTGAATATAATTTTTCGTATATCAATTCTCTGATAATTTTGTTATCTTGTACTCATGCAAGTAAAATAAATCATCACCAGATTTGATAGATTTATTCATAAAGCTATTCCATATTGCCCTTAAGAGTTAACGAATCGTTTACTCTGATTTCAGGTTGGTACTCACCAGTTGTTCTCGAGAATAAGTCAATGCTTTGCCTCAGCAATGACTAATATTTATAATTTTATTTTATAAATCAATGTATATTTACATTGAATCCACTGAGATTCAGACGATTGGTTTCTGTGAATTCTAGCTTGAATAATACACAGAATTTTACATACATATACTTTGATTTAAATTGCCCAAAAATGGACAATATTAACTTATATACTGTTATTATTTTAAGAGTTAATATTGGGTGATATCCATTTCCACAGTTATGTATTTTTCTCTGTGAGTATTTATAAATTTTCATTTAATCACCTTTCTTATCTGAAAGGATAAATTTATGTTAAAAATATGGAATTTAACATAAAATGTTTTCTGTCAAAATTATATAGGAAAATCCTCATAGTATATTTAGAGTGTACAATATTAGATTCTCATGGACTTTGATTTTAATCCATAATTACATGTGACATTCAGAAATAGTTATGAATTTATGAGTCAAATTTTCTAACAGAAAACTATAATTAAATCTCTTAATTACTCTGAGATTTAACTAAAATATAATATAATATGTATTTGTTATAAGGCTTCTAGTTTTCTAATCAAAATATCTGTATAATTAATTTCTATTCTATATCACAAATTTCTTTGTATTTAGTATAAAAAGTTATATATAGATTTTCAAATTTCTATACATCTTGGATTTTCTTGAAATTTTTATACATATTAGACTTTAATTTATCATAGCTGCATAATTAAATTTTCTAGGATACATGAAATTGTAATATTCTCCTACGTGCATTTATCTATGTAATCCATAATCATTTTAACTGTTGTAATCACATAAGGAAACTTTTCTTTTCTGGGAGAAGGAAATTTCCATATTTAAACCATTAATTGGTTTAGAGATTCTAGTAGATTGATCTCATCATATTTACTCCCTTACAACTATACAGATTTGAAGTATTCCTACTTCATTTAAGTCTGTTAAATGTAAGGGTACTAAAATTTCTTTAGTATAAAAATTCTTGATTTATTATTCAACAATTACATTAACCATAAATGCTTCAATTAAAATTTAGTAAATCTAGTTCTGAGTGCATACCACTTTTTCTTATGACCAATCCTCCCAACCATAGAATTCCTTTCTCTCCAAAATTCACCACCGAGCTAAGATCCTCTCCAAGAACAGACCAACCTCAATTTGTTCTGGAGCATCTCATTTAAGCTATGCTCTCTCCAAAGTCTATTTCCAATTCTGCGTCCAGAATTTCAGGATGCTTTATTCCCTTTTTCCTGAACTTCCCTTATTTAGGGATTTTTAAAGCTACTTTCTACTTTTCCAGCTTTTTACCTCTTCCCAACTACTTTCCTCATCATTGGGGAAATTTAGATTTTTCCTCAAAAATCTAAATTAGAAATAAATTCTTTCACGAATTTTTGAAATATTTTGGGGAAATTCTTAACCTATTTCCATAACCTCATGGATTAGGCAAATGATCTCAAAAATCTCATTTGGTCATAGTGCACAATTTTTTTTTTAATTTTTTTTCATAAATAAATAATTAACTACATCCACACAATAATTATCCATTGGGGTTCACTCCCCTTTGGACTTTAAAAACATAAAACTAGGGGTGTTACAGGGTGGATATATAAATAATGAGATGGTGCATAGGAACAATATTATCGAGAAGAATTTAATATACTCTTATCTTGTTAAAGAGTTATCTAATATGACTTTGAAATCAACCAAAAAACTTACTGAACAATTGAAAAAAGGAAAAAAGATTGTATGAAAAAATAATATTCACTCTCAAAACAAATAATAGAGCTACATCCCATAATCAAGTAGAAAAATATAGAAACAACAAGTAGATTTGCCCAATCAAAAAAAAATGGAACTCAATGGTTCAGTGATAACCACACCATAGGAAGAGAAAGCATGGGTAGGGAAAGTAAGAAAGAAATGTCCCACGTTGATGCAACAAATGATAACCAAAAGTTAACATTGTTCAAATATGAAATAAAATGCATTTGTATGGAAAAATGCCTAATATTCCCTCATCTCCCAAGAAGGGGAATACAAGTAAAAATAAATAAAAGGTTAAGTTAAAAGGTAGGATGAGGTAAGATGAGATAAGGTAATTCCACACTAAATGTAAGATAGATAAATGACATAAAAAAAACTTATTTGAAAATTTGAAAATAGATATATGATATGAAGAATAGAAATAATATTTGGCATATGACTAAGGTATAGGGATATATGTTGAGAATATGAGAAAGATCAATTAATTTTGATCTAATATATGATGTTTGTTGAGAAAGATCAATTTATTTTTTTCTAATATCTTTTCTTTTTCTTCTCTCTTTTGAAAAGAGACAACATGGCTGTGAAATGAAAACACATTAACAATAACCCATACAATTGAATAAAATCTTGTTCTTTTAGAATCACATTAACAATAACCCACACAGATCCATAAATATGAATAACATTAACATTAAAATTGAATAAAATCTTGTTGTTTTAGAATCACTCAATCTGATGTGTGAAATCAAAACACTAACAATAAACCATAACAAAATGCAGAGACCTATAAAACCAAATAAAGAGATTTTCTAAAATATTACAACAAAGATATTGATTGAAGCTTTGCACTTGTTTTATTTTAAAATGAAGGAAATAATAAGTTGTCTGATAAACAAATTGACAAATTTAGAAAGGAGGAGAAATCTAACAGGTACATGGATAATACCATTAGTCTTAAGGATAGAGATACTATTACGATTATCATTTGGGGTCATTTAATTATCATTAAGTTATTATTTGAGAGATGCAATGTTAGAACTTAGAACATAGTTGAAATAAAAGCGCTCACATTCACTAATCTAATTACTTGTTTTGCACTAACTTTAGCATTAGATTATTTTTATTGTTGTTGTCATTGTTGTTATCATCATCATAGACATCAGTATCTCTAACGATGTGGGATTATTATGAAAATCAAACATTGGAAAAATAAAATGTTAAAAACAATCTTAAACACCATCATAAATCACCATTCTCGAAACTTCAATGTTTCTATGCATGCCAATTAAAGGTTTGACTATGGCATGTGTTCTACGTTGCAAACAATCATATGAAAAGTTAGTTGTTGTTGTGAATGATATTCAAATATTTAAATACTAAATAATAAATACGAAAATAAATAAAAATGAATTCATTAAAAACTTCTCTAGCATCTCACTCATAGAAAACTAATTGATTTAGAAATGGTCTACATACCTATATATTGTGATTGTTCATTCTATAATGACACTATAACAACAATAAATTATGGCACAAAAACATAATCACTAGGGGTGTGTATGTCTTCTCTAAAAATCACAACTGTGGGAAACATTTCTTAACAAATAATCTTTACTTCACTTCAGTCACGCCACCATGGCTGCATGGTATTTTCTATTATTGATACGATGGTTCATTAAATGACGGGAAGTGGGATTTTGAAAGTGAACTTAAAATCATAATATATTTTTATATTCCAATTCAAACAGCCATAAAAGGGATTAAATTCCAGTTCGAGTAGCCATAAAAGTGATCTAACACATTAATTAATAGAAAAAAGTATAATCACAACTACACGAAATATCTATGAGCAAATAATTTTGACTTAATTTCATTCACGCCACCGTGGGCACATGGTCCTTTCAAATTTTTCTATATTTAAGGTAGTAGAGAAATAATGTTCCCAGAAGTTAAAAATGTCTAGTTCATCTAGAGAGGAAAAAAGTATACGAGAAGCCTCAAAACATTTTTTCAAATTGCAGTATTGAAAGTAGTATGACCGTACCTCACTCCCAACTTTTAGCTCAAGTATCTTCTTTGCCACAGCCCCAGATGCTAGTCTTCCAATTGTTTCCCGTTATGAAGAGCTACCACCTCCCTACATTTTAAATAAATGTAGTTATAATACATAAATCACTAAGTTGTATCTTAAAAAGAAAGAGGCATTGAAAGAGAGGCATACTACTCAACAAATAGGCATTCTTAAGCATAAATGAACTGAACGAACACCATATTTGAAGTCATATGTGGAATCTGCATGAGATGGCCAATAGGCTAATGAAATTTCATTATAATCCTGTCAAGTTCAGTAAAATGCAATCAAGAAAGAGTGGATTTGGAATCTCAAAAGCTCATCTGCTGTAAACAGCTATCTTAATTACTTTGTAAAGCACAATGCCGAAATGTATGACACAATCCTCTTCTTTATTCATAGTATAAACTCTGTAACCAAGCACTCATGATTTTAGTCGACGTAATCATCATAGAGTGATCATTCCCTGAGAACTTTTATGATTTATCCAATTACTTATCACATACTATTACTATAATGACTTATGGTTAGACTTACGAGGACCACATATTATTCCTGGAGGTCATAGTCATGTTTAGATTCCATCTATTGTTATACAACTTTTTTCATGAAGAAAGTTGTCATTATGAAAAATTCACTTCCACGTTATATAGTACTATCATTCTTAACTCCTCTAATAACTAGCCACAACAAATATTGTTTCAAATCATAAGGTGTTTCTGCCTCTCATTTTCTTTAAGGATTAGGAATGCTTGATTCATATTCAATCTCGAATAAGGGTGAGGGTGTTTCCATTACAGACTTACACAATCTTCATGAATACAAAGAATTCAGACAAATATTAATTTCAATAGAATTTAGGGATTCGATGTAGCATGAATACAAACTCTTAGGATAGATATTAATTTCAATAGTTTCTTGTTATAACACATGAGTACACACAGAAAACTAACAAAAATTTAAAAATAAAACATATCATTTAAAACCTAACGAACGCAGGAAAGTTATATATTGGAATGCTATAAATTAACTGAATCCAACTATAATCACAAAAGGCTAAATATTAAAACCTAAATGGATCAATATCATGTGAAAATGTGAAACAGTAGCATCAGGTTTTTAACCGATCTCAGGTGTAAAGTGCCCCACCCCAAAGGTGTTCAGTAGGTTTAAGCAGTGCATGGGGGGGAACCCATTCCAATCTCACCCGATATGTGAATGAATAAATTAGTTTGTGTTGCTTATAAGTGAAGCTTTATACCATACCTAACTGAAGGTTTGAAGCCGCTTCGATCAATCCTAACGAAGGTACTACTTGTGCGTTGTCGTTATCCTAAAAAGCACTCTCTTCATTATTTATCGCTTGGGCAAGCTTATATCGAGGTGTAGCACAACATTGAGGTTTATATTAACTACGTCGACCTTACCTAACTTCTTTAATTAATACTTGAAGCGATATATATAAGTAACTATTGCTGAGCCTAGATCTGATATACCAACCAGAAAGCTGTAAGAAAGATGTCAATTTCATCAAATAAATGGCCTCGTTGCTTCCAGAAGCATCTTGATTGTCCTCTGGTCTGGGCGCATCAGCCAGCTGATTGCCTTCTCCGTCTTCATGTTGTAGTCTATCGTAGATTGAGATACGACTTCGATCTCTTCCTGGTCTTCCTCTGCTTCATTTGGACTCGATTCTTCATTCTGTGGTCGTTCTTCCTTGGAGGAAGCCAGGTCATCTGATGAAATCCTACCACGCTTGCCCATGGCTCGGCTCGGCTCAGCTGACGGGGATCTAACTCCTACCATGCTTGCCCATGGCTAGGCTTGGCCCGACCTCAAATTTGAAACCCTTGAACCAGCGAGGGTTTTAAAGTTTGACTAATAAATAAAACTATCCTTCTTAATGCATTTGTTTACACCTTCTCGCAAAATTTAAGAGAGGGAAGGGTTCCCACCATTTGTTGATTGGATTTCCTCGAAATGAGGGTCACTAGAGAAATCCTTGTTGATCCACTCTCGTAGGGATAAGGTTCTGAATGAAGCAATGACCATGGGTGTATTTGTAGCATTGTAGGTTTAAATATATATAAATAGTTTATATGTATAGATATATTTTTGATGTATTATTACTTTATATATGTATATATATTGTTGATAGTGCTAAGTAGGTTTAAACATATATCATTATTCTTAGATGTTGAGATATTTCATCTATACAATATTATAATTATAGTATTATTTTTGTTTTAATTTTTGTCAAGTTGAATATATGTAAGTGTAGTTAATGATTTTAATGGAGGGTGTTACAAGGTCAATTTGAGGAAACTGTAAAATGGAGAGGGTCATGAAATCAATACAAGGATCTTCATAGGGTTAATGGGTGTCAAGGTGCTAGAATATTGTATTAAGATAAATAGATAACAATTTAGGAAATATTGATACAAATTGCACATATGTATATGTTGTGGTACAAATTTAACAATATTTTTGAAATTATTTTGTAAGGCATGACAATGGTCAAGTTTTCCATGTTTTTTAGAAGCATGCATGTGTATGTAATGGTGGAGTAAATGACTTATGTTAGGAGGCATGAGGTTGAACCCCAAAAAATGCAAGCAAGGAGATCAATGATCCGGATTTATGCAGGAGCGCAACAAAATAAACATATAACCATAAATACAGAGATGTAGTGGAAATAACACTTCATTTCATTAATATCAAAGAACTGAAATTTGCTTACAGATAGAATGGAAATAAAACTAGCTAGGGTGCTGGTAGCTATCTCTGAGAAGAGATGTGGCAGCTACAGGCCTTTGAAATGAGTTACAATGAGGCTCGAGGGCCTATTTATTATTGAGAAACAATGGAGAACCCTAAACATCGAAAAACCTAACCCTAGGAGATGAAGCGCCAAAACTATGGGCCCCATTTGGGTAAATTGGTGTTTCAACTTCCCAGGGACGTAACTTTGGCATACTATCTCCGTTTTATGCACATGATACATCATTAGAAATCTCTATCCGAGGACTAAAAATCTCACCACGAATATCATTCCGGAAGTTAAGGACCCGAAAAACTACTCCGGAAGTTTAGGACCCGAAAAACTGCTAAAAATACTAAGTTATGCCGAAACTGAAAAACAAAAAGAGACAATGGTGGGGGGCCAAGTGGAATAGGCAGGTGGCCACCAATATCCACCTGGATCATTCCTCCCCCCTTAGGAAGAAATGGTCCCCATTGCGTTAAGTTCCTCCATGAGATGAGGAAATTTCTGCTGAACTTGGTCCTTGGTGAACCACTTTCCTTGGTGCAGGAGTTGGCCAGCTTTGACAACCCGATATAGTTGGATCTTCTGTTGGCAAGTGTTCTTGATTTTCATGTCCATGATACAATATTTGGTGGCCTGTTCCATGGAATCTGGGCTTAACTCTGTTGGTGTGAGTTTTTCTGCAATGTCCGAGGTGTCCAGTAGAGGTGGGAAGTAAGGACAAAGGCGATCCACATTGAAGACTGGGTGCAGACGAAGGAATGGTGGAATACTAAGCTTGAAGGCATTGTTCCCTACATCCTTGGTGACAGTGTATGGCCCGTATCGGAGCGGGCGAAGCTTGCGGTGGGGTCCAGTGAGGCGCTCCTTCTGCAAATGTAGCCATACTTTGTCGCCCACCTGGAAGTTGTGTGGCACCCGGTGTTGATCATGGCGTTGCTTGTACTTGGCATTGGCTCCGTCCAATATATCATGAACCTGTTGGTGGATGTGTTGAATGTGCTCGATGAAGCTACTGGCTTTGTCAACTTCAGACTGGACATGAGCTGAATTGGCCTGAGCAGCTGCAAATGGCATGGCTACGTCAATGGGACATAATGGCTGGAATCCCAAGCCCACCTGAAAGGGGCTATGGCCGATTGAACTGTGGAGAGCCCGATTATAACTATGTTGTACATAGGGGAGGCTCTCGTCCCATGTGCGTGGATGCTTGGAATTGTACATGCGCAGAATGTGTACAATCATTCTGTTGACGACCTCTGTCTGGCCATCTGTTTGGGGATGGAAAGCTGTGGACTTGGTGAGCTTTCTGTCCAACATTGACCAGAGGCTGGACCAAAATGTGCTGAGGAACCTGCTATCTCGATCTGATATGATAGACTGTGGGATCCCAAAGTGCACCCACACTCGTTCAAAGAAGAGTTTAGCAGTGGCTTCTGCTGTGATATTCTTCTTATAGGCCGCCATAATGGCCATCTTCGAGAATCTGTCAACGACCACGAAAACACAGTCATTTCCATTCTTAGGAGAAGGCAGGCCCGACATGTAATCCATGGAGATGGATTCCCAAGGTCGACTAGGGGTAGGTAGTGGAGTATATAGGCCTTGCTTCTTGATGGTCGGTTTGGCAATGGCACAAGCAGTGCAGGATCTGATGTGCTTCTCGACATCCTTTCAAAGGTTCGGCCAATAGAAATACTTCTGTAGTATTGCTACTGTTTTCTCGACCCCGAAATGCCCAGCGACTCGACTGTAGTGTGCTTCCCATATCATCTTGGTACGCTCGCTTGAAGGAACACAAAGGTGTCCCAGGTGACATAAAAGTGCATCTTGGAGGTGAAAATTTGGAACTTGCGTACCCCCCAAGAGTGCCTTGTAAGTGTGGCCGAATTCTGGGTCACTCTCATAGAGAAGCGGCCAATCAAAAGTCTCGTGCCCACAAGAGATGAGCACGGTGGTGAGTGCCACGATTGGTGGTCGGCTGAGGCAGTCTGCAACATTATTGGTACTACCCTTCTTGTACTTGATGTTCAAATGAAACTGTTAAAGATATGTGGACCACTTCTGATGGCGATCATTCTGCAACTTCCCTTGTGTCTGTATGAACTGCAGGGGCCGGTGGTCTGTGTGGATGATTGTTTCCTTCCCCAAAATTTAATGCTTCCATTGTCGACAGGCTTGCACAATGGAATACATTTCTTTGTCATAGGTGGGATACTTGTGAACTGTCTCCGAAAATGTCTCACTGTGATATGCCACTGGATTTCCCTGTTGAGTAAGAACTTCCCCAATATCATATTCAGAGGCGTCTGTCTCGATCTCAAATGGCTGTTGCAATTCTGGTAATGTGAGCACTGGGGCAGAACAGAGGCAATTTTTCAATTCTGTGAACACCTTCTGTTGAGGTTCCGACCAAAAGAATTTTCCTCTCGCTCCTCCCCTGGTGACTTGACTCAAGGGCCAAGTGATATGAGAGAATCCCAACACGAATCTATGGTAGAAATTAGCAAGACCTAGAAAGCTGCGAAGCTCTGTTATAGTGGTTGGGGCTGGCCAATCCCGAATGACTTGGATCTTGGCTGGATCCACATGCACCCCCCTTTCATCATTAATGTATCCCATATATTGAACCTGGGTCATGCCAAACGTGCACTTCTCCGAATTGGCACACAACTTGTTTTGCCACAGTGTTTGGAGGACTTGTCGGATGTGGTGAAGGTGCTCTTCCCAAGTCTTGCTGAAGATTAGAATGTCATCCAAGTACACCACTACAAATGAGTTGGTGAATGGACACAAGATGTCGTCCATCATCGTCATGAAGGTTGCGGGAGCATTCGTCAACGCGAAAGGCATGACCAGCCATTCAAAAAGGCCTTCCTTGGCTTTGAAGGCAGTCTTCCACACATCAGAGGGTTCAATTGGTACCTGGTGATACCCCAACTTCAGGTCGATCTTGCTGAAATATTTTACACCTTGGAGTTGGTCCAGAAGGTCATCAATCCATGGGATTGGGTACCTATTTCGGAAAATGATAGTGTTCAGCACCCGATAGTCAATACAGAGTCTCCACGTCCCATCCTTCTACGTCCCATCCTTCTTTTGTACCAACACGATCGGATTCCCACAGGGCAATGAACTTGGTCTGATGTGACCTTTCTGCAACAGCTCCTGAATCTACCTCTTGATTTCATCATTCTCCAGAATAGAGTGTCGAAATATCGGTCCATTGGGTAGCGGCGCACCTGGGGTCAGATCAATCGAGTGCTTGACCTGACAGTGCAGAGGAACCCCTGTGGGTGAGGTGAAGATGTCCCTGCACTCCTCCACAACCATATCCATTTGTTGTTATCATGCATAGGAGCCCTGTCTGGAGGTCGTGGCCACAGTCTTCTTCTTGCCCCGGGGGCGGATCATCAGGAAAACGAATTTCCTAGATTGGGAAATGATCTTACTGCATTTTTTTGCAGTAACCAAAGAGATAGCCGCAGGAGGTGGTACCTATGGTATCCTGTACAACTTATTTTCCAAAGTAACAATAACAGCACGAGGTCGAGACTCATACACAGCATGACACTTCCACAAGTATGGTTTTCCTAATAATACATCAGAAACATCAATAGGAGCAACGTCACATAGTACCTCATCCGTGAAGGGCTTGATGCTATAGGGAAGGCGGCATTGCTGGCTGACGCGGAGATCTCGTCCTTGGTGAAGCCACCCGATGGTGTATGGATGTGGATGAGCTGTGGTCGGCAAGGCCAACCGCTTCACGGCTTCTGCTGAAATGAGGTTCTTTTGGCTCCCATTGTCGACAATGAACTGTACAGGGGAGCCCTTTACCCACATCTGGGAGTGGAAGAGATGTTCCTCCTCCTATGGATCTTCCGGTTCCTCCTTATGGATCTTTGTAGTGACAACAGTGGCATTGGGCTCTGCATCAATAATTCGTTTCCTTTTTTCATTCCCCTTTTCAGGTTCTTATTCGGAGTCGGAACATGCATCTGACTCAAAAGCCCTCATCTCGGCGCCTAGCGACTGCTTGGCCCAACACTCACTTGTGTTGTGAGTGGAGCTCTTATGGAACTCACACCACTTTCCCGTGTCCTTTTTTGGCTTTGTGGTGCTGTTCTTTTCTTGTGGCTTTCACGGGTTGTCTTTAGCCATCATGCCTTGGCTCTGTCCTTTGTTCTGCGATTTGGAAGCACCTTTCCCTTGATTTTGATTTGCAGATCCAAAGTCTCGCTTCTTCTATTTGAATTTCTGCTCAATCTTGGTAGCATACCGGTATGACGTACCAAGCGAGGAGATGTCGAGGAACTCCATTTCCTCCTGAATGTATCTGTGCAGACATCTGCGATACTTTAGCACTAAATGTTTCTCTGAATCTTTGATACCCAACTTTGTGCACAAGGTATGGAACAGATTCGTCAGCTCATGCACATCTTGATCCCTTTGTTGTCGCAGCGTGGTCCATTGTATGTACTTGTCCTCATAGCTTCCCACAGGATAGTACTATTCCTTGACGGTGTCTTGGAAAGAATTCCAATTTGGTATGGCCGAGAACAGAGAGGGTTCTGTCCGGTCCTTGTTCTCACAGTAGGTTTCCCACTAGTCCTTAACATGGGGGGTAGCTTTGAGGAGTGCAAAAATAACCTTCTCCGGTTCTGAAAAGTCATGAACAAAGAAATATCCTTCTAATAGATTCAAACATCTATCTATGGCATCTGCATCTATTTTACCCTTAAATATGGGAATGTCAAAATTTACTTGTACCTTAAAAGGAGTCGCACCTCCAGAGTGGCTGCTAGATGTAGATGTGCCGCCAATGGGCAGCCGTTGAAGGATCTGAGCAAAGTTATCCATCATCGTGTTCCTTTTTTTTTTGAAGGATCTAAGAAAAGTTATCCCTCATCTTTCTTTTTGTCCCCCATGGGCGTCCGTTGAGGTTTGCGAGGCTGATCTTGCAAAGGTTCCACCAAATCAAGCCCTAGCTCCTTATACCCCGACCTCATTTGGGACATGCAAAGAAGGATCGAGAAAAATCAAACCCTCTAATACCACTGATCCGGATTTATTTAGGAATGCAACATAATAAACATATAACCATAAATACAGAGATGTAGCGGAAATAATACTTCATTTCATTAATATCAAAGAACTGAAATTTGCTTACAGATAGAATGGAAATAAAACTAGCTAGGGTGCTGGTAGCTATCTCTGAGAAGAGATGTGGCGGCTACAGGCCTCTGAACTGAGTTACAATGAGGCTCGAGGGCCTATTTATTATTTAGAAACAATGGAGAACCCTAAACATCCAAAAACCTAACCCTACGAGATGAATCACCAAAACTATGGGCCCCGTTTGGGTAAATTGGTGTTTCAATTTCCCACGGACGTAAATTTGGCATACTATTTTCGTTTGACGCACATAATACATCATTAGAAAGCTATATCCGAGGACTAAAACTTTCACCATGAATATCATTATGGAAGTTCAGGACCCGAAAAAGTGCTCCAGAAGTTCAGGACTCGAAAAGCTGCTAAAAATAGTAAGTTATGCCGAAACTGAAAAACTGAAAGAGACAATGGTGGGGGCCCAAGTGGAATAGGTGGGTGGCCACCAATATCCACCTGGATCACTGGGAACATTGGTGGTGTGAGTCAATGAGCATTGGGCTATTTAACTTGCTTTGACATACATTTGTTTTTTTATTGAAATTTTTTTATGAACACAAGCAAGTGGAAATTAATTGATTTTAGACATTGCAATGTGGTAGAAGCATCTTCAAATTTATGAAAGAACTACTTTAACTAGAAAGTTACAACTAAGTGGTATTTATTCTACTAAAGTCACTCTAGACTTCGACCTAGCCCTATCTTAAGTAAACAACCCCCTTAAGAAGGAAATTTGGCACATGAGGGGTGAACAGGTCACACGGCAATGTGGGGGAATAATAATAGACTATTTTTGTCTACCAAGCAGTAAACAAGCCCCCATCAATGTTATGCATTACTTGAAATGGATTGAGTATCCTTTGATGTCTCTAACAATCGTATTGAATGTATGTGATGTTAACTAAGTTAACCAACAAAAAATGCCTTCAATAATGGTAACAAGACTTACACACTATATATTGCATCGAAAAATCAAATGATGCTTTAATATGTGTAACCAACCATACATGTAGTTTATCAAGTTGACCAAACTAACATGCTTCTACTAGTGATAACCAAAAGGTACATGTTGGTAATCGGGTGACCAATGTGGTATGCCTCAACATTCATAATTGAACATAAATGTTGTTTATGGGGTTGACCAACCTAACATACCTCTCGCAATTTTAGTTAAACATGCATGTTGATATGGTTAATCTCCAAGATAGCATTAATAAAAAATAGATGTTAATAACCAACCTAACACATCACTAACAATGAAAACAGAATGTGCATGTCAGTAAATAAACTAATTGACATGACATGTTGCTCATTAAGATGATTGACATGACACACAACTCGCTAAGTTGACCAACTTGACAAACTATTGGTTTTGTCATTGAACTAACATCCTTTTAATGAACAAAACCAAATGTGCATGATGTTGAACAAGTAAACCAACCTAACATACCTTTAACAATAATAACAATGTGTGCAAGTTGTGGATGGGGAAAACCAAACTAGCATACCTCTAATAATTGTAATCGATCACACATGCCTATTGTGGTCAACCCTTTAAGAGTTCCCTTGCTTTTGTGAAAAATTAAACATGTCATGCAACTATTAGACTAACTTTGATACATATACAAATTAAGTTTGTATTACTTGTTAGAATTGTGTTATAAAGTCTTTCCCCATTAAATGTCATGGGTTTGAATCCAAGGGAAATTAAAGTATGTATGCCTCCATGGATTAAATAGTTATATCATTGCATGAAGGGTAGCCATTGTCCCATGAACAAGGGGGTCTCACATTCCAATTTAGCATCTAACTATATTATAACTTTATATTAAATACTATTATCATTTTCTTGTGTTAATATGAGTGTTTTTAATATTTAATATACAATTAAGTAGATTACCCCTTGAATAATTAGTGAAGTATTTAATATTGGATGAGAGAGTTTTAAGGTTTAAATTTCTATACCTCTTGTTAATTTGGGTGTTTGTATCATTTCAATGCAAAATTAGGTTTCATACATATCCATGGATCAATTAAAGGCATTTACACACGCCAGCCAAAGACATTCAATAGTTGGGTTAGAACTAGCGGGTGAGAGGATTTCATTATCATATTCATCCAGGGGCTTCCAGACTAGATAAATTAGGGCATGTGTTTGATCTATGGGCTAATGTTTAAAAGCCTGATATGAGGAGCTCAGGAGTTAGTGCAATTCCTTCTTATGGAAAGTTCCTGCACCTCTTCCTTTATTTCTTAAAGTAAAATTGAAAGAAGCGATTACAAATATATGATACAGGTAATGTACAAACCATTCACAACATCATGACATTAAACATTTACATGAGATGCAACTTAATTCATGTTCAAAAGATTTTTTCCTTTAAAAAAGAAATATATGATACCATGATATAATATAGTGATTCACCAACATTGGCCACCAAACAAATAAACTAAACCACAAATGTTATTTATGGTGACTATCATCCACGATAAACTATGATTATTAGCCACTCTGACACCCCTAAGTTTATGGTCACTCATTGAACATGACTCCAAGGGTTGTTTCGAGCTTCTTAAACTTATTATTTCCCAAAATACTAACAAGTATGTCTCATCACCATAGCATTGTTTCTGATTCTTTCATCAAATGCTCTGCAACCATTTTTTTATGTTATATATGGACTGACACAATTAAAAATTACTTACATAAATGACTAATTCATATACTTGTTGTACTTGTTATTTGGCCATATTTTCATTCTTGGACTATAATAGTCATTTACATTAATCATTATTAATTTTGTCACTTATTACCTAGTCATATATTTTAATCCTAGACTAAATTAGTAATTTAAGTTAGTCGCTTTTACTTTAGTCACTTATTATTTTGTCATATATTTTATGCCTGAACTAAATTAGTCATTTAAGTTAGTCGCTTTTCGTTTAGTCACTTATTATCTAGTGATATATTCTATTCGAAGACTAAATTAGTCATTTAAGTTATCCATTTTTAGTTCGATCATATAATATTGCTCAAATTTAGTAGTAATTCACTTGAAATAATTGTGGTGACTAACATTTTTAGTCCCCTAGTCATTAATTTCATCATTTTTTACTAGGAAAAGGCTTCTTCTCTACATAGATCACCCTCAATGGCCAAGAGCGAGACAGGGAACTGAGAGCGAGAGTGTGGATCTACCAACGACTGCAAATTTTGGAATAGTTTCCCTCTTCGAAGCTCCGATTTTGAAAATGATTTTTTCGAGTTGTATTGTTGTGTATGTCGTGCAGAGACCCACTTGATTTGTGATGTTGTATCTGCACATGAAACCACTCTAGGACACAAGTTCCTATATCTTGTTTGTGCACCACCATGTTAAATAACAACTCCAATTATAGCTTCGCAGTGGACGAGGAGCACCTCGATCTCAAGGCAAGAGCCAATCCACGTCTACTAGCGAAGTCGTTTATGCCCCATGGTTCAAAGATGAGCTTGTTTAAATCATTTTCCACCCAGGCACGTATTGGATTTCCCGATTTGTCTCCATCAGAACATGTGAAGGAGGAAGATACATATAAAATGCATTTTCTAAAATAGGATTATTATTATTCAGATATTTTTTCTTTGGTCTTAATATCAGTGACATCAATGTTCTCGAAAATACTGACAGTAGAAGTGACTGGTTTTTATATTATGGGCTTCAATTCTTTTTTAGCAGTGGGTGAAAAGGTGGAACAAAAGAAAATGGAAATTGGTTTTGTAGTGAGGGTGTTCCTTAGATTTTTTTTTTCTATCTTGATTTGTGTGGAATGTAAAAGTTGTAGAACCAAGTGATGAATAGAGGAATATAATTAAATTAGTGGTTCTTGACACTCTTCAGTGTCGAGGGAATGTATTTTTAATTTGATTGTGTGAATATGTTATTTGTTGATGGATCTTTTTGTGCTTCAGGTTTCAAGAGCATCAAATACTAGTTATGTTATGAGATCCATGTGTGTAGAAAGGTCAGTTGCATAATCGAATGTTAGATACAGTCCAATATCGAGATTTTCCTTCGGGAGATTGAGAAGTGTCAATTATAAAAATTTCATCAAAGATGGTCAATGGAGGTTATGTCATAGATGAGTTGAATGAGAATCTCGAAAATTATGGTGGTGAAAAGAGTGTTGTCGGGGAGACTTCAGAGTGGGGATAAGTGTCGAGGAAGACCAACGAGACATATGCGATTATATGTAATTTGCATTTCTTGTAATAATCTTTCTAATGATGTAAATGTAAGCATTAAAGGGGGAGCTTGGAATAATTCTTACATTAAATAGGTATGATTGGGTTGTTGGTTTTTGGAGTTTTGTTGAGAGAAACAATATTCTCCTTGTTTGGAATCTGTTGGATCTCATGAGCACTATTTATGTGGCTTGTAATTTGGCTTTGTGATGAATATACTAATTGATTTGTGAATTGTTGTTACACCATATCTACTCCTCCATTTTTCTTGTTTAACCAACCAAAACCTCTAAATGAAATGTTCTAACTATTAAGCCAAAGTCTTCTTGGAAACGCTTCAAAATTTTCTCTTAGTGAGACGAGATAGTGACAATGATAGATAAAATTCTCCATTTTCTAGTTTAACCAACAAACACTTCTAGATGATATCTTCTAGCTCTTAAGCCAAAGTCTTCTCGAAAACCCTTCAAAATATTCCCCGAGTGAGAGGAGATAATGACAACGATAGATAAAATTTTCCCTTGGTGACAATGATAGATCTCGTTATTCGTTCCTAACACTGAAGTTTCCAACACGTCCTCTACCAACAAGCCTTCCAACACTCGACTTTAATACCTCCTCTACCGATAGGCCATAGCTAACCAAGGTTCTCAAAACCCTAAAATATTACCTTGAGTTCAATTGAATATTTGAATGAGAAAATACCATTTATGAAGCGGAGAGGATATGTAACAAAAAGATCAACCAATGAGATATTATTAATATTATATTTATAGTTCAAGGCTTCAAGTGATTACTCTTAAGTTGTTATCAGAACGGGGCAAAAGCATCAAATAGTGGTGAATTAAAGGACGCTATTACGCTATTATTAGATAATGCTATTATGAAATGTCAAAACAGACTTGAACGCTACCATACATACACTTTCGGGTGTATGTGAAAAAACTTAATTAAGTTCCATTCAAAGCAGCCAAAGGTTGACAATACAGGTAATTATCCGAGCTGGCTTAACATGGTGGAATGCAAAAAGCTGAGTAAAGAGTTTGCAATAATTTGTGGAATGTAAAAAAATGACTAAATATTTTGCAATAATTTATGAATTTATGAATTATGAAGTAAAACCAAATTTCGTAATTCTAAATCTACAGTCACATCAAATTTTCAAAATGACCACCAAAAAATAAGGGTGAACTGCCTACGCGCATCTGATCGAACACGGGAAAGTCAACCTTTGACTTGGACATTTGTATTTGACCTTTCCTCATCAAATTCTGCAATCAAATCGCTCCTAGAACTATGTGAATCGATGAAAAACTCTGTAGCAAATATTTCATTTTTTCTTAGAATTTGACTTAGCTGCAGTTTTTTATTTGGTCTTGGTCTGCTATTCAAGCTGAAAATATTTATTCAATAATGATCTTTCCTTTCCAACTACAATTACCTATGTGCAAATTCTAAATTGAGCATAAATTGCATAAATTTTCAAGGCTTAGTATCAATTTTAGCAGTTAAAAATAATCTTAGTTGAATTTTTTTTTTAAATTTTGTCTAAGTAATGTCTAGATAATTATGCAAATATATTTCAGGTTAAAAAGTAATAAATTTGATTTGGAAAGATATAGAAGTACCATTACTTTCATAAATAAAATAAGACATATTATATCACATTTTCTAAAAGCATAAAAATTAGTGTAGGTGACTAATATTTAATATACAATTAAGCAGATTACCCCTTGAATAATTAGTGAAGTATTTAATATTGGATGAGAGAGTTTTAAGATTGAAATTTCTATACCTCTTGTTAATTTGGGTGTTTGTATCACTTCAATGCAAAATTAGGTTTCATACATATCCATGGATCAATTAAAGGCATTTACACACGCCAACCAAAGACATTCAATAGTTGGGTTAGAACTAGCGGGTGGGAGGATTTCATTATCATATTCATCGAGCGGCTTCCAGACTAGAGAAATTAGGGCATGTTTTTGATCTATGGGCTAATGTTTAAAAGCATGATATGAGCAGATCAGGAGTTAGTGCAATTCCTTCTTATGGAAAGGTCCTGCACCTCTTCCTTTATTTCTTAAAGTAAACTTGAAAGAAGCGATTACAAATATATGATACAGGTAATGTGCAAACCATTCACAATATCGTGACATTAAACATTTACATGAGATGCAACTTAGTTCATGTTCAATATATTTTTTCCTTTAAAAAATAAATATATGATACCATGATATAATATAGCGATTCACTAACATTGGCCACCAAACAAATGACCTAAACGGCAAATGTTATTTATGGGGACCATCATCCACGATAAACTATGATTATTAGCCACTCTTACACCCCTAAGTTTATGGTCACTCATTGAAAATGACTCCAAGAGTTGTTTCGTGCTTCTTATACTTATTATTTCCCAAAATACTAACAAGGATGTCTCATCACCATAGCATGGTTTCTGATTCTTTCATCAAATGCTCTGCAACCATTTTTTTATGTTATATATGGACTAACACAATTAAAAATTACTGACATAAATGACTAATTCATATACCTATTGTACTTGTTATTTGACCATATTTTCATTCTTGGACTATAATAGTCATTTACATTAATCATTATTGATTTTGTCACTTATTACCTAGTCATATATTTTAATCCTAGACTAAATTAGTCATTTAAGTTCATCACTTTTACTTTAGTCACTTATTATATTGTCATATATTTTATCCCTGGACTAAATTAGTTGTTTAAGTTAGTCGCTTTTCGTTTAGTCACTTATTATCTAGTGATATATTTTATTCCAAGACTAAATTAGTCATTTAAGTTAACCATTTTTAGTTTCGTCACATAATATTGCTCGAATTTAGTAGAAATTCGCTTGAAATAATTGTGGTGACTAACATTTTTAGTAAAAATAAATAAAAGGTTCAGTAAAAATAAATAAAATAAAATAAATAAAAGTAAAAATAAATTAAATGCCTAAGATCAATTAATTTTGATCTAATATATGATGTTTGTTGAGAAAGATCAATTTAATTTGTTCTAATATCTTTTCTTTTTCTTCTCTCTTTTGAAAAGAGACAACATGGCTATGAAATAAAATCACATTAAAAATAGCCCATACAATTGAATCAAATCTTGTTGTTTTAGAATCACGTTAACAATAACCCACACAGATCCATAAATATGAATAACATTGACATTAAAATTGAATAAAATCTTGTTGTTTTAGAATCACTCAATCTGATGTGTGAAATGAAAACACTAACAATAAACCATAACAAAATGCAGAGACCTATAAAACCAAATAAACAGATTGTCTAAAATATTACAACAAAGATATTGATTGAAGCTTTGCACTTGTTTTATTTTGAAAATGAAGGAAATAATAAGTTGTCTGATAAACAAATGGACAAATTTACAAAGGAGGAGATATCTAATAGGTACATGGATAAGACCATTAGTCTCAAGGATAGAGATACTATTACTATTATCATTTGGGGTCATTTAATTATCATTAAGTTACTGTTGGAGAGATGCAATATTAAAACCTAGAACATAGTTGAAATAAAAGCACTCTCATTCACTAATTTAATTACTTGTTTGGCACTAACTTTAGCATTAGATTATTTTTAATGTTGTTGTCATTGTTGTTATCATGATCATAGACATCAATGTCTCTAATGATGTGGCATTATTATGAAAATCAAACATTGGAAAAATAAAATATTAAAAACAATCTTAAACACCATCATACATCACCATTCCCGAAACTTCAATGTTTCTATGCATGCCAATTAAAGGTTTGACTATTGCATATGTTCTACGTTGCAAAAAATCATATCAAAAGTTAGTTGTTGTTGTGAATGATATTCAAATCTTTAAATACTAAATAATAAATAATAAAATAAATAAAAATGAATTCATTAAAAACTTCTCTAGCATGTCACTCATAGAAAACTAATTGATTTAGAAATGGTCTACATACCTATAGATTGTGATTGTTCATTCTATAATGACACTATAACAATAGTAAATTATGGCACACCAACATAATCACTAGGGGTGTGTATATCTTCTCTAAAAATGACAACTATGGGACATATTTCTTAACAAATAATCTTTACTTCACTTCATTCACGCCACCATGGCTGCATGGTCTTTTCTATTTTTGATACGATGGTTCATTAAATGACGGGAAGTGGGATTTTGAAAGTGAACACACTAGCAACCAATGCCATTTTTCATGATGGATATCAAAAAATAGAATTATAATCTAACACATTAATTTATTAAAACCAAATGGTAAGGTTTAAAAAAAATCATAATATATTATTATATTCCAATTCAAATAGCCATAAAAGGGATTAAATTCCAATTCGAGTAGTCATAAAAGTAATCTAACACGTTAATTAATAATAAAAAAAGTATAATCACAACTACATGAAAGATCTATGAGAAAATAATTTTGACTTACCTTCATTCATGCCAACATGGGCACATGGTCCTTTCCATTTTTGCAATATTTAAGGTAGTAGAGAAATAATGTTCCCAGAAGTTAAAAATGTTTAGTTCATCTAGAGAGGAAAATAGTATATGAGAAGCCTCAACACTTTTTTTCAAATTGCAATACTGAAAGTAGTATGACCGTACCTCAGTCCCAACTTTTAGCTCCAATATCTTCATTGCCATAGCCTCAGATGCTACTCTTCCAATTGCTTCCCATTCTGAAGAGTTTCCACCTCACTGCATTTTAAAGAAATGTAGTTATAATACATAAATCACTAAGTTGTATCTTCAAAAGCAATATGCATTGAAAGAGTGGCATACTACTCAACAAATAGGCATGCTTAATCATAAATTAACTGAACAAACACCATATTTGAATTCATATGTGGAATCTGCATGAGATGGCCGATAGGCTAATGAAATTTCATTGTAATGTTGTCAAGTTCAGTAAAATGCAATCAAGAAAGGGTGGATTTGGAATTTCAAAATCTCATGTGTTGTAAACAACTATCTTAATTACTTTGTAAAACACAATGCCGTAATGGATGACGCAATCCTGTTCTTTATTCATAGTATAAACTCTGTAACCAAGCACTCATGATTTTAGTAGATGTAATCATCATAGAGTGTACATTCCCCAAGAAATTTTATGATTTATCCAATTACTTATCACATACTATTACTATAATGACTTATGGTAAGACTTACTAGGACCACATATTAGTCGTGAAGGTCATAATCATGTTTAGATTTCCTCTATTGTTATACAACTTTGTTCATGAAGAAAGTTGTCATTATGCAAAATTCACTTCCAGGTTATATAGTACTATCATTCTCATCTCCTCTGCTAACTAGCCACAACAAATATTGTTTCAAATCATAAGATGTTTCTGCCTCTCATTTTCTTTAAGGATCAAGAATGCCTTATTCATAGTCAATCTCGAATAAGGGTGAGGGTGTTTCCGTTATACAGTTACACAATCTTCATGAATACCAAGCATTCACACAGTGTTAATTTCAATAGCATTTAGGGATTAGAAGTAGCATGAATACAAAGTCTTAGGATAGAGAATAATTTCAATTGTTTCTTGTTATAACACACGAGTACACACAGAAAACTAACAAAAATTTAAAAATAAAACATATCATTTAAAACCTAGCGAACCCAGGAAAGTTATATATTGGAATGCTATAAATTAACTGAATCCAGATATAATCACAAAAGGCTGAATATTAAAACCTAAATGCATCAATATCATGCGAAAATGTGACACAGGAGCATCGGGCTTTTAACCAGTCTCAGGTGCAAAGCGCCCCACCCCAAAGGTGTTCAGTAGGTTCAAGCAGTGCATGGGGGAGAACCCATTCCAATCTCAACCGATATGTGAATGAATAAATTCGTTTGTGCTGCTTATAAGTTAAGCTTTATACCATACCTGACTGAAGGGTCGAAGCCGCTTTGATCAATCCTATTGAAGGTACTACTTGCGCATTGTCGTTATCGTAAAAAGCACTCTCTTGTTTATTTAACGCTCGAGCAAGCTTATATCGAGGTGTAGCACAACATTGAGCTATATATTAACTACGCCAACCTTACCTAACTTCTTTAATTAATACTTGAAGCGATATATATATATATATATATATATATATATAAGTAACTTTTGCTGAGCCTAGATCTGATATACCAACCAAAAAAATGTAAGAAAGATGTCAATTTCATCAAATAAATGGACTGCAAAATAAATAGATTTTTATAGAATTGCACCATCATCAGTTTTCGCCTCGTCACTTCCAGAAGAATCTTGATTTTCCTCTGGGCTGGACGCATCGGCCAGATAATTGTCTTCTTCGTCTTCACGTTGTAGTCTATCGTAGATTGAGTTATGGCTTTGATCTCTTCATGGTCTTCCTCTGCTTCGTTGGGACTCGATTCTTCATTATGTGGTTGTTCTTCCTCAGAGGAAGCCAGGTCGTCTGATGAAATCCTACCACACTTTCCCATGGCTCGACTCAACTCAGTTGACGGGGATCTAACTCCTACCATGCTTGCCCATGGATAGGCTCGACTCAGCTGCCTAGGATAGATCCCAGAATCTATATGGAAAGATCGAGCTCAAACTCGAAACCCTTAAACCAGCAAGGGTTTTAAAATTTGACTAATAAATAAAACTATCCTTCCTAATGCATTTGTTTTCACCTTCTCGCGAAATTTAAGAGAGGGAAGGGTTCTTGCCAAGGTTTGGAAGTTCCCGCCATTTGTTGATTGGATTTCCTTGAAATGAGGGTCACTAGAGAAATCCTTGTTGGTCCACTCTCGTAGGGAGAAGGTTCTGAATGAAGCAATGATCATGGGTGTATTTGTAGCATTTTAGGTTTAAATATATATAATTAGTTTATATGTGCAGATATATTGTTGATGTATTATTAGTTTAGATATGTATATATATTGTTGATACTGCTAAGTAGGTTTAAACATATATCATTATTCTTAGATGTTGAGATATTTCATCTATACAATATTATAATTATAGTATTGTTTTTGTTTTAATTTTTGTCAAGTTGAATATATGTAAGTGTAGTTAATGATTTTAATGGAGGGTGTTACAAGGTCAATTTGAGGAAACTGTAAAATGGAGAGGGTCATGAAATCAATACAAGGATCTTCATAGGGTTAATGGATGTCAAGGTGCTAGAATATTGTATTAAGATAATTAGATAACAATTTAGGAAATATTGATACAAATTGCACATATGTATATGTTGTGGTGCAAATTTAACAATGTTTTTGAAATTATTTTGTAAGGCATGACAATGGTCAATTTTTCCATGTTTTTTAGAAGGATGCATGTGTACGTAAAGGTGGATTAAATGACTTATGTTAGGAGGCATGAGGTTGAACCGTAACAAATGCAAGCAAGGAGATCAATCTGGGAACGTTGGTGGTGTGGGTCAATGAGCATTGGGCTATTTAACTTGCTTTGACATACATTTGTTTTTTTATTGAAATTTTTTTGATGAACACAAGCAAGTAGAAATTAATTGATTTTATACATTGCAATGTGGTAGAACCATCTTCAAATTTATGAAAGCACCACTTTAACCCAACAGTCACAACTAAGTGGTATTTATTCTACTAAAGTCACTCTAGACTTTGACCTAACCCTATCTTAAGTAAACAACCCCCTAAAGAAGGAAATTTGGCACATGAGGGGTGAACATGTCACATGGCAATGTGGGGGAATAATAACCGACTATTTTCATCCACCAAGTAGTAGACAAGCCCCCATCAATGTTATGCATTACTTGAAATGGGTTGAGTATCCTTTGATGCCTCTAACAATCGTATTGAATGTATGTGTTGTTAACTAAGTTAACCAACAAAAAATGCCTTCAATAATAGTAACAAGACTTACAAAGTATATATTGCATTGAACAATCAAATGAGGCTTTAATATGTGTAACCAACCATACATGTAGTTTATCAAGTTGACCAAACTAACATGCTTCTACTAGTGATAACCAAAAGATACAAGTTGGTAATCGGGTGACCAATGTGGTATGCCTCAACATTCATAATTGAACATAAATGTTGTTGATGGGGTTGACCAACCTAACATACCTCTCGCAATTTTACTAAACATGCATGTTGATAGGGTTAATCTCCAAGATAGCGTTAATAAAAAATAAATGTTAATAACCAACCTAACACATCACTAACAATGACAACGGAATGTGCATTTCAGTAAATAAACTAATTGACATAACACACAACTCGCTAAGTTGACCAACTTGACAAACTATTGGTTTTGTGAATGAACTAACATCCCTTTAATGAACACAACCAAATGTGCATGATGTTGAACAAGTGAACCAACCTAACATACCTTTAACAATAATAACAATGTGTGCAAGTTGTGGATGGGGAAAACCAAACTAACATACCTCTAATAATCGCAATCGATCATACATGCCTATTGTGATCAACCCTTCAAGAGTTCCCTTGCTTTCATGCAAAATTAAACATGTCATGCAAATATTAGACTAACTTTGATACATATACAAATTAAGTTCGTATTACTTGTTAGAATTGTGTTATAAAGTCTTTCCCCATTAAATGTCACGAGTTTGAATCCAAGGGAAATTAATGTATGTATGCCTCCATGCATTAAATAGTTATATCATTGCATGAAGGGCAGCCATTGTCCCATGAACAAGGGGGTCTCACATGCCAATTTAACATCTAACTATATTATAACTTTATATTAAATACTATTATCATGTTCTTGTGTTCATATAAGTGTTTTTAATATTTAATATACAACTTAGATTACCCCTTGAATAAGTAGTGAAGTATTTAATATTGGATGAGAGAGTTTTAAGGTTGAAATTTCTATACGTCTTGTTAATTTGGGTGTTTGTATCATTTCAATGAAAAATTAGGTTTCATACATATCCATGGATAAATTAAAGGCATTTACACATGCCAACCAAAGACATTCAACATTTGGGTTAGAACTATCGGGTGGGAGGATTTCATTATCATATTCATCCAGGGGCTTCTAGACTAGAGAAATTAGGGCATGTGTTTGATCTATGGGATAATGTTTAAAAGCATGATATGAGGAGATCAGGAGTTAGTGCAATTCCTTCTTATGGAAATGACCTGCACCTCTTCCTTTATTTCTTAAAGTAAACTTGAAAGAAGTGATTAGAAATATATGATACAGGTAATGTACAAACCATTCACAACATCGTGACATTAAACATTTTCATGAGATGCAACTTAATTCATGTTCAATAGATTTTTTCCTTTAAAAAGGAAATATATGATACCATGATATAATATAGTGATTCACCAAAATTGGCCACCAAAAAAATGACCTAAACGACAAATGTTATTTATGGTGACTATCATCCACGATAAACTATGATTATTAGCCACTCTGACACCCCTAAGTTTATGGTCACTCATTGAAAATGACTCCAAGAGTTATTTCCCAAAATACTAACAAGGATGTCTCATCACCATAGCATTGTTTCTGATTCTTTCATCAAATGCTCTGCAACCATTTTTTTATGTTATATATGGACTGACACAATTAAAAATTACTGACATAAATGACTAATTCATATACTTTTTGTACTTGTTATTTGGCCATATTTTCATTCTTGGACTATAATAGTCATTTACATTAATCATTATTGATTTTGTCACTTATTACCTAGTCATATATTTTAATCCTAGACTAAATTAGTCATTTAAGTTAGTCGCTTTTAATTTAGTCACTTATTATCTTGTCATATATTTTATCTTTGGACTAAATTATTCATTTTAGTCGCTTTTCATTTAGTCATCTATTATCTAGTGATATATTTTATTCCAAGACTAAATTAGTCATTTAAGTTAGCCATTTTTAGTTTGGTCACATAATATTGCTCAAATTTAGTAGAAATTCACTTGAAATAATTGTGGTGACTAAAATTTTTAGTCACCTTAATCCGGATTTATGTAGGAATGCAACAGAATAAACATATAACCATAAATACAAAGATGTAGTGGAAATAACACTTCATTTCATTAATATCAAAGAACTGAAATTTGCTTACAAATAGAATGGAAATAAAACTAGCTAGGGTGCAGGTAGCTATCTCTGAGAAGAGATGTGGCGGCTACAGGCCTCTGAACTAAGTTACAATGAGGCTCGAGGGCCTATTTATTATTTTCGAAACAACGGGAAATCCTAAACAACCAAAACCCTAACCCTAGGAGATGAAGCACCAATACTATTGGCCCTGTTTGGGTAAATTGGTGTTTCAACTTCCCAGGTGCGTATCTTTGGCATAAGATCTCTGTTTGATGCGTACCATACATCGTTAGAAATATCTATCCAAGGAATACAAATTTTGAATGAGAAAAATTGGTCCAAGGACCCATGTTTCTCCCCATTTTCGCAAAAAACTTCATTTAGGGCCTCAAAATGGCTTCGGAAGTTCAGGACCCGAAAAACTGCTAAAAATAGTAAGTTGTGCTGAAACTAAAAAACTGAAAGAGAAAATGGTGGGGCCCAAGTGGAATAGGCGGGTGACCACCAATATCCACCTAGATCATTCCTCCTCCCTTAAGAAGAAATGGTCCCGATTGCGTTAATTTCCTCCATGAGATGAGGAAATTTCTTCTAAACTTGGTCCCTGGTGAACCACTTTCCTTGGTGCAGGAGTTGGCCAGCTTTGACAACCCGATATAGTTGGATCTTCTGTTGGCCAGTGTTCTTGATTTGCATGTCCATGATACAATCTGTGGTGGCCTGTTCCATGCAAGATGGGTTTAACTCTGTTGGTGTGAGTTTTTCTGCAATGTCAGAGGTGTCCAAGAGAGGTGGGAAGTAAGGACAAAGGCAATCCACATTGAATACTGGGTGCAGACCAAGGAATGGTGGAATACTGAGCTCGAAGGCATTGTTCCCTACAGCCTTGGTGATGGTGTACGACATGTATTGGAGTGGTCGAAGCTTGCGGTGGGGTCTAGTGAGGCACTCTTTTTGCAAATGTAGCCATACTTTGTCACCCACCTGGAAGTTGTGTGGCACCCGGTGTTGATCATGGCATTGCTTCTACTTAGCATTGGCTCTATCCAATATTTCATGAACCTATTGGTAGATTTGTTGAATGTGCTCAATGAACCTATTTTCTTTGTCAATTTTAGACTGGACATGAGCTGAATCAGCCTAAATATCCACAAATGGCATGGCTACTTCAATGGGACATAGTGGCTGGAATCCCAAGCCCACCTGAAAGGGGCTATGACCGATTGAACTATGGAGAGCCCGATTATAACTATGTTGTACATAGGGGAGGCTCTTGTCCCTTGTGCGTGGGTGCTTGGAATTGTACATGCACAGAAAGTGTACAAATCATTCTGTTGACAACCTCTTTCTGGCCATATGTTTGCGGATGGAAAGTTGTGGACTTGGTGAGCTTGGTGTCTAGCATTGACCAGAGGTTGGACCAAAATGTGCTGAGGAACCTGCTATCCCAATCTGATATGATAGAATGTGGGATCCCAAAGTTCACCCACACTCGTTCAAAGAAGAGTTTAACAGTGGCTTATGCTGTGATATTCTTCTTGCAGACCACCATAATGGCTATCTTCGAGAATCTGTCGATGACCATGAAAACACAGTCATTTCCATGCTTAGTAGAAGGCAGGACCGACATGTAATCCATGGAGATGGATTCCCAAGGTCGACTAGGGGTAGGTAGTGGAGTATATAGGCCTTGCTTCTTGATGGTCGATTTGGCAATGGCACATGCAATGCAGGATCTGATGTGCTTCTCGACATCCTTGCAAAGGTTCGGCCAATAGAAATAATTCTGCAGTATAGCTATTGTTTTCTTGACCCTGAAATGCCCAGCAACTCGACTATAGTGTGCTTCCCACATCATCTTGGCACACTCACTTGAAGGAACACAAAGGTGTCTTAGGTGACATAAAAGTGCATCTTGGAGGTGAAAATTTGGAACTTGTGTGCCCCCCAAGAGTGCCTTGTAAGTGTGTCCGAATTCTGGGTCTCTCTCGTAGAGAAGTGGCCAATCAGAAGTCTCGTGCCCACAAGAGTTGAGAACGGTGGTGAGCACCACGATCGGTGGTCGGCTGAGGCAGTCTGCAACATTATTAGTGCTACCGTTCTTGTACTTGATGTTCAAATAAAACTGTTGCAGATATGTGGACCACTTCTGATGGCGATCATTCTGCAACTTTTCTTGTTTTTGTATGAACTACAGGGGCCGGTGGTCTGTGTGGATGATTGTTTCCTTCTCCAAAATGTAATGCTTCCATTTTCGACAAGCTTGCACAATGGAATACATTTCTTTGTCATAAGTGGGATACTTGCGAACTGTGTCAGACAATGTCTCACTTTGATATGCCATCGGATGTCCCTGTTGAGTAATAACTGCCCCAATAGCATAGTCAGAGGCATCTGTCTCGATCTCAAATGGCTGTTGCAAGTCTAGTAATGTGAGCACTGGGGCAAAACAGAGGTGATTTTGCAGTTCTACGAATGCCTTTTGTTGAGGTTCTGACCAAAATAATTTTTCTGTCACTCCTCCCTTGGTGACTTAACTCCAGGGCCAAGTGATATGAGAGAATCCCAACACGAAACTACAGTAGAAATTAGCAAGACCTAGAAAGCTGCGAAGCTCTGTTATAGTGGTTGTGGCTGGCCAATCCTGAATGACTTGGATCTTGGTTGGATCCACATGCACCCCCCTTTCATCAATAATGTATCCCAGATATTGAACCTGGGCCATGCCAAAAGTGCACTTCTCCAAATTAGCACACAACTTGTGTTGCCACAGTGTTTGGAGGACTTGTCAGATGTGGTGAAGGTGCTCTTCCCAAGTCTGGCTGAAGATCAGAATTTCATCGAAGTACACCACTAAAAATGAGTTGGCGAATGGCCACAAGATGTCGTTCATCATCCTCATGAAGGTTGCAAGAGCATTCGTCAACCTGAAAGGCATGACCAGCCATTCGAAAAGGCCTTCCTTGGTTTTGAAGGCAGTCTTCCACACATCGAAGGGTTCAATTGGTGCCTGGTGATACCCAGACTTCAAGTTGATCTTGCTAAAATATTTTGCACCTTTGAGTTGGTCCAGAAGGTCATCAATCCGTGGGATCGGGTACCTATTCCGACAGTGATCTTGTTCAGCGCCCGATAGTCAATACAGAGTTTCCACATCCCATCCTTCTTGTGTACCAACATAATCGGGCCCCCACAGGGAGATGAACTTGGTCGGATGTGACCTTTCTATAGCAGCTCCTGAATCTTCCTTTTGATTTCATCGTTCTCCAAAATAGAGCGCCAATATATTGGTCCATTGGGTAGTGGCGCACCTGGGGTCAGATCAATTGGGTGCTTGACTTGACAATGTAGAAGAACCCCTATGGGTGAGGTGAAGATGTCCTCGTATTCCTCCACAACCTTATCCATTTGTTGTTTTCATGCAGAGGATCCCTGTCTGGAGGTCGTGGCCACAGTCTTCTTCTTCCCCTAGGGGTGGATCATCAGGAAAATGAATTTCCTAGTTTGAAATGAGCTTACTGCATTGTTTTGCAGTAACCAAAGAGATAGCAGCAGGAGGTGGTACCTCTGGTATCCTGTACAACTTATTTCCCAAAGTAACAATAACAGCGCGAGGCTGAGACTCATACACAACACGATGCTTCCACAAGTATGGTTGTCCTAATAATACATCAGAAACATCAATAGGAGAAACGTCACATAATACCTCATCCGTGAAGAGCTTGATGCTATAGGGAAGGCATCACTGTTGGCTGACGCAGAGATCTCGTCCTTGGTGAAGCCACCCGATGGTGTATGGATGTGGGTGAGATGTGGTCGAAAAGCCCAACTGCTTCACGGTGTCTGCTGAAATGAGGTTCTTTTGGCTCCCATTGTCGACAATGAACCATACTGGGGAGCCCTTTACCCACATCTGGGAGTGGAAGAGACGTTCCTCCTCCTGGATCTTCATAGTGGCAATAGTGATGTTGGGTTCCACATCAATAATCTCTTTACCTTTTTCATTCCCCTTGTCAGGTTCTAATTCAGAGTCGGAGCATGCATCTAACTCAGAAACCCTCATCTCGGGCACCAGCGACTGCTCGGCCCGACACTCACTTGTGTTGTGAGTGGAGCTCTTATGGAACTCACACCACTTTCCCGTGTCCTTCTTTGGCTTTGTGGTGTTGTTATTTGCTTGTGGCTTCGATAGGTTGTCTTGAGTCTCCATGCATTGGCTCTGTCCTTTGTTCTACAGTTTGGGAGCACCCTTCCCTTGCTTTTGATTTGCAGATCCAAAGTCTCGCTTCTTCTGCTTGAATTTCTGCTCAATCTTGGCAGCATACCGATATGTCGTACCAAGCGAGGAGATGTCGAGGAACTCCATTTCCTCCTGAATGTATCTTTGTAGACAACTGTGATACTTTAGCACCAGATATTTCTCTGAATCTTTGATACCCAATTTGGTGCGCAGGGTATGGAATAGATTCATCAGCTCATGCACATCTTGATCCCTTTGTTGTCGCAGCATGGTCCATTATATGTACTTTTCCTCATAGCTCCCGACGGGATAGTATTGTTCCTTGATGGCGTCTCGGAAAGAATTCCAAGTGGTTATGGTCGAGAATAGAGAGGGTTTTGTCTCGTCCTTTTTATCACAGTGGGTTTCCCACTAGTCCTTGATATGGGGGGCAGCTTTGAGGAGTGCAAAAATAATCTTCTCCCTGTCGGAAAATTCATGAACCCAGAAATATCCTTCTAATAGATTTAACCATATATCTATGGCATCGGCATCTATTTGACCCTAAAATATGGGAATGTCAAAATTTTCTTGTACCTTAAAAGGAGTCACACCTCCAGAGTGGCTG
Source organism: Pinus albicaulis (assembly GCA_034641835.2). Classification (NCBI taxonomy): domain Eukaryota; kingdom Viridiplantae; phylum Streptophyta; class Pinopsida; order Pinales; family Pinaceae; genus Pinus; species Pinus albicaulis. Next base: position 73,715,013 of record CM076571.1, on the reverse strand, counting down.
CTGGATGTAGATGCGCCACCGGTGGGCAGCCGTTGAAGGATCTGGGAAAAGTTATACATCATCGGATAACTCGAGCAATATTTTGATAGGATCTCCTACTCCCTCATCTTTCTTTTTTTCCACCATGGGCGTCCGTCGAGGTTTTCGAGGTTGATCTTGCAAATTTTCCACCAGATCGAGCCCTAACTCCTTATACCCCGACCTCGTTGGGGACATGCAAAGAAAGATCGAGAAAAAGCAGACCACTCTGATACCGGTAATCCAGATTTATGAAGGAACACAACAGAATAAACATATAACCATAAATACATAGATGCAATGAAAATAACACTTCATTTCATTAATATCAAAGAACTGAAATTTTCTTATAGACAGAATGGAAATAAAAGTAGCTAGGGCACTGGTAGCTATCTCTGAGAAGAGATGTGGCAGCTACAAGCCTCTGAACTGAGTTACAATGAGCCTTGAGGGCCTATTTATTATTTAGAAACAATGGGAAATCCTAAACAGCCAAAACCCTAACCCTAGGAGATGAAGCGCCAAAACTATGGGCCACGTTTGGGTAAATTGGTTTTTCAACTTCCTAGGGGCGTATCTTTGGCATACGATCTCCGTTTGACATCTACCATACCTCGTTAGAAACATATATCCGAGAACTACAAATTTTGAATGAGCGACATCAATCCATGGACCCATGTTCATTGGTCCATGGACCCAGGTTTCTCTACTTTTTCCCAAAAAAACATCGTTTAGGGCCTCAAAACAGCTCTGGAAATTCAGGACCTGAAAAACTGCTAAAAATAGTAAGTTGTGCCGAAACCGAAAAACTGAAAGAGATAATGGTGGGGCCCAAGTGGAATAGGCGGGTGACCACGAATATCCACCTAGATCACACCTAGTCATTAATTTCATCATTTTTTACTGGGAAAAGGCTCCTTCTCTACATAGATCACCCTCAATGGATGAGACCGAGATAGGAAACTGAGAGTGAGAGTGTGGATCTACCAATGACTGCAAATTTTGGAATAGCTTCCCTCTTCGAAGCTCCAATTTTGAAAATTATTTGTCTGAGTTGTATTGTTGTGTATGTCGTGTAGAGACCGACTTGATTTGGGATGTTGTATCCACACATGAAATCACTCTAGGACACGACTTCCTATATCTTGTTTGTGCAACACCATGTTAAATAACAACTCCAATTATAGTTTCACAATGGACGAGGAGCACCTTGATCTCAAGGCAAGAGCCAATCCACGTCTGGTAGCAAATTTGTTTATGCCCTAGGGTTCAAAGATGAGCTTCTTCAAATCATTTTCCACCGAGGCACGCATTGGACTTCCCGATTTGTCTCCATCAGATAATGTGAAGGAGGAAGATACATATAACATGCATTTTCTATAATAGGATGATTATTATTCAGATGTTTTTGATTTGGTCTTAATACCAGCGACATCAATGTTCTCAAAAATACTGACAGTAGCAGTGACTGGTTTTTCTCTTATGGGCTTCAACTTTTTTTTAGCAGTGGGTGAAAAGGTGGAATAAAAGAAAATGGAAATTGGTTTTGTAGTGAGGGTGTTTGTTAGGTTTTTTTTTTGCTATCTTGATTTTTGTGGAATGTAAAAGGTGCATAACCAAGTGATGAATAGAGGAATATAATTAAATTAGTGGTTCTTGACACTCTTCGGTGTCGAGAGAATGTATCGTTAATTTGATTATGTGAATATGTTATTTGCTAATGGATCTTGTTGTGCTTCAGGCTTAAAGAGCATCAGATACTGGTTATGTTATGAGATCCATGCGTGTAGAATGGTCAGTTGCATAATTGAATGTTGGATACAGTCCAATATTGAGATTTTCCTTCGAGAGATTAAGAAGTGTCAATTATAAAAAGTTCATCAAATATGGTCAATGGAGGTTATGTCGTAGATGAGTTGAATGAGAATCTAAAAAATTATGGTGGTGAAAAGAGTGTTGTCCGGGACACTTCAGAGTGGGGATAAGTGTCGAGGAAGACCAACGAGACATCTGCGATTATATGTAATTTGCTGTCACGTCCCTCAATTTCACACCAAAAAAAAAAATTTAACTGTGTATATTTGCATGAACTTCACTTATACAAATATTGGTTATGTCACGGTATAACACTTCTCTCTTTTGTTGGATACTTCCTTTTGTTTTGCAACTTATGGTTTTATTAACCTTTATTTTTAAAGGCATGGGTTTCTATTTCAACACCAAGCACTTACCATAATACTTTTGCTAATATCTCAAAACTATCATGTTTGATATGAGATAATGTGTACTCATCGATCGCTTACTTGATTTTCTTTAGCTTATGGTTGTAATACATATCATTATGATTTCGTTTGTAATACATATCATTATGATTTTGTTTATGTTTCTCATGCAAACTATATATCCATCGTTCAGATTCAATAGAGGTTTGTGTTATTGTAACCACTACATCTTGTCATGGTTTCGTTGATACCCATGAGAAATCAAGTGCATATCTGAGCCATGCCATGGCATCAATACTTGTTCGCTCTTATTTACTCACTGGTTTAATGTTACGTCTTGTTAAAGGGACCTTCGTTCACTCCTCGGAACATTTCCTTTATTCTTCCGACGCCTTTCATTTGTGAGAATTGATTTACGCGTAGTTTTTCATGTGCTTCCATATGGTCTTGATGATAATGCATACCATGGGATCGATTTGAAATCCAATCGCTCGCATTTCAACGATCTTGAATTTTTCCCTGAGGTACTTGTTTCTTTGGTCTTGTCTGGGTTTGGGCATCGCCCTCCACGTGGACGGCGGAGATCCATGATAAATTAGGGTTTAGCTCAATTAAAAGTTTGATTTGTCACTCTGCAACTTTCATTTTTCACTGGTAAAAATTTATCTCAGTGAACGCCGAGGCCTCACAGTTTCACCTCTGCATTTGGTTTTGCCATCCGGCAGGTTCTTACACGAGACGGTGTCAACCTCCCAGTGCCAAGAGCCTAATCATTCAGGTAATTTCATGCTATATTATTTCGATTTAGTTAAAGGTTAAGTCCTCCTTAGAACTTGGGTAATGACACAAAATACTCTTCTGGTTTAAATTGTGGTTATGCTGGTATATTGGCCTTCGCGTTTCTTCCCATTTCTATTATAGTCGAAATATTCAGTGATTTGATAATCTCTTATATTGTATCTCGGCATACTTCCTACTTTGATTGAGCACTTGTGTTTACAGGCGTATTACTAACCTTGAATCGAAATAACATGACGTTTTTTGAGTTTTTCTTGAGTCAATATATATTTGACCATTATTGTTTCGGCCTGTGTCTATATGACGACTTCATACAGTTTCCGATTTCAATTCGTATGGGTTCTAAAAGAGATGGCATAGCATCACCACTTTAGCTGTAGCTATAAATTTGTTTTATTTTGTTATTCTGGCACCCTTACGCCTAAGACGACGTGTTTTAATTATGCGTCTCAATTTTCCCCTGTTCTCTCTCTCGAGGTTATGAGATTGTTCTCTCTCAAGGTTAAGAGGTTCTGTTTCTATATAATCTCCAGTATCGATTTATCTTTTGTTTCATGTAACGTATTCAATCATATATCGACGTCTTGTACTATATGAAAATGGTTCATTTTACACACGTATAGCTCTCCCGCGCAGAGTGAAATACCACTTCTGACGTAATACTGTGTAGAAGTATTGAATTGTAGTATGGTTAGATTTCTACGCTGTGTATAAATGTATCTAATTCGTCTCAGTTCCTCGCAGACAAAAGTCAGAAGGGACTAGGTTCTTCCTATGGTATTTGGGTAAGTATAACCCTGATCGTTTATCGAAATCTCTTATGGGCATCTTTCTCCAATTATATTCATATCTATTAACTTACTCTCTGCAATGCTTTTGCAGGTACGTTATTTACCTCACCAGTAGGTTATTGAGTATTACGTACTTATCCTTGTGATAGGACCATTATAATGATTTATTTTTCATGGTCAAAGGTCGGCGTCTATCTCCTGTCAGCCATGATGTTTGAATCCATTTCTTACTTAGCTTAGTTCATAGTTTTGCACGAGGATGAGTTATCTCCATTTTTTTTTTGTAGTATTAAATTCAGCCAGAGGCTGGGACTATTAATACTTTTTCATTCAGATGATAAAAAATTATGAACAATTAAATTCTCGAATGTCATTATAGAACTATGCTAGCTGGTTTCTATAAGTGGCTTTAGCATTTGATATATATATATATATATATATATATATAAATATATGTATGTATGTATGTATAATGCATCTCTCCTTCAGCTCGGTGATTATTGACAACTCCAAAATATTTTTTTTTTTGTCAATACTCCTGTTAATTATTTTTCCTTTCCATAATGATCTGCCTAAGTATAATTGAAGAAAGTAATAAGTTTGCTAGCCTCATTTTTACTTCCTATCCCTTATCATGATAATAACATAATTGACTATAAGTCCCTTGTTGTAAGAGTTTTTAAGTCTGAAATTTCTCAGTACATGAGAATTTTCCATTTCTACAGAGTTCATAATTCCAGGTGTATTTTATCAATCCAATAGGGTTCTCTCTGTAGCTTGAGGTTTCATTATAATAGGCACCTATAATGTTTTCGGCAATTATATATTTATAATGGTTCTTACATAACAGTTTCAGTATATGTAGTGTTTGACTACACTTCTAAACATTACATAGATCTGATGGAGAATTTACTTGTTATCTTTCACAGCTTGTATCATCTGCATGCATGTCATAGAGGTTCACAGACACAGCTTATACTATCCAGTAATTTGTTCAGTTTAGACTCTTGCTTTGTGAAAGATATTAACTCCAGTTTGGTATATATGTAACTCTCAGACCAAAATTGTTTGCATGATGAGTAAACATGTTTAACCCGGTTTCTGTACTATCTAAATATATATATATATATATATATATATATATAGATATATATATATATATATATATATATATATATATATATATATATACATATACATACACACATATATATATGGCACTAAAATCTATAGAGGGTAATACATATATATATATATAGACATGTATTGTTAATTTGGAAAGCCACAGTGCCTTACTTCAATTAGTGAATTCATTCAATCTATAGATCTACACTGCATGCACTGTACTTCCACTACACATTTGTTTTATGGCATTCACTGATCTACTTCTATTTTTAACAGAAATAGATTAAAGTTACAAAATTATAAATTATGAGGTAACATAATCTCCAGATTTAAACCAGGGAAAGGTTTAGAGTTTCTGGCTGATTTGTCCTCATATGGATGGTTCCTACAACTATGCAGAACTGAGAGAGTTTAATTACTCTACTATTCTGTAAATGTATGGAACACTAGCACAAAACAAAACATTTTAAGTAGTATGAAGCTATAATCATTAACCTTTACACTCAACAACAAATAGTTTTAATCATTCATAACACTGTGAGAATACCACTTTGGTACTTGACCAGTCCTCCCAACCGTAGAGTCCCTCTATCTCCATAACTCACCCCCGAGCGGAGATCATTTCCATTGCAGACCAACCACTAATCTACCCAGGGATAGCTTATTTAAGCTTTTTCTCCCCAAAGCATGTTTCTAATTCTGCATCCAGAATAACAGGATGCTTTTCTTCCTGTTTGCCTAGGCTTCCCTATTTAAGGAATTTTAAAGCTGATTTCTTCCTTTCACAGCTTTTTACCTCTTCCCAACTACTCTCCACCTCATTGGGGAAACTAGATTTTCCTCAAAATCTAATTTGGAAATAAATTCTTTCAAGGATTTTTGAAAGATTTTTGGGGAAATATTTGCCTCTATCCATCCTCATGGATTTAGCAAGTGATCTCACAATTCATTTGGTCAATCTGCATAGCATTATTTTTTTTTTATTTCAATAATGAAATATTTAATTACATCCACAAAATACTTATCCATTTGGGGTCCACTCCCCTTAGGATTAAAGTTCAAATGTCTAGCTTTGAAATAAAAACATAACCTAGGAGTGTTACATATTCCCCCTCTAAAAGTAAACACCGTCCTCGGTGTTGATATCTAAGTACTAGAGTTCATTTTTTTCCAAACAAAAATGGATATTTTTCCATCATTTCAGCTTCTCTTTCCTAGGTAGTTTCTTCATCAGTAAAGTGCTTCCACTGCACCTTTACTCTTGCTATCGTCCGATTCCTCAATTCAATTTCTTCCCGCTCCAATATTTGAAGCGGTTCTGGGAGGAACTCCCCTTCTGGTTCCACCTGTATCACATTCCAATCAACTATGTGAGAAGCATCATGTACATATCTTTTTAATAATGAAACATGAAACACATCATGAACTCTAACATGGGGCGGTAAGGCCAGCTTGTAAGCCACTGGTCCCACCCTTTCTAACACTTCAAAAGGACCACAATATCCAGGGGCCAGTTTTGCACAACTTCCAGCATAAAGTGTGCTCTTTTTGGGTTTAATACATAAATACACATGTTCTCCCACTTTAAATTCTCGATGTACCCTCTTCTTATCAACATAGTTTTTCTGGTGATCTTGTGTTGTCTTGATGTTTCTTAGTATTTGTTTAAAAATTCTTTCCATCTCTTGTAAGGCATCTGGTCCCAACATTAGTTTATCCTCATGTTGGCTCCAGCTCAAAGGAGTACAGCATTTCCTTCCATAGAGAGCTTCAAACAGAATCATCTTGATGGAGGATTGATAGCTATTATTATAGGAAAATTCAGCTAAATGCAAGTAGTCTTCCCATTTTGATGGCCTATCCATCACATACATTCTCAGCATATCTTCCAAAATCTGATTTGTTCTCTCTGTTTGACCGTCGGTCTGAGGGTGATAGGAAGTACTAAAATTCAACTTAGTGCCCATACCTCGAAATAGACCTTTCCAAAAAGCTGATGTGGATTTAGCATCTCTATCCGAAACAATCATCTTTGGGACCCCATGGAGCCTTACTAGTTCTTTTAGGAACACATCTGCTACTTGGGTTGTCCCAAAAGTAGATTTCACAGGTATGAAGTGTGCAGCTTTTGTTAAAGTGTCTACTACTACCATCACCAAATCGTGTTGGTATTTGGTTTTGGGTAGCCCTGTTATGAAATCTATAGAAACGGTGTCCCATTTCCATTTTGAAATTGGCAAAGGATTTAGAAGACCAACACGATGCTGATGTTCAAATTTAACCAGTTGACACTCCATGCATATAGCTAAATATTCTGCCACATCTCTTTTCATTCCTAGCAAAAACAACTTCTTTTTCAAAGCTGTTAACATTTTCTGATATCCATGATGTCCTGCATATGGCGGTTTTTGATAGTCATCTAGGATCTCTCTTTTCAAAGACTCTATATTGGGAATATATAATCTGTTTTTGTAGCAGATCAATCCTTTCTGGTTTTGAGTGTATTCAACCATCTCCTTCTTTATTATTTTCATTTGTAGATTCTCATAATTTGGATCTTGGTCTACTAGCCTTTTCACTAGTTCTTCTAAATCAAAATTTGCACTACTTCCAATGTTGTTTATGTTTTGGCAAGCATTTCTGCTCAATGCATCAGCAATTTTCTTTTCTTTTCCTTTGATATGTTTTATGTCCATATCAAATTCACTCAGAAAAGACAGCCATCTGGCATGTCTAGCATTCAAATCAGTTTGGGAAAAGAAATATTTAAGACTAATATGATCGGTCATTAATGTAAATTTATTTCCAAGAAGATAGTGTCGCCACATCTTCAAGGCATGAATAACAGCAGCCAACTCCAAATCATATGCACTATAATTTTGTTCATGTGTCTTCAATTTCCTAGATTCATATGCAATAACTAAATTTTCCTGCAAAAGGACTCCTACCAACCCCTCTCTACAAGCCTCTGTACATACAACAAATTCTTTATTAGGATCTGCAATTTTCAGTATAGGGGCTTTAGTGAGTTTTAATTTTAACTGTTCAAAACTGTTTTGGCATTTTTCAGTCCACTCAAATTTGACACCCTTTCTTTGTAGTGAAGTGATGGGATATGCTATGGCATAAAATCTCTCTACAAACTTGCGATAATAACCTGCAATCCCCATGAATGACCTCACTGTTGAAACATCAGTTGGCACAGGCCATTCTTTAATAGCCTTTATCTTTTCAGGGTCAACAGCCAACCCTTGTTCAGAAATAATATGTCCCAAGTATTGGATCTTGTCCTTATAGAATTCACATTTGCTGAATTTGGCATACAACTGGTTTTCTTTCAGAGTTTGCAACACTATCCTCAAGTGTTCTTTGTGCTCCTCCTCATTTTTGGAATAAACTAAAATATCGTCTATGAACACTATTACAAATTTATCCAAATACTTGTTTAACACACTATTCATTAAGCACATAAATGATCCAGATTTATGCAGGAATGCAAAAAAATATAGAAATAATCATGAACATAGAGATGCAGTGGAAATAATGCTTCATTTCATTAATATCAAATAACAGAAATATGCTTACAGGCATAATGGAAATAAAAGAGCTAGGGTGCTGGTAGCGAATCTCTGAGAAGAGATGTGATAGCTACAGACCTCTGAACTGTGTTACAATGAGGCTCGAGGGCCTATTTATTGTTGAGAAACAATGTAGAATCTGAAACGTCCAAAAACCTAACCGTAGGAGATGAGGCGCCAAAACTGTGGGCGCCCATTTGGGTAAATTGGTGGTTCAACTTCCCGAGGGCATAACTTTGGCACCCGATCTCCGTTTGACGCGCTCAATAGCTCGTTAGAAAGATCTATCCGAGGACTTCAATTTTTGAACGAGCAACATCGGTCCATGGACCCATGTTGCTCTCCGTTTTCTCAAAAAATGTCGTTTAGGGCCTCAAAACGGCTCCGGAAGTTCAGGACCCGAAAAACTGCTAAAAATAGTAAGTTTTGTTGCAACTTGAAAATTGAAAGAACTGAAGATGGGGGTTCAAATGGAATAGGTGGGTGGCCACCAATATCCACCTGGATCATTAAGCCCCAAAAACGGCTCCGAGAGTGGAGGACCCGAAAACCTGCTAAAAATAGTAAGTTGTGCTGAATGTGAAAATCTGCAAGAATTGATGGTGCTGGTCCAAATGGAATAGGTGGGTGGCCACCGATATCCACCTGGATCATTCCTCCCTCCTTGGGAAGCAATGGTCCCCATTGCGTTGAGATCCTCCATGAGATGAGGAAAATTCTATTGAACTGAGTATTAGATGTGTTGAAGATGTCATGGACCTGCGGGTGGACATGCTGGATGCGTTTAGTAAATTTGGTTTCTTTATCGGCCTCATACAGTACATGTTTGGATTCTGTATGTGTAGTTGCAGGATGTATGGAAACATCAGGTGGTGGTGCATTGGGAGTCAGATCAATGGAGTGCTTGTCCTGACAGTGTAGAGGAACCTCTATGAGTGGGGAGAAATTGTCATCGTATTCCTCCATGACTTTGTCCATCTGCTGCAGCCGTGAAAGGGAGCCCTGTTTCGAGGTTGTGGCCACAATATTCTTCTTTCCCTGTGAGTGAGTCGTAAGAAAAATGAATTTCCTGGTCTGGGAAACAATCTTACTGCGTTGTTTTGCAGTAGTCAAAGAGATGGCAGGAGGCGGTACTACCTCCGGTATCCTGTACAAGTTATTTCCCAAAGTAATAATAACAGCACGAGGCCTAGACTCATACACAACATGTCACCTCCACAAGTATGGTTGGCCCAATAATACATCAGCTACATCAAGAGGAGCAACATCACACAATACCTCATCCGTGAATGGCTTGATACTGTATGGAAGTCGGCACTGCTGGCGGATGCGGAGATCTCTCTCTGGGTGGAGCCACCCGATGGTATACGGCTGCGGGTGTACTATGGTTGGTAGGCCGAGCCGCTTCACGACGTCTGCTGAAATGAGGTTCTTTTGGCTTCCGCTATCGACGAGAAACTGCAGCGGAGAACCCTTCACCCACATCTGCGACTGGAAGAGGCGCTCCCCCTCCTCTGGATCCTCTGGACCCTCCTTCTGGATCTTGGTGGTGGCAACAATGGCACTGGGATCCGCATCAATGATATGCTTCCCTTTGTCATTACCTTTGTCTGGTTCTAACTCAGGATCAGAAAATGCATCTGATTCGGGTGCCTTTAGTTCAGCCACCAAAGATTGTTTGGCCCGACACTCGTTTGTGCTGTGAGTGGGGCTGTTATGAAATTCACACCACTTCCCTGTTTCCTTCTTTGGATTTGTGGTATTGTTCTGAGTCGCATTGCTTTGGCCTTGCCCCTTGTTCTTCGGTTCGGGGGCACCTTTCGGATTCGCAGATCCAAAGTCTCGCTTCTTTTGCTTAAATTTATGCTCGATCTTGGCGGCATAGCGATATGCCATGCCAAGCGATGTAATGTCGAGGAACTCCATTTCCTCCTGAATGTGTTTGTGCAGACATCCGCGGTACTTGAGCACCAAATGTCTCTCTGAATCTTTAATACCCAACTTTGTGCGCAGGGTATGGAACAGATTCGTCAGTTCGTGCACATCTTGATCCTTTTGTTGCCGTAGCGTGGTCCATTGGATGTATTTGTCCTCATAGCTCCCCACAGGGTAATATTGTTCCTTGATGCCGTCTCGGAACGAATTCCAAGTGGGTGTGGCCGAGAACAGAGAGGGTTCCCCTTCGCCCTCTTGCTCACGGTAGGTTTCCCACCAGTCTTTTACATGGGGGGCAGCTTTGAGGAGTGCAAAAATAATCTTTTCTCGGTCAGAGAAGTCATGGACCGAGAAATACCCTTCCAACGAATTTAACCATTTGTCTACAGCGTCTGCATCTATTTTTCCTTCAAATATAGGAATGTCAAAGTTTACATGTACCTTGAAGGGAGTGGCGCCTCCAGAGTGGCTGTTGGATGCAGATGCGCCATATGTGGGCAGTCGTTGAAGGATTTGAGCAAAGTTATCCATCATCATGTTCCTTTGTTTCTCGAGGGCCTCCTCGAGCAGTATTTTGATAGGATCTCCTGCTCCCTCTTCTTTCTTTTCTTCTGCCATGGGAGGTCGTCGGGGTTTGCGAGGCTGATCTTGCAAGGGTTCAACCAGATCGAGCCCTAACTCCTTATACCCTGACCATGTTGGGGACATGCAAAGAAAAGCAAATAAAGAGCATACCCGCTCTGATACCACTGATCCAGATTTATGCAGGAACGCAAAAAAATATAGAAATAATCATGAACATAGAGATGCAGCGGAAATAATGCTTCATTTCATTAATATCAAATAACAGAAATATGCTTACAGGCATAATGGAAATAAAATAGCTAGGGTGCTGGTAGCGAATCTACCGAGAAGAGATGCTGATGGCTACGGACCTACAGTAGCTATTGATAGGCTCGAGGGCCTATTTATTATTTAGAAACAATGTCGAATGCGACGTAACCTAACCGTAGGAGATGAGGCGCCAAAACTGTGGGCGCCCGTTTGGGTAAATTGGTGGTTCAACTTCCCAGGGGCATAACTTTGGCACCCGATCTCCGTTTGACGCGCTCAATAGCTCGTTAGAAAGATCTATCCGAGGACTTCAATTTTTGAACAAGCAACATGGTCCATGGTCCATGGACCCATGTTGCTCTATGTTTTCCCAAAAAAATGTCGTTTAGGGCCTCAAAACGGCTCCGGAAATTCAGGACCCGAAAAACTGCTAAAAATAGTAAGTTTTGTTGCAACTTGAAAATTGAAAGAACTGAAGACGAGGGTTCAAATGGAATAGGTGGGTGGCCACCAATATCCACCTGGATCATTAAGCCCCCAAAACGGCTCCGAGATTGGAGGACCCGAAAACCTGCTAAAAATAGTAAGTTGTGTTGAATGTGAAAAGCTAAAGGAATTGATGGTGCTAGTCCAAATGGAATAGGTGGGTGGCCACCGATATCCACCTGGATCAATAAAGGTGGCAGGAGCATTTTTCAAACCGAAAGGTAGGACTACAAATTTGTAGTGACCATACCTGGTCCAAAAAGTTGATTTGCTAATGTCTTCCTCCTTAATTATGAGATGATGGTAACGAGTCCTTAGATCAATCTTATAAAATACTGAAGCTCCTCTTACCTGATCAAAAATATCATCAATTCGAGGCAAAGGGTATCTATTTTTAATTTTCCACTTATTCAGTTGACGATAATCAATGGAAATTCTAAAGGTTCCATCCTTTTTCTTCACGAACAGCACTGGTGCTCCCCAAGGAGACACACTGGGTCTAATATAACCTTTATCCAGCAATTATCTTGCAATTGCATTTTTAGCTCCATGAGTTCGGGGGGGGCTCATTCGATAAGGGGCTCGGGAAATAGGTGTTGCTCCCGGCACCAAATCAATTGAAAAGCCAATCTCTCTTTTTGGGGGAAGATGAGGAATCTCATCTGGAAAAACTTCCTTAAACTCTCTCACCACTGGCAATTTATCTAGTAGGTTTTCTTCAGGTTGCTGTTCTATTTCCTCAACATGTACTGCATATGCTTGGTATCCTTTCCTAGCTGTTATTTTTATTTTCAGTGCTGATATTTGTCTTACAGAGATGGGTTTTGGTTTCCCCTTGACAATAAAAGATTTCCCCTCTTCATCTATGCAATGCAGAGTTTTATCCCAATAGTTCATAATGGCCTTTCTCTTTTCCAGCCAGTCCATTCCTATCACCAAATCATATGAGCCTAAGGGTAGAATGTTTAAATTCACTTCGGTCTGAAAATCATTTAATTTAATTGTTGTTTGAGGTAACTTATGAGTTACTTTTCTTTTGGTGCCAGTGGCTAACTACACCAACCAGGACTGCTGAAATTTTTTAGTTTTGAGATTGCATTTTTCTACCACTTGTGGGCTAATGTAACTCAAAGAAGCACCTGGATCAATTAAAACAGTGACAGATTGGTCAGAAATCTTACCTTCCATTTCAACCATGGTAGCTTGGTGTTCTGCTTGTTGATTCTCCAAAGCTGCACTGATGGTGGGTATATTTCTTGCTATGTCATTCATTGTGGTAGCTTCTCGATCTCTCATAATCATTTGAATGTTTTGGTGGGGACAATCTCTCAAGAGATGAGGTTCTCCACATCCCCAGCATTTTAAAGGCTCTCTCATTTTAACTTCACCTTCCTTCTTATTTTCTCCATCTAGTTGCTTGGAACCAACTTGAGACTGAACAATTTGGCTTTCCTTTCGTTTTTCAAATTTCTTCCGCTGATGATCCCTGCCAAATTTATTCAAATAAGCTGGTTTCCGTTTCTTTCCTTTGACCTCACCCTTGTTTACCCAACTTTTCCCATGCTCACCTTTTCCTTTAAACTACTGGTAGCACAATCTAGCTTTCCTAATAGCTTTGTCCATATTTTTTGGATTATCAAATTCTATTTTCTCCTTGTACACAGCAGGCAAACAGTTCAGAAATTGTTGCATGTTTTCCTTCTCTTCACGAATGTAAGGAACATACCTTAATATATTTGTAAATTTGGTGAAAAACTCATCAATGGTGAGTTTTCCCAGTCTAATTTCATGGAACTCCTTTGCTTTATCACCGTAATAACGCTCATTCAAATAACGGTTCTTAAACTTGATTTGGAAATCTTCCCAAGTAATTGTCTTTTCATCAATGGCATGAAACATTTTCGTCTCTTCCCACCACAAGGTAGACTTACCTTGTAGCTGGTAGACAACTAACCTGGCCTTCAGATTGATTTCATATTCATAGACCTGGAAATACTTAATCATGCTCAACAACCAGGCTTCAGCATCTTCCTCCTTCTCTCCATCATAGGAGGGAGGTTTGATCTTTCGGAATTCCCCCTGTAATTCCTTTTTCTACTTATATTGATGCCTAACAGCATCATATTCCTCAGACTCATCATTATTCCTCTTTCCAGAACCTTCACCCTCTTGGTTGTTCCGTGAAGTTAATTCTCTGATGAGCCTTTCATGCTCCTCACGAGCTAATGACAATATGTCATTCTGGCTTCTTAGCTTAGCCATTTCTCGTTGCAAACTTTGCAACATAGCCATCACCAGAGTGTTGGGATCTGGTGTGTTATCTTCCTCACGCAGATCAACATAAATTTCATCACTTCCAGCCATTGGAATTTTCTGTTTCAGCACCACACTGTACACTAAACAACACAGATCAGTAATAAATAAAAAATAAAAAAATCAACAATAATAATTTATACAATGAGCACACAACAACAGTGAACACAATAAAAACAGCCGATTTTTATGTAACATGAGCTCTAATACCATTTGTCACGTCCCTAAATTTCACACCAAAAAAAAAATTTAACTGTGTATATTTGCATGAACTTCACTTATACAAATATTGGTTATGTCATGGTATAACACTTCTCTCTTTTGTTGGATACCTCCTTTTGTTTTCCAACTTATGGTTTTATTAACCTTTTATTTTAAAGGCATGGGTTGCTATTTCAACACCAAGCACTTACCATAATACTTTTGTTAATATCTCAACACTATCACGTATGATATGAGATAATGTGTACTCATCGATCGCTTACTTGATTTTCTTTAGCTCATGGTTGTAATACATATCATTATGATTTCGTTTGTAATACATATCATTATGATTTCATTTATGTTTCTCATGCGAACTATATTTCCATCGTTCAGTTCAATAGAGGTTTGTATTATTGTAACCACTACATCTTGTCATGGTTTCGTTGATACCCATGAGAACTCGAGTGCATATCTGAGCCATGCCACGGCATCAGTACTTGTTCGCTCTTATTTAATCACTGGTTTAATGTTACGTCTTGTTAAAGGGACCTTCGTTCACTCCTCGGAAGATTTCCTTTGTACTTCCGACACCTTTCATTTGTGAGAATTTATTTACGCATAGTTTTTCATGTGCTTCCATATGGTCTTTATGAGAATGCATACCATGGGATCGATTTGAAATCTTATCGCTCGTATTTCAACGATCTTGAATTTTTCCCTGAGGTACTTGTTTCTCTGGTCTTGTCCGGGTTTGGGCATCGCCCTCCACGTGGACGGCAGAGATCCATGATAAATTAGGGTTTAGCTCAATTAAAATTTTAATCTGTCACTCTACAACTTTCATTTGTCACTGGTAAAAATTTATCTCAGTGAACACCGAGGCCTCATGGTTTCACCTCTGCGTTTGGTTTTGCCATCCGGTGGGTTCTTACACGAGACGATGTCAACCTCCCAGTGCCGAGAGCCTAATCATTCAGGTAATTTCATGCTATATTCTTTCAATTTCAGTTAAAGGTTAAGTCCTCCTCAGAACTTGGGTAATGACACATAATACTCTTCTGGTTTAAATTGTGGTTACGCTGGTATATTGGCCTTCGCGTTTCTTCCAATTTCTGTTATAGTTGAAGTATTGAGTGATTTGATAATCTCTTATATTGTATTTCGGTGTACTGCCTACTTTGATTGAGCACTTGTGTTTACAGGCATATTACTAACCTTGAATCAAAATTTCATGACTTTTCTTGAGTTTTTCTTGAGTCAATATATATTTGACCATTATTGTTTCGGCCTGTGTCTGTATGACGACTTCATACAATTGCTGATTTCGATTCATATGGGTTCTAAAAGAGATGGCATAGCGTCGTCGCTTTAGCCGTAGCTATAAATTTGCTTTATTTTGTTATTTTGGTACCCTTACTCCTAAGTAGACGCGTTTTAATTATGCATCTCAATTTGCCCTTGTTCTCTCAATCAAGGTTACGAGATTTTTCTCTCTCGAGGTTAAGAGGTTTTGTTTCTATATAATCTCCAGTATCGATTTATCTTTTTCTTAATGTAAAGTATTCAAGCATATATCAACGTCTTTTAATATATGCAGATGGTTCGTTTTACACACGTATAGCTCTCCTGTGCAGAGTGAAATACCACTTCTGACGTAATACTATGTAGAAGTATTGAATTCTAGTATGGTTAGATTTCTACGCAGTGTATACATGTATCTAATTCGTCTCAGTTGCTCGCAGAAAAAAGTCAGAAGGGACCGGGTTCTTCCTATGGTCTTTGGGTAAGTAGAACCCTAATCATTTATCGAAATCTCTTATGGGTGTGTTTCTCCAATTATATTCATATCTATTAACTTATTCTCCACAATGCTTTTGTTGGTACGTTATTTACCTCACCAGTAGGTTATTGAGGATTACGTACTTATCCTTGTGATAGGACCATTATAACGATTTATTTTTCATGGTCATAGGTCGGCATCTATCTCTTGTCGGCCATGATGTTTGACTACATTTCTTACTTAGCTTAGTTCATATTTTGGAAAGAGGATGGGTTACCTCCCTTTTTTTTTGTAGTATTAAATTCGGCCAGAGGCTGGGACTGTTAATACTTTTTCATTCAGATGATAAAAATTTCTGAACAATTAAATTCTCGAATGTCATTATAGAACTATGCTCGCCGGTTTCTATAAGTGGCTTCAACATTTGATATATATATATATATATATATATATATATATATATATATATATATATATATATATATATATATATATATATATATATATATATATATATATATATGTATATGTATATGTATATGTATATATGTATATATGTATATATACATATATATGTATATACATGTATATGTATATATATGTATATGTATGTATATATGTATAATTCATCTCTCCTTCAACTTGGTGATTATTGACAACTCCATAATATATTTTTTTTTGTCAATACTCCTGTTAATTATTTTTCCTTTCCATAACGATCTGCCTAAGTATAATTGAAGAAAGTAATAAGTTTGCTAGCCTCAGTTTTACTTCCTGTCCCTTATCATGATAATAGCATAATTGACTATAAGTCTCTTGTTGTAAGAGTCTTTAAGTCTGAAATTTCTCAGTACATGAGAATTTTCCATTTCTACAGAGTTCATAATTCCAGGTGTATTCTATGAATCCAATAGGGTTCTCTCTGTAGTTTGAGGTTTCATTATAATAGGAACCTATAATGTTTTCTGCAATTACATATTTATAATGGTTCTTACATAACAGTTTCATTATATGTAGTGTTTGAATACACTTCTAAACATTACATAGATCTGATGGAGAATTTGCTTGTTGTCTTTCACAGCTTGTATCATCTGCATGCATGTTATAGAGGTTCACAGGCATAGCTTATAATTTCCAGTAATTTGTTCAGTTTATACTCTTGCTTTGTGAAAGATATTAACTCCAGTTTGGTACATATGTAACTCTTAGACCAAAATTGTTTGCATGATGAGTAAACATGTTTAACCCGGTTTCTGTACTATCTAAATATATATATATACACATATATATATATGGCACTAAAATCTATAGAGGGTAATACATATATATATATATATATATATATAGACATGTACTGTTAATTTGGAAAGCCACAGTGCCTTACTTCAATTAGTGAATTCATTCAACCTATAGATCTGCACTGCATGCACTGTACTTCCACTACACATTTGTTTTATGGCAGTCACTGATCTACTTCTATTTTTAACATAAACAGATTAAAGTTACAAAATTATAAATTATGAGGCAACATAATCTCTAGATTTAAACCAGGGAATGGTTTAGATTTTTTGGCTGATTTGTCCTCATATGGATGGTTCCTACAACTATGCAGAACTAAGAGAGTTTAATTACTCTACTATTCTGTAAATGTATGGAACACTAGCACAAAACAAAACATTTTAAGTAGTATGCAGCTATAATCATTAACCTTTACACTCAACAACAAATAGTTTTAATCATTCATAACACTGTGAGCATACCACTTTGGTACTTAACCAATCCTCCGAACCGTAGAGTCCCTCTATCTCCAGAACTCACCCCTGAATTGAGATCACTTCCATTGCAGACCAACCACTAATCTGCTCAAGAATAGCTTATTTAAGCTTTTGCTCCCCAAAGCCTGTTTCTAATTCTGCGTCCAGAATATCAGGATGCTTTTCTTCCTGTTTGCCTAGGCTTCCCTATTTAGGGACTTTTAAAGCTGCTTTCTGCCTTTCACAGCTTTTTACCTCTTTCCAACTACTCTCCACCTCATTGGGGAAACTATATTTTCCTCAAAATCTAATTTGGAAATAAATTCTTTCAAGGATTTTTGAAAGATTTTTGGGAAAATATTTGCCTCTATCCATCCTCATGGATTTAGCAAGTGATCTCACAATTCATTTGGTCAATCTGCACAGCATTATTTTTTTTCAATTTCCATAATGAAATATTTAATTACATCCACAAAATACTTATCCATTTGGGGTCCACTCCCCTTAGGATTAAAGTTCAAATGTCTAGCTTCGAAAGAAAAACATAAGCTAGGGGTGTTACATTTGCATTTCTTGTAATAATCTTTCTAATGATGTAAATGTAAGCATTAAAGGGGGAGCTTGGAATAATGCTTACATTAAATAGGTAGGATTGGGTTGTTGGTTTTTGGAGTTTTGTTGAGAGAAACAATATTCTCCTTGTTTGGAATCTGTTAGATCTCATGAGCACTATTTATGTGGCTTGTAATTTGGCTTTGTGATGAATATACTAATTGATTTGTGAATAATTTTTACACCATATCTACTCCTCCATTTTTCTTGTTTAACCAACCAACACTTCTAAATGAAATCTTCTAACTATTAAGCCAAAGTATTCTTGGAAACGCTTCAAAACTTTCTCTTAGTGAGATGAGATAGTGACAATGATAGATAAAATTCACCCTTTTCTAGTTTAACCAACCAACACTTCTAAATGAGATCTTCTAGCTCTTAAGCCAAAGTCTTCTCGAGAACCCTTCAAAATATTTCCCGAGTGAGAGGGGATAATGACAACAATAGATAAAATTTTCCCTTGGTGAAAATCACAGATCTTGTTATTCGTTCCTAACACTGAAGTTTCCAACACCTCCTCTACCAACAAGCCTTCCAAAACTCAACTTTGATACCTCCTCTACCTATAGGCCTTAGCTAACCAAGGTTCTCAAAACCCTAAAATATTACCTTGAGTTCAATTGAATATTTGAATGAGAAAATACCATTTATGGAGAGGAAAGGATATGTAACAAAAAGATCAACCAATGAGATATTGTTAATATTATATTTATAGTTCAAGGCTTCAAGTGATTACTCTTAAGTTATTATCTGAATGGGGCAGAAGCATCAAAGAGTGGTGAATTAAAGGACGCTATTACGCTATTATTAGAGAATGCTATTACGAAATGTCAGAACATGCTTGAACGCTACCATACATACACTGTCGGGTGTATGTGAAAAAACTTAATTAAGTTCCCTTCAAAGCATCCAAAGGTTGACAATACAATTATGCGAGCTGGCATAACATGGTGGAATGAAAAAAGCTGAGTAAAGAGTTTGCAATAATTTTTGGAATGTAAAAAACTGACTAAATATTTTGCAATAATTTACAAATTTATGAATTATGAAGTAAAACCAAATTTCGGAATTCTAAATCTACAATCACATCAAATTTTCAAAATGACCACACAGAAATAAGGGGCAACTGCGTACGCGCATCTGATCGAACACGGGAAAGTCAACCTTTGACTTGGACATGTGTATTTGACCTTTCCTCGTCAAATTCTGCAATCAAGTCGCTCTTAGAACTATGTGAATCGATGAATTTAAGGAATCGATGAAAAACTCGATTTCATTTTTTCTTAGAATTTGACTTAGCCGCAGTTGTTGATTTGGTCTTGGTCTGCTATTCAAGCTAAAAATATTTATTCAGTAAGGATCTTTCCTTTCCCAGACCTGCCCTTGCCCCTTTGTCTATAAATGCAATGTTCTGGTTGCATTCCTATTGCAATCTATAACCATTTTGTCTTACTCTCTTGAATACCAGATCAACATAACGTATGAGACTCTCTGTTACATTTGATTTGCATGACCGTCACCTGCAGTGATATTTTCAATAACCCTCACGTTTTGTTTTATCGAAGATCAATCATGAAGATAGCAACCAAATTGTTGGTACCCTTTCTTTTTATTTCAGTAGCAGCGCTAGTATTGAATGAGGGTTCAGTTCACGCAGGCAGAGTCTTGAATGTTGAAAATATTAAAGTCACCTGCCAGCCTTGGGCAGTGACAAGAAGAAAAAGTACAAAGGTAGCAGCAACAACAGAGATTGAGTGCGCAGCACTCTGCATTGAAGAAGAATGGGAATGAATTAATTTTGATGGGTCGCAGCCATAGATTGCAGATGAAATTAATTTGGTGATGGGCGGAGCCGTTCTTCACAGAGGAAGGATGAAGATTTTGTAGATCTTTTCTACGAAGGAGCAGACTAAATTAAAAACAGTCGTTTCGGGCTTTAAATTCCTTTAACAACCAGATTGAATGAAATTGTTTTAACAGGCGGAAGTCCTTTTATTTTTGAATTGGCGGACAAGTGGTCCCCACCACTTATGTGCCAATCGGAATCGAAACTTTTGTTGGAGCAGTGTCTTGTTGATATGGGAGAGTTCCGCAAGGCGGAATGTTTTAATACAAACAAAACATATAACAATCACCCCCACAGCAGCGGAGGCCCGTGGGTCCACAAGACCACGTGGCAGAAATGTATTGAATCGATTTATTTCAATCGGAAGGTTTCAATCGGCGGGATTTTATTGTGCGCCCCGATCAGGGCGGATCCGATTGCAGCGGAAGGATCGGAGGTCATGTTCCGATCGCAATCGAAAGATTGAATGGGACACAGACTTTGTTGTCAAGTCATTGCCCGATTGTCGATTGTCGATTGCCTTTCCAATCGGAAGCGGAAGATCGGAGGATGTGTTTCCAATCGGAATCGAAAAATTGAATGGAACACAAAGTTTGTTGTCTAGATATTTGCCGATTGTCGATTGTCGACTATGAAAGTGGTCCCCACTTTTATATGTCGCGCCATATAAAGTTTTTTCATATTTTTGTAATGTTTTCCTATGTATTTTGTTTTTATGTTTTATGACCGCCGCGCCATATATATAAAGTAAAAAGGACCGCACATGTAATGTATTATGGTATTGTATTGTGAACCGCTGTGTGAGCCCGCAGGCAAGAGAAAACACAGTAAGACCATTACAACATTGTTTTGTGCGCCTTTTGAGAGACAGAGAGCATTGTTTTGAAGATCTGTGCACTGCGTCTGTAGCAGTCACCTTTGTTGTTATCCCTCTCTTTAGAGGAAGAATCTGTATCAGTTTTTGAAAGGAATAGAAATTTGTTTTAAAGTCCTGAAAACTTTGTCTCCTGTCAAGTTGTTTAAATTACTCTGTGTTGTAGAGGGGAGTTTATATTCTCTCCACTGTTTGCTTGGAATTTCCCAAAATTTCAACATGGTATCAGAGCTAGTCTAGGCTCTTTGAAGATTTCAAAGAAGCTGAAGAAGAAAACCTGTTGCAGCGTTTCTCTCCAGCAGCGTGAAAAGCTCAACAGTAGTCAAGGTCAGGTATTTCTCAAAGATAATAGTGTTGTTGCTCTGTATTTAAAGAAGTTTGTTCTTTCAGTAAAGGAAAGACAGTTTGCTTAAAGTCTGAGTTCAGTTTAAGAAGCAATGGTTGGACCAAGAACTGGTATGAATCTTGGAAGTGTTCAGCTTCCACAGTTTAATGGAAAGAACTATGATTATTGGGCCATTACCATGAGAGCCCTGTTTGTCTCACAAGACTTGTGGGAACTAGTAGAAGATGGTTTCACAGAACCAGCTGATGAGCAGGCTTTTAATGCCTTAACTCAAGCAGAGAAAGATGTATTGAAGAATAATAGGAAGAAGGATGCCAAAGCTCTCTTCTGTTTGTATCAAGATGTAAATGAGAGTGTGTTTCCAAGGATAGTAGCAGCTAAGAAATCCAAGGAGGCATGGGAAACTCTGAAAGTAGCCTATCAGGGTATGGAGAAAGTTAAGACAACAAAGTTTCAGTTGCTGAGAAGAGATTTTGAAACTCTTTGCATGAAAGAGTCAGACAGTGTTGATACATTCTTTACACATATGATTGGGATTGTAAATCAGATAATATCCCATGGAGAAACTCTTGAAGATAGAAGTATTGTGGAGAAATTTTTGAGATGCTTACCCTCAAAGTTTGATGTTATTGTTACCACCATAGAAGAGACCAAAGATCTCTCACTGTTCACAGTAGATGAACTTCATGCCTCACTGATAACTCATGAACAAAGATTGAGCAGAGATGAACACTCATCTCTTGAGCATGCCTTCAAGACCCAGATGCCTTCAGGAAGAGGAAGAGGTCAAAGAAAAGGAAGAGGAAGAGGCAGAAGCCAGAATAGAGGTGGAAGAGACAACTCTTCACATTCACATGGAGGGAGCAACAGTCAAAGCCAGAGCCACGGCCAATGCAACAGCCAGCAAGGTGGACATCAACACCAACATGCTCAAGGACAAAGGTATGACAAATCCAATGTCCAATGTCATTATTGCAAGAAATATGGGCACTATGCCAATGAATGTAGAAAGAAGAAAAATGACATGAAGAATAGGCAGAATGCTAATGTAGCAAAAGAGGAAAAGAACCCAAGTAATGTGCTGTTAGCTTGTAATGTAGCACAAGATAAAAATGATGATGTTTGGTTCTTAGATTCTGGATGTAGTAATCATATGACTGGAAACAGAGAAATGTTTGCCAATCTTGATGAAGAAGTCAAATCTGAAGTGACCACAGGGACTGATACTAAAATATCTGTCAAAGGGAAAGGCAGAGTAAGTATCCGTGCAAGGAATGGGGAGCAAAAATTTGTCCCTGATGTGTATTATGTTCCAGGTCTGAAATGTAATCTTTTGAGCGTTGGGCAGCTCATAAACAAAGGTTACAATGTTATATTCAAAGATGATGTGTGCACCATAAAAGATATTCCTCCAAGTAAGAAAATTATTGCTGAAATACAAATGATCAGCAATAGAATGTTTCCGCTCAAGCTCAATATTGACTTGAAGCAAAAAGGAAAGAGCATAGCAGCTGTAACTCAAGAATCCTTCCAGAAGGAAGAGAAAGATGAAAATTGGTTATGGCATTTGAGATTTGGACATCTCAATTTCGGAGGATTAAATCTGCTACACAGAAAAGGAATGGTAAGAGGTTTACCATTGATTGAAAATCCTGACAGCCTATGTGAAGGCTGCATCTTGGGAAAGTAACACAGAGAAAATTTTCCTTCAGGGAAAAGCATAAGGGCGAAAGCACCTTTGGAGATAATCCACTCATATTTATGTGGGCTGATGCAAACAGCATCTGTTTCAGGCAGCAATTACATGCTGACCTTCATAGATGACTTCACTCGAAAAGTGTGGGTCTATTTTCTAAAATATAAAAGCGAAGTATTTCAGAAATTTCGTCATTTTAAAGCTCTTGTAGAAAAACAGAGCGGACTTCACATTAAAGTCCTCAGAACTGACAGAGGAGGAGAATATATATCAAAACAATTTCTGTGTTTTTGCAGAGAGAACGGCATACACAAGCAGTTTACCACCAGGTACATGCCGCAACAGAATGGAGTTGCTAAAAGGAAGAATCGAACCATAATGGAGATGGTGAGAAGTATGCTAAAGGCAAAACACTTGCTGAATGAGTATTGGGCAGAAGAAGCAAACTGTGCTGTATACATTTTAAATAGATGCCCTACAAAAGCAGTGATGAACAAAGTTCCAGAAGAAGCGTGGA
The DNA here is from genome assembly GCA_034641835.2 of Pinus albicaulis. NCBI lineage: Eukaryota > Viridiplantae > Streptophyta > Pinopsida > Pinales > Pinaceae > Pinus > Pinus albicaulis. The sequence continues at coordinate 73,691,284 of CM076571.1, read as the reverse complement.
GTGGCAGAAAACAGGGAGTCACCCACATGAGAGTTTTTGGGTGTGTAGCATATGTACACATTCCAGACAAATTGAGAAAGAAGTTTGATAGTAAAGGGGAGAAGTGCATTTTCCTTGGATACTGTGAAGATTCCAAAGGATACAGACTGTATAACCCATCCACAAAGAAGTTTGTAATTAGCAGAGATGTGCAATTCATCGAAGAGGAAGCGTGGGATGGAAGCATTGAGAAAACAGTCAATGTCAAAAACTGTTTATCTCATGATGAAGATGATGTAGATGTGGTTGAGATTAACAACCCATCCATTGCACAACCTCCAGCAGCATAAGGACAACAAGGGACGCCTCAAGCGGCAGCAAGAACACCCTTGAGAAGAATCAGCAGTGATTCACCGAGTACACCACAAGGAGCAGAATCGAGTGCTTCATCAAGCACGGCTACACCAAGTGAAAGAGGAACAAGATTCAGAAGCCTTAGAGAAATCTATGAGCAAGGAGAAGAAAATGAAGGTATGAATTCCTTATTTGCTTTGTATTGTCAAGTTGATGATCCTATTCATTTTGAAGATGCTATTAAAGATAGAAAGTGGATAGAAGCTATGGATGATGAAATTAAAGCCATAGAGAAGAATAGAACATGGGAGTTGGTTGATCTCTCAGAAGGTAAAGAAGTCATTGGAGTTAAATGGGTATACAAGACCAAAAGCAATGCTGAAGGAAAAATAGAGAGACACAAGGCCAGACTTGTTGTCAAAGGATATAAGCAGAAGCAAGGGATTGATTATGAAGAAACGTTTGCACCAATTGCAAGAATGGAGACTGTAAGAGCAGTGCTGTCCATAGCAGCACAAAATAAATGGAAAGTATATCAGATGGATGTAAAATCCGCATTTTTAAATGGAGTTTTAATGGAAGAGGTATATGTGGAACAGCCTCTTGGATATGAGAAGAAAGGCCAAGAGCATAAGGTCTATAAATTGAAGAAAGCTCTTTATGGGCTGAAACAAGCACCAAGAGCATGGTACAACAGAATAGATTCTTATCTATTGGAGAATGGATTTGAAAAGTGTGAGGGAGAACCCACCCTCTACATCAAAGAAAAGGATGGTAAGTTATTGATTGTTGTTTTATATGTTGATGATTTAATTTTTACAGGTAATGATGATTACCTTGTAGAAAATTTTAAAACAGTCATGAAAAATGAATTTGAAATGACTGACATGGGTTTTTTAAGATACTTCTTGGGAATAGAAGTGGAGCAAGGTGAGAAAGGAATTTTTATTTCTCAAGCAAAATATGTGAATCAAGTTTTGGAAAGATTTAACATGCAGGAATGCAAAGCTGCAATTACTCCCACAGTAATGGGATGGAAGTTGAGTAAGAATGACAACAGCAAGGATGTTGATCCAAGTTTGTATAAAAGCATAGTTGGAAGCCTCATGTATTTGACTGCAACTAGGCCGGATATTATGCATGTTGTTAGTCTGATTTCCAGATTTATGGAGAAGCCAAAAGAAGCACATTGGCAAGCAGCAAAGAGAATTCTGAGGTATGTGAAAGGAACAAAAGGATTTGGTATTTTATATACAGCTTCAGAAAATTCAGAATTGGTTGGATACACTGACAGTGATTGGGCTGGAAGTGTAGATGATCGGAAGAGCACTTCCGGTTATATTTTTCATATGGGTTCAGGAGCCATTTCATGGGCTTCCAAGAAACAACCTATTGTAGCATTGTCTACAGCAGAGGCAGAATATGTGGCAGCTACAGCAGCAGCATGTCAAGCAATTTGGATGAGAAGGATGTTGAGAAGTTTGTGCCAAGAATAGGTAAAGGGCACTGTGATTTATTGTGACAATATCTCAGCTATTGCATTGTCAAAGAATTATGTGTTTCATAAAAGAACAAAGCACATAGACACAAAGTATCATTATATCAGAGAATTGGTGAATAATGGTGAAGTTGTTTTACAGCATTGTAAAACGGAGGAGCAGTATGCAGATATTTTAACTAAATCATTGGGACAGAAAACATTTGAATTTCTAAGAAAATGCCTGGGTATGATGAACAACCCAGCAGCTGACTTTAAGGGGGAGTGTTGAAAATATTAAAGTCACCTGCCAGCCTTGGGCAGTGACAAGAAGAACAAGTACAAAGGCAGCAGTAACAACAGAGATTGAGTGCGCAGCACTCTGCATTGAAGAAGAATGGGAATGAATTAATTTTGATGGGTCACAGCCGTAGATTGCAGATGAAATTAATTTGGTGATGGGCGGAGCCGTTCTTCACAGAGGAAGGACGAAGATTTTGTAGATATTTTCTACGGAGGAGCAGACTAAATTAAAAACAGTCGTTTCGGGCTTTAAATTCCTTCAACAACCAGATTGAATGAAATTGTTTTAACAGGCGGAAGTCCTTTTATTTTTGAATTGGCGGACAAGTGGTCCCCACCACTTATGTGCCAATTGGAATTGAAACTTTTGTTGGAGCAGTGTCTTGTTGATATGGGAGAGTTCCGCAAGGCAGAACGTTTTAATACAAACAAAACATATAACAATCACCCCCACAGCAGCGGAGGCCTGTGGGTCCACAAGACCACGTGGTAGAAATGTATTGAATCGATTGATTTCAATCGGAAGGTTTCAATCGGCGGGATTTTATTGTGCGCCCCGATCAGGGCAGATCTGATCGCAGCGGAAGGATTAGAGGTCGTGTTCCGATCGCAATCGAAAGATTGAATGGGACACAGAATTTGTTGTCAAGTCATTGCCCGATTGTCGATTGTCGATTTCCTTTCCAATCGGAAGCGGAAGATCGGAGGATGTGTTTCCAATCGGAATCGAAAAATTGAATGGAACACAAAGTTTGTTGTCTAGATATTTTCTGATTGTCGATTGTCGACTATGAAAGTGGTCCCCACTTTTATATGTCGCGCCATATAAAGTTTTTTCATATTTTTGTAATGTTTTCCTGTGTATTTTGTTTTTATGTTTTATGACCGCCGCGCCATATATATAAAGTAAAAAGGCCAGCGCATGTAATGTATTATGGTATTGTATTGTGAACAGCTGTGTGAGCCCGCAGGCAAGAGAAAACACAGTAAGACCATTACAGCACTGTTTTGTGCGCCTTTTGAGAGACAGAGAGCATTGTTTTGAAGATCTGTGCACTGCGTCTGTAGCAGTCACCTTTGTTGTTATCCCTCTCTTTAGAGGAAGAATCTGTATCAGTTTTTGAAAGGAATAGAAATTTGTTTTAAAGTCCTGAAAACTATGTCTCCTGTCAAGTTATTTAAATTACTTTGTGTTGTAGAGCGGAGTTTATATTCTCTCCACTGTTTTCTTGGAATTTCCCAAAATTTCAACACTGAAGAGAAATGATATAAGCACGCAAACTCATAAAAATCCCTCTGATAATCCCAATCTTCTTATCCAGGAAGTGGAAGTGGCACCATCGGGGCCGAATCCTGGTGGCAACAAAGTCACCCAATCAATATCCCAAGGCCTTATTCCATCTGATGATAAACTTAACATACGGCTCCAGAAAGGTCCCAATCCATCTGATCATAATCCCAATCTTCTTATCGAGGAGGTGGAAGTCGCACGTACTGGGCCGAATCCTGGTGGCAACAATGTCACCCAGTCAATATTCGAAGGTCTTGATTTACAGTTCCAGAGAGGTCCATTTGACACGAATAATCAGCGGTTATCAGAGTGATAGAGTAGGACACAAGTATGTTTACATAGCCATTCACATGGCAATAAAAAGCATAAGATTGTTTACATATTTCAATTAATAATTACAAAGAAACAAAATAATGTTTACACGTTAATTTGAACAGGAAGATAAGGCACTAAGCTTTTATCAAGCATTAGCCTTTAGCATCATATGTATCATATATTTATATATAAAAAATCGTCTAAAGAAAATCAAGAATAACAAACAAGAACAAGTCAATATCGGCAATCAAATTGTTCGCAATATGTATTCCTTAAACTTGATAACTAATTTTGGATTCATGAAGATGGGTTTCAAATTAGTTATTATTGTAAATATATGCAAAACAATTTATCAAATATATTAAAACTAATTTTTATATTGTTTATAATAAAATAAGATAAAAGTAATTGGTTTTTCTTCCAACTACAATTACCTAGGTGCAAATTCTAAATTGAGCATAAATTGCATAAATTTTCAAGGCTTAGTATCAATTTTAACAGTTAAAAAACATCTTAATTGAATATTTTATAAATTTTGACAGTAATGTCTAGATAATTATGCAAATGGATTTCAGGTTAAAAGGTAATAAATTTGATTTCAAAAGATATAGAAGTACCATTACTTTCATAAATAAAATAAAACATATTATATCACATTTTCCAAAAGCATAAAAATTAGTGTAGGATGAATGGGTGTGTAATATACCTCTCTTTCCTCAAAATTTTATTTATTTATTTATTTATACATTCATTTCACTTGCCATAATGATTCTAAATTTTTAATTTTCCTTTGCATCTAAAACATTGTATATAACCCTTTATATCCAATTTATTAATAAACCATATAATATTATTTCAACTCATTATTCATAGATATATGATAATGGTTTTTTTGTAGTTACATTACTTCTATTATAGTTGGTATAGCCATTTTAAGTTTTTAAGACTATATAACTTTCAAAAATCCATATAATATTGAATTTAGGAATAATGAAATTCTTATGGTACCACTAAATGGTCCCCCAACTTTATAATATACTATTGCATATTTCTCTAACATGATAAATGATAAGTCTTAAAGTTTGTTATCTCGAAATGTAAGTGCTCCATACGAATTATTCGTATACGTTAACTTCACATATGTAGGTATAGGATTTGATTTCCCTGTTTATCTTATACGAATCAACCTTATGTATCCTATTGAGATCGTTAATAGGATTTTATTGTTGCTCTGTGTAATCATAGGTATTGTTAACTCTCACATATCTTAATTATATCTTTCTCGACTTTCTACAAATGTACGTTGGTATTAAACCATTTATACATTCCATTTCTCGAGCCCTGAACTATAAGATAATTTATAAAGGTAAATCTTATGGTTCTGATATCACATTTAATATTCGATCTGACAGGGTACATTAATGTTTAATGGGAAAGGCTTTCTGTCATATCAATTTGGACACCCATCGATCTATGCGAGAATCGATCGATGCATGCCAACTCGACAGTCGGATTTGTTTAGGGTTTTTGAACATCCATGTATATAAAAGGTGCAGTATTAACCCTATTTCATTTCTCTGTTTGTCATTTTCTCAATGCGTTTTCTCTGGTTCTCTTTCACGATAATATTGATGCGTTTTATATGACTATATGGTGAGCTACAGCTGCAAGCAGACATCTCATCCTTAATTTCCAGAGGTATTTTACATTACCGAGAGCTTATCTGCTGAAGATAATTGAGATTTTTCAATGTATTATGACTATGGATTCTTATTTTAATTTTCTATCTTTTACTATATATTCTTTTATCGTTTTATTCATTATCGTTGTTTGTAAAATGTAAACATCTGTGAATACTCTTGAATGTTTCATTTTATAGGACTTTCCTTAAGTTTCCGGTGACTTATTTTTGGGAATTTTTGTATGTGAACCCCAGTTCGAATATAATCGTAACTTACAAACTTGTTTCAAGTGTCTCTTCAGTTCTGTTATTCATTACATTTAGAGAATAGCTGATAACACAACTAGTATTTTATTTCTTTGCCATAATTTGTCTACTTAAGTTATGTTATTCATTACATTCAAAGAATAGTTGATAACACAGCTAGTATTTTATTTCTTTGCCATGATTTTAGCATGGGGTTTTCTCTATAACCTTATTCGCTTCTATTGACATAATACGCATTTGTTTTCTGGTTACTGAGAAAATATAAATTTAAATTTTTATTTAACATTCATACAATTATTCTTAGGTTTCAATTCCATACTTCCTTAAAGGTTTTCTTCTCAGATCGATCCAAATTATATTATTCATATTTACAATGAATAATTAACCTGAGACGATGTTTTCATCCTCAGAACTAAGCCGATTTTCTAGTGGCTTCCATGACATTGTCAAAGGCACTCTTTAGAGTTAAGGATGTATCATTCACATTCTCGTTTAGGTACGTTTTGGCATAAATCTTATAATTCGTTTTTCATAATACCCTTCATTATATTTTTAATTGGGTTTACTTCCCAACTTCTCATTTTCATTCTATTTTGTTTGAAGGTCAGGGTTTATTTTCAACCTTGTTCGTTCTCCCAGGTACGAACTAATAATTATCAACCATCGCTATTGTTTTCTGATTTATTTATCCTGTGCTTTTATATATATTGAATATAATTTTTTGTATAACAATTCTTTGATAATTTTGTTATCTTGTACTCATGCAGGTAAAATAAATCATCACCAGATTCGATAGATTTATTCATAAAGCTATTCCATATTGCCTTTAAGATTTAACGAATCGTTTACTTCTATTTCATGTTGGTACTCGCCAGTTGTTCTCGAGAATGAGTCAATGCTTTGCCTCAGCAATGACTAATATTTAAAATTTTATTTTATAAATCAATGTATATTTACATTGAATCCACCGAGATTCAAACGATTGGTTTCTGTGAATTCTAGCTTGAATAATACATAGAATTTTACATACATATACTTTGATTTAAATTTCCCAAAAAGGGACAATATTAATTTATATACTGTTATTATTTTAAGAGTTAATATTGGGTGATATCCATTTCCAGAGTTATGTATTTTTCTCTGTGAGTATTTATAACTTTTTATTTAATCACCTTTCTTATCTGAAATGATATATTTGTGTTAAAAATATGGAATTTAACATAAAATGTTTTCTGTCAAAATGATATAGGAAAATGCTCATAGTATATTTAGAGTGTACAATATTAGATTCTCATGGAATTTGATTTTAATCTATAATTACATGTGACATTCAATAAAAGTTATGAATTTATGAGTCAAATTTTCTAACAGAAAACTATAATTAAATCTCTTAATTACTCTGAGATTTAACTAAAATATAATATAATATGTATTTGTTATAAGGCTTCTAGTTTTCTAATCAAAATATCTGTATAATTAATTTATGTTCTATATCACAAATTTATTTGTATTTAGTATAAAAAGTTATATATAGATTTTCAACTTTCTATACATCTTGTATTTTCCTGAAATTTTTATATATATTAGACTTTAATTTATCATAGCTGCATAATTAAATTTTCTAAGATACATGAAATTCTCCCGCATGCATTTATCTATGTAGTTCATAATTAGTTTAACTGTTGTAATCACATAAGTAAACTTTTCTTTTCTGGGAGAAGGAAATCTCCAGATTTAAACCATTAATTGGTTTAGAGATTCTGGTAGATTGATCTCATCATATTTACTCCCTTACAACTATATATATTTGAAGTATTCCTACTTCATTTAAGTCTGTTAAATGTAAGGGTACTAAAATTTCTTCAGTATAAAATTTTGTGTTTTATTATACAACAATAACATTAACCATAAATGCTTCAATTAAAATTTAGTAAATCTAGTTCTGAGTGCATACCACTTTTTCTTATGACCAATCCTCCCAACCATAGAGTTCCTTTCTCTCCAAAATTCACCCCTAAACTGAGATCCTTTCCAAGAATAGACCAACCTCAATCTGTTCTGAAGCAGCTTATTTAAGCTATGCTCTCCCCAAAGCCTGTTTCCAATTCTGCGTCCAGAATTTTAGGATGCTTTATTCCTGTTTGCCTAGGCTTCCCTTATTTAGGGATTTTTAAAGCTGCTTTCTGCTTTTCTAGCTTTTTACCTCTTCCCAACTACTTTCCTCATCATTGGGGAAATTTAGATTTTTCCTCAAAAATCTAAATTAGAAATAAATTCTTTCAAGGCTTTTTGAAAGATTTTGGGGAAAGTCTTAACCTCTTTCCATAACCTCATGGATTAGGAAAGTGATCTCAAAAATATTATTTGGTCATAGTGCACACAAAACATTTTATTTATTTTTCATAAATAAATAATTAACTACATCCACACAATAATTATCCATTGGGGTCCACTCCTCTTTGGACTTAAGTTCAAATGTCTAACTTGAAAAACATAAAACTAGGGGTGTTACATATTCCCCCTCTGAAAACAAACACCGTCCTCGGTGTTAACAACTAACTACTTGAGTTTATTTTGAAAATAGAAATGGATATTTTTCCATCATATTAGATTCTCTTTCCCATGTAGTTTCTTTAGCAGTAAAGTGCTTCCACTGCACCTTTTCTCTAGTTATTGTTCGATTTCGCAATTCAATTTCTTTCCACTCCAAGATTTGAAGCAGTTCTGGAAGAAAATCCCTTTCTGGTTCCACTTGGATCACATTCCAATCGATAATGTGAGAAACATCATGAACATATTTTTTCAATAAAGAGACATGAAACACATCATGAACTTTAATATGTGGAGGTAATGCCAATTTATAAGCTATTGGTCCAACCCTTTCTAAGACTTCAAAAGGTCCACAATATCTAGGAGCCAATTTTGCACAACTACCAGTATATAGTGTACTTTTCTTGGGTTTAATTCGCAGGTAGACATGATCACCCACTTTAAATTCCCTGTGAGTTCTATTTTGATCTGCATAAATTTTATGTCTATCTTGAGCTATTTTAATATTTTTCTAAATCTGTTTCACCACTCTTTCCATTTCCTACAAATCATCTGGCCCTAGAATTAGCTTATCTTCAGGTTGAATCTAGCTTAAATGAGTGTGACACTTTCTTCCATAGAGTGTCTCAAATGGACTCATTTTTATGGATGCTTGATAGTTGTCATTATACACAAATTCTGCTAAGTGTAAATACTCTTTCCACTTTGTTGGCCTATCCATTACGTACATTCTTACCATATCCTCCAAAATCTGATTTGTCCTCTCTGTTTGACCATCAGTTTGAGGGTGATAAGCAGAACTAAAGTTTAATTTAGTGCCCATCCCTCCAAACAAACTCTTCCAAAATGCAGCAATGAAGCTGGCATCTCTGTTTAAAATTATCATTTTTGGAACTCCATGTAACTTTACTATTTCTTTCATGAACACATTTGCTACTTGGGTTGTCCCAAAAGTGGAATTTACAGGTATAAAATGGGCAGCTTTTGTCAAAGTATCTACTACTACCATCACAGAATCATGTTGATATTTTGTTTTAGGTAGGCCAGTAGTAAAATCCATTAAAGCAATGTCCCACTTCCATTCCGCTATTGGCAAGGGATTTAAAAGACCAGCTAGATGTTGATGTTCAACTTTGACTAGTTGACACTCCATGGATCTAGCTAAATAGTTTCCTATATCCTTTTTCATTCCAGGCCAAAAAAAATTCTTCTTTAATGATGTTAGCAGTTTTTGATATCCAGGATGTCCTGAATATGGCTATTTATGATATTCATCCAAAATGTCCTTTTTCAAGGAATCCACATTTGGGATATACAATCTGTTTTTATAGCAGATTAGTCCTTTCTGATTTTGAGTGTACCCTTCTATTCCTTGTTTCGACATTTTTGTTTGCAGTTGTTCATATTGCAAATCTTGATCCACTACTTTTTCTACCATTCCTTCCAAGTCAAAATCTGCACTGCTTCCTATGTTACTTATGTGTTGAACTGCATTTCTGCTATGTGCATCAGCAATTTTATTTTCTTTTCCTTTGATATGTAACTTTATTTCAAAGTCAAATTCACTCAGAAAAGACAGCCATCTAGCTTGTCTAGCATTCAAATCTGGTTGAGTGAAAAAATATTTCAAGCTAATGTGATCTGTCATTAGTGTAAAATTCTTTCCTAAGAGGTAGTGTCACCACATCTTGAGAGCATGAATTACAACTGCTAACTCAAGATCATAAACACTATAATTTTGTTCATGTTTCTTAAGTTTTCTAGATTCATAAGCAATAACAGAATTTTCTTGTAACAACACTCCTCCTATACCTTCTGCACATGCATCCGTGCACACCACAAACTCTTTATTTGGATCTGCAATTTTCAGGATTGGAGCTGTAGTTAGTCTTAGTTTTAATAGTTCAAAACTATTTTGGCACTTTTCATTCCACTCAAACTTTGTGCCTTTCCTTTGTAATGAAGTTATGGGATGTGCTACAAACCTTCGGTAATACCCTGCAATCCCCATAAAAGATCTTACTGCTGATACATCAATAGGTACAGGCCATTCTCTTATAGCTTTTATATTTTCAGGATCAATAGCCAATCCTTGTTCTGATATGATATGCCCCAAGTACTAGATTTTATCCTTATAAAACTCACATATACTAAATTTGGCATACAACTGATTTTCTTTCAAATTATGTAATACTAATCTTAAGTGTTGTTTATGTTCTTCTTCACTTTTTGAATAGACTAGAATGTCATCTATAAATACTAGTACAAACTTGTCTAAGTATTTATTCAAGACACTATTCATTAAACACATGAATGTGGAAGTGGAATTTGTCAAACCAAATGGTAGGACTACAAACTCGTAATGTCCATACTTGGATCGAAAGGTTGTTTTACTGATATCTTCTTCCTTTATCCTTAACTGGTGATACCTAGTTCTCAAATCAATCTTGGAAAATACTGAAGCTCCCCTAACCTGATCAAAAATATCATCTATTCTGGGTAAAGGGTACCTATTTTTAATGGTCAACTTATTCAATTGACGATAATCAATGCACATTCTGAAAGTACCATCCTTATTTTTCATAAACAATACCAGTGCTCCCCAAGGGGATACACTCGGTCTTATATAACCTTTATCCAACAATTCTTGTAATTACATCTTTAGTTCCATTAATTCAAGGGGACTCATTCTATAAGGGGCTTTAGAAACAGGAGTTGCACCTAGCACTAGATCAATAGTAAAATCAATTTCTCTTTTGGGTGGAAGATCAGGAATCTCATCCGGAAACACTTCTTTAAACTCTCTAACCACAGCTAAAGTGTTTATCAAAATTTCTTCAAGTTGTTTTCCTAATTCTTCAACATGTATAGCATATACTTGATATCCCTTCCTAGTTGTTCTTTTTAATTGCAGAGCTGATATTTGTCTTACCATAATTGGTTTTGGTTTTCCTTTAAGTATAAAGGGTTTCCCTTCCTCATCTACACAATGTAGAGTTTTATCCCAACAATTCATCACAACCTTCTTATTCTCTAACCAATCCATTCCTATCAGCAAATCATATGAGCCTAAGGGCAGAATGTTTAAATTTACTTATGTCTGAAAGTTATTTAATTTAATTGTTGTTTGAGGTAACTTATGAGTTACTTTTCTTTTGGTACTAGTGGCTAACTGGACCAACCAAGACTGTTGAAATTTTTTAGTTTTGAGATTGCATTTCTCTATCATTTGTGCACTAATGTAACTCAAAGAAGCACCTAGATCAATTAAAACTGTAACAAATTGGTCAGGAATCGTACCTTACATTTCGACCATAGTAGCTTGATGTTCTTCTTATCTATTCTCCAAGGCTGCACTGATAGTAGGGATATTTCTGGCTACATCATTCACAGTAGTAGCCTCCCTAGGTCTCAAAACCATCTGAATATTTCTATGGGGATAGTCCCTCAAAATATGAGGTTCTCCACAGCGCCAGCATTTTAATGGCTCTCTCATTTTCACTATTCCCTCTTTCTTATTGTTTTCATTCATAATTTTAGAACCAGTTTGAGATTGGGAAGTTTGGTTATCATTTGGTTCACTAAACTTCTTTCTGTGATGGTTCTTACCAAATTTTTTCAAGAAAGCTGGTTTATGTTTCCTTCCACTAAATTCACCTTTATTTGACCATTTCTTCCCTTGGTCAATCTTACCATGAAAGTGTTGATAACCTAATCTGGCCTTTCTCACCACTTCATCCACTGTTTTTGGATTATCGAACTCTATTTTCTCTTTATAAGAAATTGGTAAACAGTTCAAAAATCTCTGCACTTTTTCCTTCTCTTCTCGGATGTATGACACATAGCTTAGTAGATTTGTGAACATAGTGACCAACTCATCTATACTGAGTTGTCCCAATTTGAGTTCATGAAACTCTTTTGCTTTGTCATCATAACATTGTTCATTTAAGTATCGATTCTTGAACTTGATTTGAAAATCTAACCAAGTCATTGTTTTCTCATCAATTGTGTGAACCATTTTTGTTTCTTCCCACCACAAGGTAGCCTTACCTTGTAGTTGATAAATAGCTAATCTAGCCTTCAGATTTCTTTCATACTCATAAAATTGAAAATATTTAATCATGTTTAATAGTCATGCCTCCGTATCTTCCTGCTTCTCTCCATCAAAGAAGGGAGGTTTTATTTTCTGGAATTCACCCTGTAATTCCTTCTTTTGCCTAGACTGATTTCTAGAAGCATCATCTTCTTTAGATTCATCTGAGAAAGTTATCGTACTATTTCTCTTCCTTCCGGAACCTTCACCTTCTTGGCTATTCTATGAATTCATCTCTCTAATCAAATTTTCCTATTCCTCACTGGCTAAAGATAGCCTATCATTTTACATTCTTATCTGGGCCATCTCCCGTTGCATCCTGTGAAACATAGCCATCAAAGGAGCATTGGGATCTGGCATGTTATCTCCACCACCCAGATCAACATAAAGTTCATCTCCTTCAGCCATTGACTTTTTAGTTTCAGTACCTTTGTATACTAAAACAAAAAAACATCAGTAACAATACAATTTTTCAAAAAAAATATTTTATGCAGTGAGCACAACAACAGCTCAATTTTTCTAACATGGGCTCTGATACCATTTGTAATATACCTCTATTTCCTCAAATATTTTTTTTTAATTTATTCTTTATACATTCATTTCACTTGGCATAATGATTCTAAATTTTTAATTCTCCTTTGCATCTAAAGCATTGTATATAACCCTTTATGTCCAATTTATTAATAAAACATATGATATTATTTCAAATCATTATTCATAGATATATGATAATGGTTTTTTTTGTAGTTACATTACTTCTATTATAGTTGGTATAGCCTTTTTAAATTTTTAAGACTATATAAATTTCAAAAATCCATATAATATTGAATTTAGGAATAATGAAATTCTTATGGTACCACTATATGGTCCCCAGACTTTATAATATATTGTTGCATATATCTCTAAGATGATAAATGATAATAATTAAAGTTTGTTATGTCGAAATGTAAGTGCTCCATACAAATTATTTGTATACGTTAACTTCACATATGTAGGTATAGGATTTGATTTCCTGTTTTATCTTATACGAATCGACCTTATGTATCCTATTGAGATCATTAATAGGATTTTATTTTTTCTCTGTGTAATCATAGGTATGGTTAACTCTGACATATCTTAATTATATCTTTCTCTACTTTCTACAAACGTACGTTGGTATTAAACCATTTATACGTTCCTTTTCTCGAGCCCTGAACTATAAGATAATTTATAAAGGTAAATCTTACGGTTCTGATATCACATTTAATATTCAATCTGAAAGGGTGCATTAAAATTTAATGGGAAAGGCTTTGTGTAATATAAATTTGGACGCTCATCGATCTATGTGAGAATCGAACGATGCATGCCAACTGGACGGTCAGATTTGTTTAGGGTTTTTGAACCTCCATGCATACAAAAGGTGCAGTATTAACCCTATTTCATTTCCTTGTTTGTCATTTTCTCAATGCATTTTCTCTAGTTCTCTTTCACGGTAATATTGATGTGTTTTCTATGACTATATGGTGATCTACTTCTCCAAGCAGACGTCTCATCCTTAATTTCCAAAGGTATTTTACATTACCGAGAGCTTATCTGCTGAAGATAATCGAGATTTTTCAATGTATTATGACTGTGGATTCTTATTTTAATTTTCTATCTATTATTGTATCTTCTTTTATTGTTTTATTCATTATCTTTGTTTGTAAAATGGAAACATCTGTGAATACTCTTGAATGTATCATTTTATAGGACTTTCCTTAAGTTTCCGGTGACTTATTTTTGGGAATTTTTGTATGTGAACCCCAGTTCGAATATAATCGTAACTTACAGACTTGTTTCGAGCATCTGTTGAGTTTTAATTTTCGTAGTTTTTCCATGTTCGACACTGATATATAATTTGTCTACTTGAGTTTTGTTATTCATTACATTCAGAGAATAGCTGATAACATAGCTAGTATTTTTATTTCTTTGCCATGATTTTAGCATGGTGTTTTGTCTATAACCCTATTCGCTTCTATTGACATAATACGCACTTGATTTCTGGTTACTGAGATAATATAGATTTAGAGTTTTATTTAACATTCATACAATTATTCTTAGGTTTCAATTCCATACTTCCTTAAAGGTTTTCTTCTCATATCGATAGAAATTCTATTATTAATATTTACAATGAATACATGTATAGTTTTAATTAACCTGAGGCGATGTTTTTGTCCTCAGAACTAAGCCGATTTTCTAATGGCTTCCATGACATTGTGAACAACACTCTTTAGAGTTCAGGATGTGTCATTCACACTCTCATTTAGGTACGTTTCGGCATAAATCTTATCATTTGTTTTTCATAATACCCTTCATTAGATTTTTAACTGGGTTTACTTCCCAACTTCTCATTTTCGTTCTATTTTGTTTGAAGGTCAGGGTTTACTTTCAACCTTGTTCGTTCTCCCAGGTACGAACTAATAATTATCAACCATCGCTATTGTTTTCCAATTTATTTATCATGTGCTTTTATATATATTGAATATAATTTTTCGTATATCAATTCTCTGATAATTTTGTTATCTTGTACTCATGCAGGTAAAATAAATCATCACCAAATTCGATAGATTTATTCATAAATCTATTCCATATTTCCTTTAAGAGTAATGAATCATTTACTCCTCTTTCAGGTTGGTACTCACCAATTGTTCTCGAGAATGAATCAATGCTTTGCCTCAGCAATGATTAATATTTAAAATTTTATTTTATAAATCAATTTTTATTTACATTGAATCTACCGAGATTTAGACAATTGGTTTTGTGAATTCTAGCTTGAATAATACACAGAATTTTACATACATATACTTTGATTTAAATTTCCCAAAAAGGGACAATATTAACTTATATACTGTTATTATTTTAAGAGTTAACACTACAATAAAAAATCACATTGGTGAGGGTCATGCTTGTGACGGACCTTTAAGGTCCATCACCAATGTCACATATGGTGACGGTCATTAAAAAACCATCTCTGTAAGTGTATATAGTGATGGTCCTTTCTAGTCCGTCACCAAAGACATTTTCAATGACACTTTTGGTGAGGGTCGTTAAAGGCCCATCACTAATTCTCTCTTTGGTGACACTTCTAGTGACGAACTTTTAATGACCCTCACCAATGCTCTTTGTGTTACTTTTGGTGACGGTCAAAAAATGTCCATCATCATTGATCACTAAAAACCATCATTGTAAGTGTATATAGTGATGGTCCTTTATGGTCCGTCACCAAAGACATTTCACTTTTGGTGAGAGTCATTGAAGGCCCATCACTAATTCTCTCTTTCGTGACACTTCTAGTAACGAACTTTTAATGACCCTCACCAATGCTCTTTTTGTTACTCTTGGTGACGATCAAAAAATGTCCATCATCATTGATCATTCCAATGAGTTTTTGATGATGCTATGTGCCTGTTAATATATTTTTTGTCAAAAGATAATGATTTAATACCATTATTGTGGAGAATGTTTTGTAATATGTCCAAGGCCATAGTGGTTAGGGTCAGTGAAATTTTTAAGAAGTAATAAGTGTATATAATTTCCCTCAAGTAATGACTAGTCAAATAGAGATTTCCTATAAGTCAACACATGATTCATATCTATTAAGTTAATTATCTAGCAAATTCCATTTAGATAAATTTCCACTATTGTGTGTAGGAAATATATTATTTAATACATAATCGAGCTCTAACAATTCTATTACTGAGAAAGACCTAACAATCCTCAACAATCTTGGCACACCTTAAATTAATGCGTTGGCACACACTAACATTTCTTAGCACCCCACATGTCTTGGAACATCTTTGTACCTAGAACATCTTGTGATGACACTGATGCCCAAGCACATGGTGGCATGTGCTAGCACAACATGGAACTCTCCTAGCATGTGTTGGCATGCTGCATATAGTCCCTAGCATGCCGTGGAACACCTTGGTTGAATGCATTGACATACATTAGCACTTGGCACACAATGCTACTTGGCATGTATTGGGACATATTATTAGTGTGCCTAGCATGCCCCTTTTCAAAAAGATAAAGTCCTAACTTATTAAACCTCCTATTGGTTCTTCCTTTTGTTGCCTTGAAACATATTGACATACCCTGGCACCCTACGCCACATCCTTAGCACCTAGCATGTATTGGCATATCTTGGCACTATTAATTGGCACATGATATAATTAGCACACCTTGGAACTCCCAAGCACACTTTGGGAATTCTTAACATTACTTGATATTCCCTAGCATGCCTTACCGATGCTTAGCATACCTTATCACTCCCTCCTTGGCATGACACCTAACACTGACCATTAACACTAGTCTCTGGTAGTACACGTTCCTCATATTCATTAACTTCCATGAATTTTTACCTAGTGCTCCCTCAATGTTTTTTCCTAGTACTCATTAACACTCATCAACATGCATTATCACTCTCTAGCACACCTTAGCACTCTTCAACATTCCCTTCCACTTCATCACATGCATAACACTAGTCCCTGACACATATTGGCACTTGGCACGTGTTGGCGCTTGGAAAGTCTTAGCATGTATGGAATACGTTGAGATGCCTTGGTATGATTTAGCATGGTTTAATATTAAATTTATTTGTGAATATCAATTGTTGGAAAGTAGATGAGAAGCAACAAAGGAATACTTGGCACTTAGAATGCACTAAGACTTTGCACTTGGCACCTATTGCCGCCTAGTGTTGGTGTGCCTAGCATGCCCCTCTTGGAAAAGGTAAATTGATGAATTATTAACCCTCTTATGTGTTCATTTCCTTGTAGTTTAACTTTTTTCTCCCTTTTGTTGTCTTGACATTCCCTGACATGCATTGACACACCCTTGCACATCTTGGCATGCCTTATCACTTAGCACATATTAGCATGTTTGACATGTATTCCCACTATATGGCACATCAAGGGGGTGAAGAGAGATGTAGTCCTAAAGTAGGTCGAGTACGAGGGCCGAGTAAGGGTTGCTAAAGGGAGGTCATGATCATCCTCCAAGAGCAAGATCATCATGTGAGGGTTCAGAAGAATGTTGCATACCTTAATGGCCAGTTTGCGCTAGGAAGTAGGATGGCATATTGTTGGTTCTATTTTGGCAGATCAAGCTTAAGAGATGTTTCTCGTGAGAATATGGGAATTTGATTTCAACGATGTCTTTGTGTGAAGGTCGTATCAAACTCTAAAATGTTGAAATTTGCAACAAGAAACAGTGAGATTGGAAGCCAGAAAGGACAAAAAAATGCACCCACACTGGTGAGGAATTTTGATGCACTAGGAGTGAGGAATGTGGGGTGTCTAATTTATTTTTCCCTTAAATAAATTGGACAATAACTTGTAATTTCATCTCATAACAACTTTTGTCGGTTAATTAAGTGACGATGACCAAGTTAGCTCAAGAAATTCAAGTTGAGGGTCTAAAATGAGGCATCTAGAGGGATTCTAATATTTTTGGGGTCCACTTGAAGTTGATGCATTAGTGGGGTGCAAGTGTAATTAACTCAATTAAATGAGTTAAAATCAATTTAACTAGTTCTAACTGAGTGATGAGCTAGTGAGAGGTCCAGTGAATTAAATTATATTTAATTCACAATGAGTGATCAATCATATAACTGATAATTCGCTATTAATAGTTGCATGCATGTCAGTTTCGAGGAATACCCAGTTGAGACAAAGGTTAAAGGGAACATAACTATCAGTTGTATTCAAAGAAAATTTCCCATGTGCAATTATAAAGTCATTGGGATGCCATGATGGATTGCGCAATCAAGGAAGAATGATTTTCCTAATTAATAAGGAGTTAATTCCCTAGGAATTGCATGAGCAAGGCAGGCTGAAGTAAGGATGAGAATTGGCTAAGTACTAGACCGAGTTTTCCTAGATCAACGAGAGACAATTGTCAAAGTGTTGGAGAATCTCATGAGATATTAAGCATTTTATTGTTTCATGATTCCTTAACTTAATACATAATAGAGATAGAGGGGTTTTGATTAGTTGCTTTCCCCAAACACATTATGTTCTTGTGTGATTGATAATTTATTTCTCTTACTTATATGTGATTGTGCGATCATGTTTTTTTTCTGTAAATTGTAGGAAGGATTCAATATCTTGTTTTAGTAGATTACAAGATCAGATTGAATCTTGTTGGTTAGATTTTCTACATGGTATCATAGTAGGAATTTTTGGGGCGACGAGTTTGTAGAGAATATTTAAAGATTTTGGTGTAAATTTTTCGAAAAAAAATAGAATATTTGGATTCCTTGCGAAGATATACCTCAATGGAAAAAACAAAATCGGTCAAATCAGAGCTTGGATGAGGGAGATATCATCGATTTAAAATCAACTCTTTTTTAGAAACTTTTTGTAACTTCGGGACAATTACACTGTGCACGAGTCAAGAACCTATATGCACTTGAGGTACCAGATGCATGCAAAGCTTTGAGGAGAAAGGTAGAATTTAGAGACTTGGTGGTTTAGAGGGAGCATAAATTACCTCTCAACATGCATCCTCATGATGAGCGATCTCAGAAGGTTGTGGAGTAGCTGCCACAATTGGAGAAGCAGAGAGGAGACCAAGTGGAAGCATCCAATCAAGCAGAGACCTCCATGAGGGGGAAATTTCTAGCCAAATGGGAAGAGGGAGCAGCCATACCTAGAGGTGTAAGGTGGGGTTATGTGTAGACATAATCCCAAGATAAGAAATTTGGGCAAGGTCCATTGAGATGGTGTGTCTCATGGATCGAACCTAGCTACGAGGAGCCCATAGTACAGCAGTAGTAGGAAGAATCAGTTAGATTGATGCAATTAGATGTCAGCAAGACAAAAATTAGAGTGACAGATGTCAAATACTGGAGCACAAATAGAGTTAGAAACAGTTCAAATGGCACGAATGCAGATGTCAGCAGCAGTGCAGAGAATCCAGTACTAGACAGGTGCAGTAGCTAGCAGCAGTCAGAAGACTCTGATGACAGATGCATTATACTAATTCATTTGTTCAGAGGCTATTCAGTTTCAGGATTTGCAGGTGTAAACAACACTAGAGAAGTGTAGCATGCAGAACATTCCAAAGGTACCGGATGGGGATAGATTGAATTCCTTTCTTGTTGAGAGGGAGTGTTGAAATTTGCAACAAGAAATAGTGAAATTGGCAACTAGAAAGGACAAAAAAAATGCACCCACACTGGTGAGGAATTTTGATGTACCAGGAGTGAGGAATGTGAGGCATCTAATTTATTTTTCCCTTAAATAAATTGGACAATAAATTGTAATTTCATCTCATAACAACTTGTGTCAATTAACTAAGTCATGATGATTAAGTTAACTCAAGAAATTCAATTTAAGGTGATCGAGGTGGATATTTCTGGCCACCCGCCTATTCCACTTGGACACTCGCCATTATCTCTTTCAATTTTTCAGTTCCCTTAATTATAGCACAATTTACTATTTTTGGCAGTTTTTCGGGTCCTGAATTTTCGGAGTCGTTTTGAGGCCCCAAACGATGTTTTTTGGGCATGAAAGGTTTGGAAATTTCATAGAAATCATATCAATATTTTTAGTCATTGGAGAGATCTTTCTAACGAGGTATCATGTGCGTCAAACGAAGATCATATGACCAAGTTACGACCCTGGGAAGTTGGCTGCCCAACTAGCCCCAAAGGGGCCCATAAACTCTTGGTGTTACTCTCCTCAGGTTAGGGTTTTGGTTTTTTAGGGTGTTATCTTATTTTAAATAATAAAAATACCCTTAATCCTTATTGTAACACAGTTCAAAGAACATAACTATCAGTTGTATTTATATAAAACTTCCCATGTGCAATTATAAAGTCATTGGGATGCATGATGGATTGCACAATCAAGGAAGGTTGATTTTCCTAATTAATATGGAGATAATTCCATTGGAATTACATGAGAAAGGCAGACTGAAGGAACGCTGAGAATTTTCTAAGTACTAGACCGATTTTTCCTAGATTAGCAGGAGATAATTGGTAGAGTGCTGGAGAATCTGAAGAGAGATTAAGCATTATATTGTTTCATGATTCCTTGACTTAATACAAAATAGAGATAGAGGGTTTTAAGCAGTTGCTTCCCCAGATACATCTTGTCTTGTGCGATTGATAACTTGTTTCTCTTACTTATATGTGATTGTGCGATTGTGTTTTGTTTCCACAAATTGTAGGAAGGATTCGGTATCTTGTTTTAGTACATGATTAAAAGATCAAATTGAATCTCATTGGTTAGATTTTCTACATGAAATAGAAGATAGGGTTGATACCATCTTGCCTTGTGGTGGTTAGTAGGCTACAAGGTTTGTGATAAAGACCAACATAAATGGAGGAGGGCTTGCACTGTAATTTAGAGCCATAACAGAAGTTGACGCAGGCATAATATTGACTGAGTTAACCCTAGTTTGAGGGTTGACATTGAGATTTGAATTTCATGTCAAGATTCAATCAAAGAAATGCCCAGAATCTATGGGTCCATATGAGCTAGGTCGAGTGCCTTATGGAAGCAATAGTCGTGTTTTTTCTATGTGTGGATAGGGTTTGTTCTACAACAATTAGAAGTACATAAGCATAATGCCCTAGTTAGGATAGTTTCCTAGGATGTTTAGTTCATAAGGTATGACCCTAAGACTGTGGAAAATTTGCGTAGAAGAAGATGGGTTGTGACCCTTAGAGCAAGGTTTATTTATGCAATAAAGACTGTAGATCTGGAAGATGGTTTGCAGATTCAGTATGTGTGGAGACAACAGATCCAAAGGAGGGCGGAACCTGAGCAGAAGATTGAGTATGCAGAAGAAATGTGTCATATGAAGAATGGATTGACATGTAGAGGAGTTGATTTTGGTGGAGTTTCCATAGAGTTTTAGACAAATATCTGAAGAAACCTATAAAAAATTATTAAATGGACCATTAGTGGCTGATTTTTGACCCTAGTTCAATCATATACAGATTTTTAGAAGTATGATAAGAGGAGTAGTTCATATTTGTTCATAGATTTGACAAAAAAGATCAAATTGTTGATATACAAGAATACTGATCTTGAGAGGACTCAAACCATTATTAGGTGGTAGATTTGAAGAGCCCTAGATGAAGACAATATTGTGGGCCCTAGATTAGTAAAAATAATTGACTGTGGTGGGGTAGATTGATGGTAGGCCAAGTACAGTTGGAGGGTTTTTAGGTTACTATCAAAGAAGATCCCTTACTATTGTTCTGGCGAAGGACAACAATATTGGTAGAGAGAAAGTGTATAGGGCCTAAGGATGTGTAGACTTTTAAGGACTAAAGTAACAGTCAAGTGGGCCAACCAACTAGCCCTAGTTCACTATATTGTAAAGGATTGATTCAGTGAGAAGAAGGGCAGCCTACATAGCCCTGGACTTCTCATCTTGGGCCTGTAGTATGGAAAAAGTGGGCATACCAAAGAGTTGTTCACAAATGGAATTGTGAACAACTTGTTACCAGTCAAACTAGTAGTGGATCCAAAAGGGGTTCCTAAGAGGGCGACTGCTAGGATAAGGGAAACGATGGAGGCTTAGCCCATTGTCACCACAGCTAAGGATCCTTGCTCTTCATGGAATTTAACCAATTGGTGGAGTCTCGATAGTTTAGGAAATCACTTGTAGAGTATAGGTAAATGAATAGGTGGGAAGTGACCCTCGAAACCCTTTCCCTAAGATAAAATAAAGAGTGGGACTTGCTTTCCTTTTAAGCAAGGGAATTATCTTCTAGGGATAGAGGAGGGGGATTGAAGGGTTGAGGGAAAAGAATAAGACTGATTAAGGAAGTTCTCTGTCCCTAAAATCCTTTGGGAACTTGGATTCCCAAATGGTCCTTAATGAAAGGCCTTTGACACCAAATGGGACCACACGGGGCCAAGTGGACCCAACCCAGGTTCGAGGATGAAATTTAGCAACCAATGATGTTCCTATCCTGAACAAGGTGATGGGAAAGGATCAGACAAGTTTTTTTACTTCGATAGGTCAAATTGATCCTAGTAGGTTCTATCCTTGGGAACACCTGGCAAAACTTGATCCTAGAGCTAGGGCTTGAGGTATTCGTAGATTCCACCGTTGGAATTGTCCCAAGTTCTGAGGAGAGTGAGGGCACCCAGCAACGAAGCTGCCTCTAGGAGATAGAAGTTTTCCTCTACTAGATTCCTGGGAACTTGTTGCCCTAGGTGACCTAATGGGGCTAGACCTAGGGAATGTGAAAATTTCTTAATCTAAGAAACCCTATTGCAGTATCTTGATTTAATTCTCCTAATTGAATTAAGTTACAAGTTAATTTCTAAAATATTCAATAAATTAGCGAAGGAAATAGTAAATACAACTAGCAAACTACACATACAGATCAAATACTGAATAACATGCTCATAGACAAAGTGACACACGAATTTTCTAGACAACTATCCCCGGAAAAAACCCAATGTGGTAAAACTGGTGTAGCTAGCTCTAGAGGGTTTTCATTATTATGCAAAATCTAAGTACAACAATCCTGGGCACCAAAACTAGTTCACCCAATAGAGAAATAAAAACGGGAGTAATACGCTGCTTTGAACCCCTCTACGTCAGCCTAACTGCCCTGCATCAGACTCTGCGCTACTCAGTAAGGGCATGTGTCACACTTGAAGGGCTTACACTTCCCCTGCACTATCTTGATTAGGCCTACGTCAGCCCTGCATGGCTCCTTCTGCCTTTGCGTTGCCCCTGTTGGGCTCTGGCTGGACTGTGTTGTTGGAGATCAGATGCACAGCAAATTAAAAAAATACTCAGCAAATAAATCATGCACATAAGCACAAAGGAATTTAACGTGGTTCACCCAACCAATCTGGGCTACGTCCACCTAACAGGGCATCGGCAATCTTATTATTAATCAGGAGATTACATTACAATTCAGTTCCTCATAAACTCTCACACACACAACCCAATCCGTCTGGTCACCTGTTTTATAGCTAAGAGGATCTAACTTCCTCATAAATCCTCCTACAGCAAATATAGGATGCATTAACTCACTCCCAACAAAATAGAGCTAATATAGCAACCAAATCAGATTGTTGTCACCTACTGAGATTTTTGCCTATTTAATTAAAACAGAAAATCTCAACAATCTCCACCTTGACAAAAATTAGCCTGATACCCTGTTTGTTTATTATTTTTATCTTTTCTGCAAGCCAAGAGAAGCCAAACACCAACGCAGCTTCTCCAACAAAACTGGTTTCGTGAACATGTCTGCACAGTTTTCCTTTGTATGCACATTTTCAAGAGAGACTCCCCTTTCAGTAATAACCTGTCTTACAAAATGGTACTTAATTGGAATATGCTTTGATTTACTATGATAGGCCGGATTCTTAGCGAAATGTATTGCACTTTGACTATCACAAAGTAACCTGATGTTGTCCTGTAACCTACCAAACTCACCAAGAAAACCTTTCAACCAAACCGCCTCTTTGCAAGCATGCAAAGCAACAATGTATTCTGCTTCAGTAGTGGATAAAGCAACAATGTTTTGTAGCTTTGACATCCAACTAATAGCTCCACCTGCAAGAGTAAAGACATACCCTGAAGTTGACCTTCTCTTATCCAAATCACCTGCAAAATCAGAATCAACATACCCGCAAACAGATTCACTACACTTATTGTAAGTAATACAATAACTACTTGTGCCTCTCAAATACCGAAGCACCCATTTCACTGCTGACCAGTGTTCTTTACCCGGATTTTCCATATACCTGCTGACAACCCCAACTGCATGTGAAATATCTGGTCGAGTACAAACCATCGCATACATTAAACACCCTACTACATTGGCATATGGAATTCGAGACATATAATCCTTTTCTTCATCTGTATTAGGACATAAACTGGAAGAAAGCTTAAAATGGGAAGCTAAAGGGACTGACACAGGCTTCACATTGTTCATAACAAATCTCAAGAGTATTTTCTCAATATACTTCTGTTGTGATAGCCACAGCTTACCATTGC
The DNA here is from genome assembly GCA_034641835.2 of Pinus albicaulis. Classification (NCBI taxonomy): domain Eukaryota; kingdom Viridiplantae; phylum Streptophyta; class Pinopsida; order Pinales; family Pinaceae; genus Pinus; species Pinus albicaulis. The sequence goes on along the minus strand of CM076571.1, from coordinate 73,666,971 downwards.
TCTTGTCTCTGAAAATCTCCATGCCCAAAATCTGTATTGCTGCTCCGAGATCTTTCATATCAAACGTCCTTGCCATCTGAGTCTTCAACCTGTTGATTTCTTCAATGCTTTTGCTTGCTAAAAGCATATCGTCAACATACAACACTAAGATAATGAACATGCCATTACTTAACTGCTTAAAGTAAACACAATGATCATATTCACTTCTTATATATTTTTTACTCAACATGAAAGAATCAAATTTCTTGTACCACTGTCGAGGCAACTGCTTCAGACCATACAATGACTTCTTGAGCCTGCAGACAAATTTCTTATTGCGATGCTGAACAAACCCTTCCGATTGTTCCATATAAATTTCCTCATCTAAATCACCATGTAAAAACGCAGTCTTAACATCTAGTTGTTGTAATTCTAAATCAAGCAAAGCAACTAACGCTAACACAATTCTAATTGAAACAATTTTAACAACTGGTGAAAATATCTCATGAAAGTCTATGCCAGCTTTCTGAGAAAATCCTTTTGCAACCAGCCTTGCTTTGTATCTGTCTTCTGAATCATTCACACCCTGTTTCACCTTGAAAACCCATTTACATCCTACAGTTTTCCTACCTTTCGGAAGTTCAACCAGATCCCATGTGCCATTCTTACCTAAGGCCATCATTTCTTCCTTCATGGCTGCTTTCCATTTGTCACTCTTTGAACCTTCTACAGCTTCCTGATAACAAAAAGGTTCATCATCGTTAGCGGTCAAAGCAACTGAAGTAACATAATCATCATACCTTCTCGAAGGGCGTTTGATTCTTGTAGACCTCCTTAAGGATGTTTCTGGTGCTTCCGCAATTGGCTGACTACCATCTGTAGGAACTTCTTGCCGATCAGTATCTGAGACCTGTTCATGATCTAAACCTGAACCCTGTTCATGTTCTGATTCTGAAACCTGTTCATGACTAGTATATGAACTATGGTCATCATGACTATCATTAGAAGTGCTGTCAAACTGAATGTGCTGAAAATCAAATACATCATCCTGTTTCAATTTACTATCTACATCTAACTGTACAAGAGAGGATTCATTAAACTTTACATCTCTGTTGATGATGATTTTGTGGGTAGTAGGATCCCACAATCTATATCCCTTTGTTCCAACACCATACCCAACAAAGATATACCTTTTAGACTTTGGATCTAATTTAGTTCACTGATGTTTAGGCACTAGAGCATATGCATCACAACCAAACACTCTGAGTTTAGAATAATCACAAGGGTGTCCTTTCCATACCTCTTGCGGAATCTTGCGGTCTATCGCCGTCGATGGAGATCGGTTTATCACATAACAAGCTGTTGCCACTGCTTCCGTCCACAACTCCTTCTGCAAACCAGCGTTACTCAGCATACTCCTTGCTCTCTCCAAAAGAGTCTTGTTCATGCGTTCAGCAACTCCATTTTGCTGAGGAGTATAAACAGTAGTCTTATGTCTCTCGATCCCTACATCCTTGCAATAGTTTTAAAACTCCTTGGAAGTAAACTCACCACCATTGTTAGTTCTTAAACATTTTATTGTTCTACCAGTGCTATTTTCTACCAATGCTCTAAACTGCTTGAAAACTGAAAAAGCATCAGACTTTCTTTTCAACATGTAAACCCACACCTTCCTAGAAAAGTCATCAATAAATGATACAAAGTAAGACGAACCACCATATGAAGTTGTAGGGGCTGGTCCCCAAACATCTGAATGGATATAATCAAGTATGCCTTTACTAGTATGTTTGCCTGTTTTAAACTTTTGTTTACTTTGTTTTCCAAACAAACAATGCTTACAGAAATCTAACTTTCCAGACTTTAGATTTGGAAGTAACTTGCGATCAGCCAAAATTTTCAACCCTCTTTCACTCATATGCCCCAATCTTTGATGCCATAAGTGAATGGAACTACTGTCATGTTCAGACACCGTAGACACAAAATCTGACCCTGTACTTCCTTCTAACTGAAATAGATTTCCTACTTTCTTAGCTTTCAATACTAGTAAAATACCTTTGTAAATTTTCATTACTCCACCTTGAATTACAGTTTTATATCCATTTGTATCAAGTGCTCCTAGTGAAATTAGATTTTTCCTTAAATCTGGTACATGTCTTACATCAGTTAATATTTTAGTTGTCCCATCAAACATTTGTAGCTGTATACTCCCTATTCCCACAATATTAGCTGTGACATCATTCCCCATGTACATGACTCCATCATTAATTGATCTATACGTTTTAAACCATTCTCTATGAATACACATGTGGTTTGATGCACCAGAATCTAACAACCAATGTTGATCATGATTTGACAAATTAACTGATAACACTTCGTCGCTTATACCTGAACCAGATGCCGAACCTGTATCTGTCGTGTTTTCTTCTTTCTTCTCTGTTGAAGAGTCTCCTTTCTTCTCTGTTTGCTGTCTCTTCCAACATTCCTTCTTCAAATGCCCCGATTTGCCACAAAACCAGCACTTTACTTTTCTCTTCTTCCCTTTCGACTTTGAACGCGAATTGTTGTGCTTACCAGAGTGTCTTTCTCTAGAACAACCTCTAGCCATCATTGCCTCGGATGTAGAGGTGTCAGCATTCGACCTCTTCCTTGTCTCCTCGGACAACAAAGCTCCGACGACATCATCAAATTCAATAGTTTCTGATGAACTAAGACTTATAGAAGTAACAAAATGATCCCATGACTCGAGCAACGAGCACAATAAAGTAATAGCTTTATCCTCTGATTCAAATTTTACTTCTATAATTTCTAATTGCACCAGTAGAGTATTAAAAACATTCAAATGATCAGTAATCGATGTACCTTCCTTCATTCGCAAGCTGTATAGCTCCCGCTTCAGGAGAATCCGATTTGTCAAGGATTTCGTCATGTAGAGCTTCTCAAGCTTAGACCACAGGCCTGCAGCTGTTTTTTCTGACAGGATATTAAACAACACATCATCCGCCAAACACAGCCGAATAGCACTCACTGCTTTTTCATCCATCTCGGCCCACTCATTATCTGTGATGTTGTATGGCTGTTTGGATTTGCCCAACAACGCCTTAGCCACGCCTTGTTGTACCAGCAGATCATGCATCTTAACCTTCCAGATCTCGAAATTATTTTTGCCATTAAACTTCTCAATTTCAAACCGGGCACTCTGAGTTTTTTCCATTTGTATCAACCAAAAAACAAACCACAATAATCTCCAAAACCAACACTTTAAATACCAGCAATTAACAAAAAAAAACTGCCTATGCCTTGTAGCCTTTGTTTTTAAATATCATGGCACATTACCATAAAACAAATCCCCCTCTGTTTTGTTTTGTTTCAAATATGCAAAATAACAACATTTCATGATAGCTATATCACAAAAAAACTTTCAAATCGACTGCTCCACGGCGACCCATGTGTAAATGATTTTTCTCCTTTTTAAAAAAGACCAATTTTCAAACAAAAACAGTTCCACAAAAATAAACTGCGCTCCACGCCAGTCCATGTCTCTAGGAAAGAAAAACTCTATACACATTATCCCATCACTGCGTATCTGTTCACATGGTTTGACTATTGATATGAATATATCACAGCAGTCTCCACGCAGGTTTTCAACAGCAATCTTCCACACGCAGGTTTAAAAAAAAACATTACCAGCAGTCTACACACCTCCACACAGCAAGTTAATGCATTACGCACTCCAGGCAGCAATCGATCAATACACAGCACACACGATCCAAATGTAACCAGCAGGTTTTAATCACGCACCAGCACTTTCCTTCACTGCTTGTGGATGAGATTGGCTTGCCCAGCACTAGCGCTCCAGCGGAATACCTCCACGCCTTACAGTTCTGTTGGACAGCGCTCAACTGCGCTCCACCTCCACGCAACACCAGCATGCAAACTCCAGGACAACAATCAACAGCACCAGCACTCCAACATTGCTCTGATACCACTAGTTGGAGATTAGATGCACAGCAAATTAAACAAATACTCAGCAAATAAATCATGCACATAAACACAGAGGAATTTAACGTGGTTCACCCAACCAATCTAGGCTACGTCCACCTAACAGGGCATTGGCAATGTTATTATTAATCAGGAGATTACATTACAATTCAGTTCCTCACAAACTCTCACACACACAACCCAATCCGTCTGGTCACCTGTTTTATAGCTAAGAGGATCTAACTTCCTCATAAATCCTCCTACAGCAAATATAGGATGCATTAACTCACTCCCAAAAAAATAGAGCTAATATAGCAACCAAATCCGATTGTTGTCACCTACTGAGATTTTTGCCTATTTAATTAAAACAGAAAATCTCAACATGTGTGGCTCCTATTGCCCTTGTTGCTATGGCTGGCTGGAATGCTTAAGAAAAAAAATCATAGGTAAGAAAGAAGGCACTGGCCAAAGGTAATGCATAACAAATAGAAAAATTGAATAAATGAAATGAAAATAGATCAATGTCCACAAATAACTGAAATAATTCAATGGGACTAGAGAGTAAAAGCTTTGACAACAACAATAAGTGCTTATAGAATCATCTAAGAGAACAGAAGAGACTAGTTCATGAGGTTAAAATGTTGTATAATTGTTGGCACAGGAAAACTATAGAATTGTTAGAGTAAATATCTGCAGGTACCATTAGTTGGTGATCATCAATAATCATTTCATTTCATCAAATACCCTGATGAATGGGCCTTACAAGCTATTTGCGTAGACAAACCCCACAGATGTTGTGTGATGGAAAAATTTTCACACTATATTGAAGAAAACACCTACCAAATAAGGATGACATTTCAAATGGGGCAAGAAACAATAGAGAGATAGACATCGAAAAAGTTAAAATGCTAGGGAAATAGGAAAGCAACTAGGTAGCATGGTAGAAAGCACAACAATGAAAATTATAAAATGGAAAACCCTACAAATTAGCACCCATCCAAACATCACCACAATTTTTTCTTTAACTCTAAATCTCCAAATTCATCAAATGATATCCTTTATTCAAACCTGATCCTCTCTGTTAGCTATTCTAAAGATAAGGCTGAGCAATTACTATAGAACCATCACCTACATGTAGTGATCTTATTTTGTGACCAGACAACCTACTTTCGTGAAGACACAGAAAGGTAAACACTCTCTGCCAATATTTTCCATACAACCCAAGGTGAGCAACCACATATACATCACCAATCTTTTCTCTTCAGATTTGTAACCTAGAAGAGCTTTGTCTGACCACCTCCGGGTTGCTCCCAAAGTCACCCAGGCAAACCCTTTCAACATCATCCAAGATTTTTTGTTGTTGTTGATCACTTCCTTTGGACGAGAATTTTGGCACCCTATAAGAAGACTGTTGAAACAAAATCCACTCATAAGGTCTTCTTCAAGCATATTTTGCTTCATTTTGGGTTGCAAAAGACCATTTTTCTTAATAGGGATAGTAGGTTCCTCATTATTTTCTCTTTTAACCTTTGTTCCATGACAGACATCAAGCTTGACCAAATCCACTACCTTCCATCCCTAGATTGATAAATAAAAAGTACCCATATGATTATTGTAGATGTCCTTAGAGTATACAATTGTGAGGATCCACATACGCATGATATTTTCAACAGAAATTTGACATAAATCTTCATATTTCTATTGCCCACAAGTCTTTTCAGGTGTGCTCGGGGGTCCCAAAAAATTGACAGAAATTGATGTAGCTATATTCATGGAATAACACATGAAGACACCTCCAAAACTTGGAACAAGGTAAGCAACGATACCAATTTTGAGGAATGTATCTAACAAATTCAATAACGAGTTCATGAAATTTTATAGAAAGTTGCAAACTCCAAGTACAAGTAGATACACAATCCATTCGAATCCACATAAGTTTCAGGTTGATGACGAGTTATGGTTGGACTTGCATAAAGATAAATTGACAAAATCCTAGAAGAAGCTCATACCATTTTGATACGAGCCTTACACCATCACCAAGGCTATCGATGAGAATTATTTCGAGGATAGTCATAGGATGATTTATATTACTTCAAATGTATATGTTAGGATGATATATGCTTGATGGGGTGCATGTCTAGAAAGAGTTTCTTTAAGAGAATGAAAAATATGATTGCACGATAACTTACATAAGTAATTGTGATTGTACCCGAATGACATGAGGTAACTACATAAGAGATTTTAAAAGTGGCATTTTTAGGGTTTTTTTTATATCAAGGTAGGTATGTGGATCATTATGTTTTTTTCCAAAGCATTCACATATGACTAAATTTTTTAAGTAGTACATCACTCTAATATTATTTCTCTTACATGCTCCTAGGTTATATTTCAAAGCATCATAGTTACTAAAATTCATAAAACTCTTGTTTTTTTTCTCTAAATAACTAAAACTCCCAAGTGTGCTACTCTTAATATTCAAACTTGCACTATTGTTAATACTAAATCCTCTAATTTTTATTTTTCCTCCATAAGTAAGCTAACTACGAGGTGGAGTTGAACCATTATTAACACGCTAGTGTAGTGTTACCTATTTGTATTTAAGAAGCATAAGGGGTAGGGTTGGTATAAGGCCAACTTTCCTATTGTTTAGTGCCATGCCCACTACTAGGTTATCATCCTTTGTTGGCCTTAGGATATTGTTTCCCATTAGTTAATTTGATTCTTTCTCATTCGCAATCTCATCCTACATTGCATCCAACCTGCTACTTTTTAATCACATATCTCTCGTAACCTCACTCCAGTGTGTTCATTAGACCTCATTGACGTGCATTGACTACCACTCTTTATTGAGCTATATTTTATCATCACCCCTTTGTTTCACAACCATCCGCTCACCAACTCACCTTTCTCATTGAAATTCTCCAACTCTCTCATCCTCACTTCACTACTCTCTTCCTAATTAATCTACTTTTGCAAATCCTCATTGCCTTCTTCATTTGCTCAAATCAAGTTCAACCACCACTCATTAATTTTCTCTAATTCCTCAAAATTTATTCAACTTACTTTTTAGCTTTTATGTCCTTCACAGCCATTTAGTCTTTTGAACTCTCATCTTTTCCAACCCCATTGTAACCCATTACCTTATTACTTAATGCAAAATTTTATACCACCATACCATAATAAAAAAGTTCGTAGTAGGAAACAAATTTTCCTAATACTTGTAGAGTTTGTGTTCAATAATCTCTCTCAAAACCCTTTTTTCCTTAGCTTTTGAGTAAAACTAGTTCATGGGATTTTTGTTTTTCGAACATCAAAAATTTTCATTTCCCTCGTTTATTTCCCTCGCGTTGCAGGTTTTGTCCAGCGAAGGAGGAAGGGCACATCCATGCTATCAAACTATGATTTGATACACTTGGTTGAACTCAAGAAATTGGAATCTCGGTGACTCCAATCATCGGTGATTTCTATCCCGAGACTACCACGGAAAGCTCCATTAGCTCCATTACACCGAGGGGTTCAAGTGGAATTATCAGAAGAGGTGTGGATGGCCATGATCACAATCACTTCCTGCGAGATGAACTACCTGTTTTTTCGTTACCTCCATGAATCAGGTGAGAGTTTGTATTAAACCCATTTCAATGAAACCGTTTTATTTTATATGAACATCGCATGTAAAATTGTTTTTCAATGAAATTGTTTCAAAATTTCCATGTAAGTGCCAAAGCTTTCGAAATTTAGGGTAATGGCAGACTTAGTATGCTTCTTACTCTTCTCTGTAAGATTCAAAGCCTTGCCACACTAGTGAAAGAGTTGTGTATATCATGTAACCATAAATACTTTCAAGCTTAACATGGAAGTGGAGGACTTGAGCGAATTCGAAGTGTAATCACAGCAAAGACATAAATATGTCTGAAACCCTAAGTGGAATTGAAGGTATTATATCATGGTTATAATCCTAGAAGGAAAAATTCACAGTTCCGCAACATTGATTGAAACCCCTGCGTGCTAAATATTTTGATTCGGCCTTTTTTTTTAAGACGAAAAAAATGTTGTTATATATAATAGTTCATATTCATTGATCAAATATCATTTTCTAGCACATTAGACATACCATTATAGCATATGCCAGATAGCAGGAAATATATGAACCCCATGAAGAGGCAAACCAAATCCTATCATAAGAGCAGTACAAAGGCCATAAAGACACATAAAAACTCCGCATACCAACCACAAAAAACCCAGCCAATACGTAACTGAATAGAACATCACTGAGCCCAGACACATACCGAGGGTCAGTGGGAACATCATCTGATTGAAAACAACATAAAGGAGAATATGGAGAAAGGAAAAAAATATAAAAGGATCTGGTATGTACAATGAAGATATATCCTATAAAAGCAGCATAAGAAAAAAGGATATCCCGCTTGCTTGCAAATGTATTCTAGCTTGCTTGAGAATATCAGGCTCGCTTTATGTAGATTATGGTAGAGGAAAAGATTGAGAGTCCAACAGAGTGGAAGCCCTATAATGCACGATCTTAATAGCACCATATATGGACTCCAGCCCTCTTTTGGAGAGAAGGTCAGCACACGTATTTTTCTCCATATGTATGTACTGAATAGTGTAGGCTTGAAACTTTCCTAATAGATACTTCATCCACTGTACCCAACCAACACTATTGCTGCATTGCATTCCACATATGCTGCTGATCCCATCAATGGTGTACTTTGAGTCTCCATATATGTGAATTGAAGAGAGATTTAGATGATAAGAAATCAGTATCCCACTCCATAACTCATAATTTCCGCCTTATTTTTTGAGCCAACACCTCCATTCCAAAACATGTGATATCGATCCTTGTTTCCAAGCTTTATCCAGGCCCCATAGCCACATAGGCCATCCTTATTTTCACCATCAAAATATAAAGTCGGGAGCTCAATATTGTCAGGCCAGATTCTCTTAGAAAGATCCTTAATAGCAGGTGGGATACAAGGACGATCATTAATCCATAAATCACTTTTCACTGTAATCTTGGAGTTTTGTGGGGGAACCCCTTTGAAAATCCAACGATTCTGAGCATTCTAGATTTCCCAAAACACATAAAAGGGTAAAGATTTGTAAGAGAAACTTACAACAACCCAAGATTTGATAACTTGAATACAGTTAGAAGGACGCCAAGAAGGGTCACCTATAAGCCCAACAAAATGCTACCAAAAAGAAAGAGAGAAGGTACATGTGAAGAAAAGATGAGAAGCAGTCTCTTCATGCTGGAGACAAAATGGACATCTTCTAGGACCATAAAATCCCCGTTTTCATAATACCTCCCAAGTTAGTACTCTTTTTTTCCACAACAACCATGCAAATAATATTATCTTTGTAGGGATTTTAAGATTCCATGCAATATAAAAAGGAGACAACGTAGGGTCAGGAGTCATTTTAGCAATTTGATTTTCATACTCATCCTTAACGAGTAATCCTGCACCCTTGAATTTTCCATTCCAAACTAGAATGTCACCTTCCCCTTTGAAAGATAATCCCATTTCCTGTAGAAGAGCTTTATGGCATTCCCAGCTGTGTGCTTCACTGCCGTGTAACCCCATCATCTCTGCAGATTTCCATATGGGAGCCCCGAGGTTCCAGCAGTATATAAGATAAAAGAGAGAGAGAATGCCCCTGTGATGAAATCTGTGAAGTAGGTATGAATCAAAGAGAATTTCATTTTCAGACGTGAGCATTCGGTCGACTCCAATTAGAATATTTTTTCCATTGTTGAACTCCCAAACCAATCTTTGTCCCAATATGTGCATCACTCTTTGGAAACTGTGCCAGATGGCTGAAGCCTTTTGTACAGACCTTACACATCCCAAGTATATAGATCGAATACAGCCCAGGTGGAGCAACCACATATACATCACCAGTTTTTTCTCTTCAGATTTGTAACTTAGAAGAGCTTTGTCTGACCACCTCCAGGTTGCTCCCAGAGTCACCCAGGCAAGCCCTCTGAACATCATCCTCTTTTTGTAGTACCTAATTAGTAATTTAATTAACCATAACAATTTCTTGATCATGCAAGTATTTAAAATATATTTCCAATAAGCAAAAAGCTTTCATATTAAACAATTAGGTCAAAAGACTTTAGACTATGATGCAAAAAATACAAAGAAGCCTCACCAACACTCAAAGGAAAAACAAAGTCAAACCTCTACAAAGTATAAATATATATCTGATAAACTTCATTCCACCACAAAATGTGCTTAACTAAAGAAAATTCTAATTACTGTGCTTTCAAGACAAAGCTTTCAAGGGCCGTGATGTTATAAACATATCCCTTCACCTCGTGAACAATCAATGTGTATAAATAGACCATCATAAGGCTCATTTTAAACATCATTATTATCATTTTATAAATCATTTTTATTAAATCAACAAGAAGAAAGCAACAATTGTATTCAGTTCCACTGAAGCAAAGTATATGGCAGTTTCATATACTTATTATGAAGCTATCTAGATTTGCAACTTGATTGTAGAGTCAACCAATCTATTGTTGAAGCCCAATATTGTCTCTTGTGAGAATCAAAGTTACATCAAGCTCTATGAAAATCCAATATGTCATGACCATTTCAAACACATTGATATTCAATACAATTTCCTAAGATTCCAAGTTCATTAGGGAGTTAGTTGTGTTGGACCACATTCTGACAAAGTTGCATATGGTTAATAGTTTGACAAATCTCCTAACAAAGGGGAAGTTTGACAAGTTGGGGGAGAATCTTGGGTTATTGGAAGTTTTTTTCTTTTCTCAAGAGTGTTATATTACCTAGTTGGTCCGAGTTGGTCTCACCTCAGCGTTGAGAAGTTGAGCAACACCAAGATTGTAGAGCTAGATTGTGGTACACCAATCAAAAAGATTCTTAAATATAGCTAGAAGCTTATAACAACACCTTCGAGGATAGACGAATTAGTTGTTGGGTCACACCCACCAAGTATGGCACACTAGTTGATGAGATTAACACCATCATCTCAGGTGCATTCATGAGTGCACACTTATGGAATGAGGCACCTTTAGGAGAGGAGTTATATCTACTATGATAATGAACTACTCTAAAAGAAAAGCCTTGCATACAGGGAAAAGTTATGAGGGAGTTGCTCATGCTCAAGGGAGATGCACCACTAATGCTATCATTAGCCTATTTTCTAACAACACCTTCTCTTAACTTATAAATGAAAAGGATGGGCACACTAGTTAGACATTTGTAGAAATAGATAACAAGAGTGAGTATTGTTAGCTTGTAGGCTGTATTAGGAGCTTTTGTGAGATGACAACTTGCTGTCACATTCTTCTATTTGAGTAATAAATACTTCTATGCAATTCTTGTTGGAGCCTACTCTTTTTATCCTGAATTCTTAGATTGCAGATTTGTGTAGAGTGGGCCTAATATATTTGTTGTTTTAATCCATTGTACATGCTATGTTTGCACTCTTGAATTTACATCCTTAAATTTATGCTTGAACAAAACTGAAATTTTGATAGGTAGATACTAAAGTTCAGTCTTGCTGTTAGGATTTTTTAATTTTCTGAGGGTATTCTCTTGTTTTCAATAGTAGTTGCATATTTCTGCATCACAGCTCATCTCTTCCATTTCATTCTACTATAATACAAAAATCATTTCTAGTATAGTTTAGCTTATATCTGCTTTCTACTTAATTGATCTTTTATTTTATTTTATAGGAGCAGTACTTAGCAATCTCAATTCACACTCCCTTTGTATTCACACTGTTGTATATGTGTGGTCATTGGAAATGGTTAGGTTTGGTACTTGTTTTTTTCATATCACATTAAAAATCCAATGCCTCCTCATAAAATCCTCTCCTCGTATGATCGACCACCATTACAGACGTTTACACCACATTTGGTTTAGACATTTAGTAGGTAGGTATGGTGCCCCTATCTCCCATCTACATATAGAGTAATTTGGTCGCATATTGTTTCTTCTATGATACTGGTTCCTCTCTCTTAAGTCCTATCTCTTGTCCTTCTTCTCTCTCCCTTTCTCTCCCACCTCGCTCTCTCTTCCCCTCTCTCTCTCTCTCTCTCTCTCTCTCTCTCTACCCAATCCTTTCACTATATCCCTCCCTCTATCCTTCTTTCTGCCCCCCTTCCATCTTTGTGTCACTATCTCCCTCTCTAACCCTTCTCTACCTCTCTCACTCCTCTCCCTTTCTCTCTCTCTCCATTCCTTCTCTCCCCTCTCCTTCAGTTTATCTCCATCTCTCCCTTGTGACTCCCCTTGTCTCGCCACCTCTTTCAATCTCTCTCGTAGGTCCAAATATGGCTTGCCACCTCTATCAATCTATGTCTTTATGATTCCTTCTCATATATATCTAGAGTTAATATATATCATGACATATTGGGACCTACGATTGGGTTAATTCTGCCTTGTTGGCAAGGTTAAAATGGTTATTCTTCGATAGACAAAATGTAGATCAAATATTTCATCAAAAAGAGGGAACCATACCCTATCTTCCAGGCTATGCCTATCAATCGCTTGGCCTCTTCTTGCTCTCACATGGATGTACTCTTGCTTGACTGGTACAGAAGAAGGTTTCGCATTATCAACTATTTGTTTGGGACAACTTTTAGTTGTTTCAACACTACTACATTCTTCAAGCTTATCCTTTAAACCATCTTAGTCTTTTGTACTCTCTTCAACTTTGTAGTGCTTTCCATTCCTCTCAGTCACATATGTTTCCTTGGTCTGTTAAGGGACAAGGTATTTTTGTTGTGGGTCTTGTTCTTGCAACCACCTTACTGCAATTTCTTCTGGGTGCTAGTTCAGTCCCAACAATCTGCAGTTTTCAAAGTTGCATCCTTCAATGATTCTACTAATTTCAATAGTTAAGATGCAGGATTGGGGGACCTAATGCAATTTCTTTCGGGTGAAATTTTAGTCTCAACAATCTGTGGTTTTCAAAATTTCATTCTTCATGGATTCTACTAAGTTCAATAGTCAAGATAGGATTGGGGGATCTATTTCAATTTCTTCCGGGTGCAATTTCAGTCTCAACAATCAGCGGTTTTCGAAACTGCATTCTTTAGGTATTCTACTAAGTCCAATAGTCAAGATGCAGGATTGGGGATCTATTCATGATTTTCTTGGCTTTCGTCAGAATGGTTTAGAATGCAGCCAAACCCTTGAGAATATTGATGCTAGTAGAATTCCCCCCCAATATGATCCAAATGAAAGTCAGGGAAAATTTTAAGGGCAAATTTTAGCCCAAAGGAAAATTTTAAGGGATTTTAAATTTTAATAGGGTGAATTTTTTATATAAAACCCTTTTTCTATAATTTTATAAAGTTAGCCCAATAATTATTTTAAAAATAATCAATTATTAAATAATAGCCGACCAAAATAAATGCCCATTAAATTGGAAAAATGGAATTTGCCCTCGATTTTCTTTGTTTGGTGCAGATTTCAATGGCATTCGCCTGGATTTACAGGGTCGAAGGGAGGGGTTGGAGTGATTTTCTCCAATTTTTCATTGGTTCACTGGAATTTACTGGGTCGAAGAGGTGGTTGGGGCTTTGAAGGGGCATGGAAGTTGAATGTTGGATTGGTGCAAACCTACCAGATTGATGGAGGTTAGATCAATGGAGGTGGAGATCCTTGGAAGTGGAAACTTACAGATCTGGACGCATTGATCGATGACAGCTACATTGAAATGGTTTTGGGCTTGTGGTTTTTAAGTGGTTTCATTGTTCCTTCTTGTGTTTGCAGGTGCTTTCATGAGTTCTTGAATCCCAAGTTGATCATTCTTTTTTGGAGGTTGAAATTATGAGCAAAAGGGTTTCGCTGGGCTACTATTCTAGGCACTCGCTTTACTAAGTTATGGTGTTTTTTGATCTATATCTAAGGCCATGCCTTGTTTGAGGAACTCACTCACTGTGTCCACTAATCCTGAAGCAGTATCCACATGTTATTTTATTGCAAACCTCTTGAGGAATACACTCATTTTTGGAAAAGCTTATTGGCATCATTAGCGCCCAATTTTTTTTACAAATGTAAGGAAAATTATGGAGAAGGTTTATCCCTATAATATAAGACAATTTTGAAGGTTGGAGCGAAGGTTCATTTGACACAAGTTTGAGAGATTTGAAGAAAATTTCTACCGTGATGACTTATCTTAATATCTTTTTTGATGCCCTAGAATTGATTCTTCAAACAAATCTATGCATATATATGAGTGTGACCTCATTTCTGACATGTATCTCTGAATTTTAATGATTGATCCTATGTGAGACTCAATGTTCTATAATCAGTAATTTACATCTACTTGGGTATGATTTTGTATGTTTTGAAGGCAGTCCTAGAGTTTATAGCAGTGAGGGTTTCTCTAAACTTGTCTGGAATTTATATTTATACATCCTACTTTAGCACACCAAACTAAGAATTGAATTGTCCATGAAGTTTTTCAAGGCCTATAGCTGGGAAGTTTTTTTTGTATTCCTCATATAAGTATCATTATTTTTATGATCATTGGATTCTGAAGTTTAAATATTGGAGTAGAGAAAATTGACAAGATAGACGTGCTTGATAAGCCTCAATGTTTTTGAAGAAGTCCAGATCGCTTGGCAAGTAGGTATACAGACTTCAAATAAGACCTATGCAAACCAGAGAAGAAGCTTAAATGTATTCAAAAATTCCTAAGAACTTGTATCCTTTTCGTCCCTCTTTGGAATATTCTTATTGAACTTAGAAAAATAGTTTTGGCATGACACTTAAGTGATACATCATAGGATCTACCTGTGGCATCTCTTGGGAAAAAAATCATAGCATATTTTAATGGGTCATTTTTACATACACAATCATGTAAGCATTGACCAATACCAAGCCTGCATTAGAGTAAGTGTCCACTCCAATTGTGCATCTCTGATCAAAGTTTTTGAGTACATCAGTGAATTTGAAAGTTTCACCAGGGATAATTGTGACACATTCTGCATTAGTAGCAAAGGAATCTTAGTGAAGACCTTGATAATCAGTGACCTATTTCCATATTCAACTTTGACTTTTCAGACACTTGAGGAAAATTCATCAATAAAATGAAGATCAATATTGCATATCCTTCACAACCAACATATTTAAAGTACAACAGTGGCAATTGCAGGTTGTGACAAAATGCCATGTATACTTGATGTGAAGAAGAAGAGTTATCATTGAATGCCTAAGATGTTGCTATGCTTGATCACAGTTATTAACTCAAAATTTGGATTGGCTAGTTAGCAAAGGAGTTAAGAGTGTTTGACATTATCACGAGAACGAATGTTACTTCTGGACTTGAGAGAATTTGAACCGTGGGCACAAATAGAGCATAGTTTCCATAGTTTACATGTTGTAGACAGAGCCTAGTATGATTGAGAATTGTCAATTGAATATTAAGCAATGTTGATGTGTTGAGCAGAACTAGTCTTGTTGAGACATGTGTAGTTTCTATAAGGTTATGGTTGTGAGAAAGAGAAGGTTGATATACTCTTGTACCAGTGATGATAATTATGATGCTAGTGTTGACAATTTAAGCTTCTGCTAGTATTACAGAAACAATGAGGACTTGATATGGTCGATAATGAAAGGTGAGATGACAATGTCAAGGTTTGAGATTGAATATCAATGTTGTAGTAAGTTCATATTGACGTCATGTCGTTACAGAACTGACAACTAGGGTTTAACAGAGAGTTATCACAGAGAAAATTTTGTAGACTGATGTGCAAAAGTCAGATTGGTTTTCAGCTACTTAAATTGAGAAAAGATGAATACTAAAGTGCACCAGTAGTAGTATCAAGCATGGTAGTAGATAGAGGTATTAGTGAAGTGCACTAGTAAAGGTAGTAGGAGTGGATAGAGGAAACAATGAAGTGCAATAGCAGTGGCGGCAGGCGTGGAAATGTTAGCAGTGAAGTGCAGCAACAGTGACAACAAGAGTGGAAAAAGGTAGCAGTGAAGTGAAACAACATTGGTGACAAGAGTGGAAGTGAAAAAGCATGAATGATGGCATACCAAATCCCAAACACTTAATCTAGAATCTAAGGCTACATATTCACATCTCCTCCAACATGAAGATGTTATTTCCTTAACTCTTTCACTTGATATTTTTGTTTCTTATATCATGATGATTGTTTGATTTTCCTTTTTAATTCGATCTTTGAGATATCTCTTCTTAATCTAGTTCCTTGACATTTTGTAAATGGCATGTACAATCTGGCAATGATGGCAGTTATACAATTGCAGTTGGACAACCCCTATGACATAGTTGATATCCTCACACAGTGATGTTAGTGATGTTGATGTTGTGGATGATATTACTTGATGCTCCATGATGGGTGTTCTTTCTCACTTTCACATAATCTTGTTCCAGAATGGCCTGTGAAACTATAAACCGATCTAGTATATTGGAAACTTAGTGCTTTCCTCCTCTACGATTATTCCAATTATAAATCCCATTTATGGCGGTCATATCTGTCACTTTAAGTTTTTATATGAGGTCATTGAATTATTGCACCTCTATAAGTTCTAATCTTATGATCCCCCCTTCTTCTATTCAAGGGTTTTAATAATGTTGAGATCACCGCACAATATCCATTTCTCCTCATTGTGGATTGAACTTATTGTCCTGATATTTTCTATAAATCCCAATTTTTATGTGGGTATATGTGTACAATAGACTGCTGTTATGCACCATGTTTCCCTAGCTCTTACATATTGGAATATGCCAAAAATGATTTTGGAGAGTGATATCCATTCATGGAAGGATATTTCCTAAGGGTTTTAGAGAATTACCAAACCCCAAACACTTCATCTAGCATCTAAGGCTACATATTCACATCTCCTCCAGCACGAAGATGCTATTTCCTTAACTCTTTGACTTGATATTTTTGTTTCTCGTATCATGATGATTGTTTGATTTTACTTTTTAATTCGATCTTTGAGATATCTCTTCTTAATCTAGTTCCTTTACATTTTGTAAATGGCATGTACAATCTGGCAATGATGGCAGTTAATAAATTGCAGTTTGACAGTCCCAATGACATAGTTGATGTCCTTACACAGTGATGTTAGTGATGTTGATGTTGTGGATGATATTACTTGATGCTTCATGATGGGTGTTCTTTCTCACTTTCACATAATCTTAATTTAGCCTCTGCTTGATGCTTTTGTTGCTATGATCGTGTCAGGCATTAATTAATTGTATAATTTGTGAAAGAGATTGTCCACATTAAGGCTTCATTCTGGGCTAAATGTATTAATGTTATAATGTGAGATGTAATTATTTGAATGGCTTCTTCTCTATAGGGTATCGACTCAATTAATAAGGAGTGGTAGTACGAGAAAAGTTCTTGTTCCAGTTTTTCATGTTTCATACCCATCATAAGAGGTGAGAGAAAATATTCTATTGTTATGTATGTGCTTCACCATAGCCTTATGGAAGAAATTCAAGTTCCTCTCTCCTTATTTTTCAAGTCAGTGCCCACTGATAACAAATTTTTCAAGATAATGATTAGCAGACTTTGGTTTGAGTAAGTGCCTAAATGTATGTTTTTAATGACACCAACCTCTGAAACAGAAATTTGTACTGAGAAACAAATAGCAGTGATATATTTTTCACTGATCAGCTAGTCCAGAAAGCAATAGGTAGAGGTGCTAACCCAAATATTCCAAGATAAAGGGAAGAAAACTCTACAATTTCCAGACTACTGGTAAATCTATTAAATTTTACTTGTCTAATTTTCAAAAACCCCTAATTTGTCTTGACATAATCTTAGGATATTTTTGGGATTGTCAATTTTCATTTTTTTTCATTATATATTTCTCAGTTCTGTGCAACTATGCAATGAAAACTGTCAGATGTATATGGCCAATCAGCAGAGTAAATATGGCATTGAAATGTAAAAAAAATCTTACCTTATCTCTCTGGGATGTCGCTTCAGAGTCTATACTGAACCGCCAATCGACATCAGAAAATATTTCATCTGCTTCTTTCTTTAACATTTTTTGCACTTCTGTTATTGTAAGATTTGAAGCATGAGGTTGTTTAACGTATATGACATCCTTCCCTCCCATTTTGACACCAACAATAACGTGTGTGCCACACTTCTCAATAAATATGAAGAGAATGCACAGATATACAATTTAAAAAGTGAAACTTTTCTTTAGGTACAACCCCGATAAGGTGTGGGCATTCTTCAAATGTTGAAAATAATAAGTTGTTAATTAACAAGTACAATGAACCAAACAAAATTTGTGATCACAAGCACATAGTGATCCATCAATCATATAGAGTTCAATTAGAAACTTGATGATTCAATTCTAACATTAATGATCTTGGTTAGTTCCACATGTATTTTTTAAACCCCTCAACTTGTAGTTAGTATTCATTATATAGATCCAGCACAATGGCACACACTATATGAAATAGTTCTCATAAACTATTTCACTCTTTCCAACAATGTAGCAATAGACTAATATATTTGGAAGCAAGTACTGGACATGCAAAATATTGGAGATTACTAAATTAAATTGAAGCTATTATGCAGAAATGATTCTATTAGACTATGGTAATAACGTTTTCAAGATCCCACATTTTAGATTTTAAAAACTGCTTTTGATTGTTTTTTTCACATTAAACCAAATTTCGTACTCTAAATTTAAAGAATATCTGAATGTCACCAAAAATAAAAGCTGGTTTTGCAATTATACAAATTTTACTCATTGTGTTCTAGTAGATATGATTCAAGTTTCAACCATGTGACATGGCCAATGTGTAGAAGCCACACTACATAAATAATCTATCCATATTTTGTTAGATCATACATATGAAACGAAGTAAACATTGTAGACTAAGCTTCTCAAATTTTGGGCCATGTCTTAAACCTAGCCAGTTTGCATTCATCTGCAATTGAGAATGAATGTCCATTATATGCTTGGGTTCTGGAAGGAGCAGCCTATGGAAGTTTTCAAGTGCCTGGAATATTCTATACCATTATTGATATGCTCATTATATCCTTTGTTTGAAAATTATACATTTTATATAATCAATTCATAAGATTCTTGTTTTAAAAACTCCCTTTATTAGCTCTTCGTTTAATACCAGCAACTTACATCCCCTAGGTCATTGAAATGATGGTAATACTTTTTACCTCAAAATATGGCTGGCCTTGTTAAAGACCTCATAAGGCAAAGGCCGGACCTTGTTGTAGAATGGCCTGTGAAACTATAAACCGATCTAATATATTGGAAACTTAGTGCTTTCCTCCTCTACGATTATTCCAATTATCATCATCATTTACTGTCATATCACTTTCATCATTTACATCAATCACCAAATCCAACCTACCGTGCACCATTTACAAATGCAATATATTCATGTGTAGTTACTCTAGCACATTCACTTCTTTGATCTAGAAAGGAATTTAAATCTCCTGTCATTTTTCATATGAACATTCTTGAGGGACTCCTCTTTGAGATGCTTCACTACAAATCCTAACATCTGATGGATTTATCTCTATCCCAAAGCATCCATCACTTCATAAGAGGATCCATTCATAGTGTTAATCTCCCATGCCTCCTCAATTGATCTATCCCTCTTTCCTGAAAACTCACACATTTCACCTTCTGCGTTATCACTTGCGTTTAGATTATTAACAGAACCTACAAAGGAGCAATGCCATCCACTTCTTGGTCTGGCACTCCTTCCAATTTGGCAGGTAAATGATCCTGCCAAGAAGGCTCCTTGGCATGCATTGCTGTATGATCTTCCTTGCGTACATCAAATATAAAATCTAATATTTCCTCGATGTCTGCCAGAAGAGCATCTTCCAGTGGAACAATCGATCATGTCTTATTTCTCTCATCTAACAAAGATTCTGGTATCCCTTTCATTGTCACTCTTGCAATAGCCTCCTTGCCACTTGGAACCTTTTACTAAGACTCCACTTAATTCCTCCATGACATCACAATCCCCATTAGACTCAATGAATTGTTCCTCCACATTTTATTTCTTATTTTCATCTAATAAAGAACCCAACATCCCTTGAATCTATTTGTGTTTAAAATCAATTCTCATCGGATAAGAATATACATCCAGGGTGGCATTGTCCAAACTTTTTTCAATCCTTATAAATGGAGATGAATATTCTCCTTGTTCATTCCCTCCCTCCATCCAGTTCTTGTTGCCTATACATTTGTTTTTCCTTCCTCCTCATATGATGTACTATTTTGAATTTTCTATTCTTTGCATATCAAACATTATAAAGCCTCTTGCACACTGTTCTCATCTCTTTCATTTGAACATAATTCTGATAATCATTGCATTTATGAAGAAAGGATATATTCATGTGAAACCTATCCAGCTGCTTCTCTTGGCTAATGCCATCACCTTCATCCCATAGAGAATCCGACAATTGAATGTCGACTTGACCAAAGGCATTGCTTACTTCCTGCTGAGATTGAACAAGAGAATCAAAATCTGTCCTTCCAGGGGGCATTACTCTGTGCTTTGAACTTGAAGTTTTCCTCTTTTCCCTTCTCTTCTATCTCGAGACTCCAAAAACTTGCTGCAGCCCATCCTTTCTGTCTCCTCTGCCCACTGAAATTTCAAAAGAACTTCATCCTTGCCCTTATATGCTCCTTCAGTTTGAAATCCAAAATCATCATTTCCATTATTCTTGTTTTTCGTATTTACTTCTGTTGAATCTACATTTTGTGCTAGGTTATGACTATATTGTTTTAAATTATTCACTTCAAAACATAGACCAATGATAAGAATATTTTTATTTTTTGCAGGCCTACAATCCATGACTAAGGAGGAATTGACAGCAAACAATAAACCACATTGCTCAGAGGCATCCAACAAAATTGACAGATATTTGGTGTTTTTTCTCAAATTCATCCCTGACTGTTCAGACGCTGGCTGATTCTTCTTACCTATATTTTCAAAACCATCTCCAAAAATATATAGCCATCGAGAAGGTAATGACTCTTTGAGCCCTTTGAAAATACACCACATAATAATCTCTACCCAATTGTTTGAGCTGCTTATCAACTCACCAATGTCTGGTCCAAACAAGTTTCCTTCAATGATCAAATTAATTTCCTCTTTTCAAAATAGAGTTTAGAATAATTTTCACAGATTCTGGAGTTGTTTCTTCTGACCATACATTTAAAGGTCTCAAATTGCTTGATTTATATGTATTTGCACCATTTGAACTAAAATCTATATTATGCAAAGTTGTTTCAAGCTCAAAAGTATTATCCTGCCTATAGAAGCCTGAACCCCAATAATCCTCACAATGGCCACTTTCACCAAGTAGAATATGTGCTTCATCAACATCATCAAACCTCAAACCTCAATTGCACTTCCAATTTTTTCTCTATAACAATTTTTGTGAGTCCTGCTTGCTGGACACCAGTTACAAACTTTCTTTCACTTGAAAATTCACAACAATTGAATTTAAATTAGCCTCACGTGGGTTGTATTTCATTTTTAGTATATTTCGCTTGATTATTTCTTTATACAATCTCCCCACTTCTCTTATCCATGTTCCGACATTCCTTTGCACCTCTTGGGGAAATTTCTAGTTATAAGAATATTTAAGATTATGGATCTATCGATATGAGATGGATTTTGCAATATAAATCTGAAGGATTCATGAGATTACTTCATGTTTGATAAAAAAAAATATTGATAAATGTTATCTTGAAGGAAATTTTCAAAATTTGAAGTCATATTAATTTAGTACATTGATGCAAATTCATATGCTGATACAATGGTGCAAATGCATGGATTTAGTTTTTGAATGATATATGATGGTTTAATAGGAGGACAGGACACTCGCACCCACCATTATAAGCTTAAAATCCAGGATTCCCATGAAAACTAGTCAAAGGAAGGAGCAGCGGGCAGGTTGACCTTAAACATATGTAAAGCCATCCTTATTTTCACTAGGCACAGAGATGTTTCGTTACAAGGTGGACTAGCTGTCATATTCATCAGTTTTGATTTTCTTGTAATATGTCTCATTTATGCAGTGGAATAGGTTTTGCTTGATTTTCTATGCATTCTTTCTGGTTTATGTAAATGTAGGTGATCGAATCACTAAGGGAGACTAGAGATGATCGGGGGCTTAGCATGTCAAATTTGAAGTAAATTCACAGAGGTAAAGTGCTAGAAAAATTGACAGGGAAATTAAGGTGCAAAAATAATGGAGCAAGAGACAATCAGTTAGATCGCAATTGTGTTATGGACCCACTCTGCTTTCTAAGCAAGACAGGGAGGATTAGCATTAAATTTGTGCGATTGATTGATTTCCCATCAACCCATGATATATGTTGGCACTAATTTGGAGGGGATGATTTGGTAGATCAAACCCAATACAAGCTATTCGGAACAAATTTTTGAGGGCAAGCTATAAGAAAAAAATTGTTTGAGCAGAGATGAATTCGATTGATCCATGATGGATTCTGAATTGGGTTCTTCAGGTTTGTTCTCATGGGCTATTAAACATAAAGAAGATGAAAACTCATGTACCTCTCCTCTGCTATGGAATCTTGGATCAATTTCTTATCCCATATCTACAGACACGGCATGTTCATATCCATACCCCATGTCAGCCAGGGCAGAGGATATTGCCAAAGGCAGACAGGAGCTCATGAAAATGTTTGAAGGAATGCTTGAATCAGCTTATGAATTGTCCCTGAGTGATCTAGTGGAGCAGAAGGTTACCATGCAGAAGAGATCAAATGAGGAAGATAAAACAGAAAAACATAAAGCAGAGGAGAGGAGTTCAGGAAAGCAGGACAAGAGGAAGACAAGTGGAAGCTATATAAATGGGTCAAGTAAGAATAAGGGAGAAAAGACTAAACCGTTTCTTCTCAATATATTTATTCCCAGAATCTTGACAAACCAATTTCATTCTACCTCTAAGTCAATACCCAAAGTTGTTCTCAGGTTAAGAGCCATGATTCAGAGAAAGGATCAGGGAATACATATCCTATTGCAAACCTGTATAAGATAAAGATGTCCTATTCTCCTACTGGTTCTTCAATTGGCTTCTCCAAGGTGTCTCCTAAACCATCTTTTGCCCAGGATGGTCAGTATTATCAGTTTCTCCCAGCTTCTACCATACATACTGGTTATAATTTTGGCCTTTGGAAATTGAGCATGAGTTGATGCTCATTTTGTTGCGGGTACACTTTCTTCTCCAAGACTATTTGCTAGGTGCTTCTTTTTTGTTTCTCTTCATGCAACTTATGAATTTTCAATTTCTTACCATTGAATATATTTTATCTTAATTATGAACTGGCAAACCCCAGGGTTCAAGCTTAACTCCATGCTTAATAACCACCCATGGCTTAAGAATTCCACACTAGTCACTTACAAATTCCAAACATCACAATCTATCTACTTACAATCTCACTTATAACAACCCCAGTGCCCTAAGATGTTATATTTTACTCTTAAAATGTGGGAACAAAGGATTATAACTTAACGAGGAGGTAGCACCTTCATTAAGAACTGACTATTTTATTAAACCTATCATTAAGGAGTGGAAAGATGGAACCTTAAAAAGTTTGCTTTAGATGTTTTTTCCCACGTCAGTCTTTTTGTCGAGTGTGAACTTCATCCATGCTTTTTGTTGATGTTTTATCATATTGTATCTCTTTATGATCATGTTTTATCCATGTCGGTTGACATCAAAACAGTTTTTGGCATGCAAGTAAACTTTGAGAAAGCAACCCCTGAGTCATCCTGAAGTCAAAGTCTTTCTGCATATACATCAAAAAATGTTAGGACATGCTAGTGAAAAGTTGGAAACTACTAATTAACTATTGTCTGTTTTCTTTTCGTTTGTTTATTCATCATGAGAATTGATAATTAACTACTGTCATTTTTCTTTCTTTTTCCTTTTCTTTTTCAGTATTAGGATAATTTATTTCTTTTTCCTTTTTTTTTTAGTATTAGGAGAATTTCTTTCTTTTTCCTTTATTTTTTATTTTTTGGGTACTAGGAGAATTCCTAAACTTACTTCCTGTCTCTGAGGAGGCCCAGGGTCATGTCTAAGGGACTGACCCTATACTCCTGAACCTAATGCATTATGCAACTTCCCACAGACACACTAGGTGTGTTAACTGAGTTTCAAACCTAGGTGGGGCCTCAATATTTCTTAGCAAAAACTTTCTTCCTTGGACTAATCTGGGGGAGGTCCAGGATCAACCTTTGTGGCTGCCTTATAACACCAAGAGTATATCAAGCAACCTATAAGCCAGATATAAGCTAGATATACCAGATCTTATGATTTAGCAAGAGCCTTATAACACCAAGAGTATATCCAGTAACCTGTAAGCCAGATATAAGCCAGATATACCGGATCTTATGATTTATGAAGAGCGGAGACTCTAGGAAATGGGGAGTATACTCCTTGAGGTGAGATCATAGCAGGCCATATACTCAATGGGATTTGAACCGTGGTCTCGTTAGTTTCACCCAGTGAAACTTGCCATTAAACCACATATCACTGTATAATTAACTATTCTCTATTACTTGAAACATTTCTAAAACTTTAAATTCCCTGGCTGATTGGATTGCTCTAACACTGAGTTGCTTGCCCTTTCATGAGGTGGGATAACTGAGTTTCAAACCTAGGCGGGGCCTCAGTATTGGTCAGCAAACACTTTCCAATGTAGGTCGTCCACCATTTGGCCTAGCACAATAGGCTAATTAACAATTGTTTGTTAATTAAAACATTTCCAAAACTTTTAAGTCCTTGGTTGGTTGGATTACTCAAAAAATTAGCCACTTGCCCCATGCAAACACTTTCCAATGCAGTTTTTCCACCATTTGGTCTAGCACAATAGGCTAATTAACAATGTTTGTTACTTGAAACATTTCCGAAACTTTAAATTCGTTCGCTGGTTGGATTTCTCTAACACTGAGCCACTTGCCCCTTCATGAGGGATGCCCTTAAGGGTTCAACATAGATGTGTGTATTCCTTTTTTCAACACCCTCGTCAGGCCACGCTTTGGCTAAGGTCCCCTGCCTAACCTCAAGAAAAACTAGCTCTATCCCTGTCTTGAAAATTATACATACTAAGATTTACCCCAGATTTTCCCTTGGCCAGTGTGCTGCTGTACTACTGAGCTACATTCCCCTTAATTGTGGGCATCATTAATGGTTCGACCTAGATGTACGGATTGCTGTCTCCAACAAAGAAAAAACCTAATTTGGAAGTAAAGCATCAAAACTGAACGAAAGATAATGTATAATGAACAAAGTTTTTATGCCAATATTCTACCATATTCCAAAGTTGTCATGTTTGAATTCTAAGTCATTTATATATATATTTTAATCATTGCTTTATGTTTAATTGAGTATAATTTCAGCCCAATTAATTTCATATTTAATCATCCCTGAATTATGTGTGCTCATGCTCCTAAGTCATGACTTTTGGACCTGTGTGTGGAGGTGCTCATTGCTCTGTTTCCAAAGGTTTTGAAAGTGGTCATTTCAAAAGTCATCCCCGTTTCCAAATGTTGTCCTTACCCTGTTTCAGGCAACTAAGACTTCAAAATATTGTGCTCTTTGGTTGAATCGAAAATTTTATTTGCATATTAAAGACTGGGAATCCAAAAGGAAAAAGTGGTTCCATTTAAAGATATGTGCAACCTAAATTATCCAAATTATTTTTATTACACTCCATCCATCTATTTCGTTGCAACATTCCTAGTCCTTTAGTATTGAATTATAACTCTATAAAATCAAGATGGCCATCCATATTCAAAGGCTTCTACTTTTCTTTGTGTTATCTTCTAATAAGGATTTTTATTTCCAAGTAATTCAACTACCAAAGGTAGTACATGCGAGTAGAGAAGTAATTCAACTACCAGTTATTCTCCTACATAGTACTTTCTTTGATAGCTTATATCAAAAGTCTTACCAATACAATAACATTGATTGTTGTATGTGGACATTTTTGTTGAGGATGGTCCATTACATAATCAAGATGAGGTGCTGGATCATGAAATTGCACTTTCTCTTTATGAAGAACTAACCCAACCAGATGGTATATGATGGCAATTTCATTTTTTACAGCTAATTTTAGTTTAGTTATATCATTTAGCTCGATGATTTTCATATATTCAACTAAACCTTTGTTGCTTAATGAGACTTTGTCATTTCCATGTTTTAGTGAAACTGTTTATGGTTTCATACTCTCATACAACCTTTATCAAGTTACATGCACCCTCATTAGAAAAAACAAGAAAATTTTGCTTGCCATGACTATCTTTCTTTGACATTGTTGACTTAAGAAAGTCTTTTAGCTAAGAAACTAGTTTCAAGGTTATGGCATAACTTGTCATATAAATTGAACAGAATTTACATCTAAAATGTTAACTTGTAAACTACTTAGCTGGTTTTAGGCTTTCCATTTAAAATCTACTTCCATTTGAACTTTGAACGAGTTGTTCCATAGACTTGAATATTAAGAGATTTTGGTGTAAGGATTAAAAATTAGCTCGTAAGGCCTCTCAATTATTCATTTATTTTATCTAATATAAAATTTACTATTAAATTAGAACCACTCGGCAAAAATACGCCATAGATCAAGATCATACTTTGTAGAGTGTCGTAGAATAAAAATAGGAGCAAGGACACTGAGTTCTTTCGGTTTTCTTGGTTCTTATTCCTTTGGTGTATCTTTGCACCTTTAGGGGCAATTTCTAGTTTAAAGTCTAATTCTTTAAAGGGTGCTAGCTCAATGGAAGAGCACCTGCTTTACAAGCAGGAGGTTGGTGGTTCGATTCCATCGTGCCATGATATTCATATATAGGGAATGATGAAGATCAGTTTTTGGTGACGGATGCTCTTTTGACCATCACCAATGAGCTTATGGTGACATTTTTTGACCCTCACCAAAATATTAAATGGTGACAATCAACGAACGCCACCATATATATGCATCAATATTGATGACCATTAAAGGTCCGTCACCATAAATCGTTGTTGTTTATATGAAATGGTGAGGGTCACTTTTTGACATTATAGTCATTATTCATGACAGATCTTGATGTTACCAATTTGTTTATGGTGACGGTCAATGAATGTCTCCATATATATGCACCAATAGTGATGGCCATGAAAGGTCCATCACAAAAATCGTTGTTGTTCATATGAAATGGTGACGATCATTATCCGTCATTATAATCAATATTCATGACGGACCTTGAATGTCACCATAAAACATACTTTCGGTGAAGCCACCTTTGGTGACGTTCATTTTTTTGGTGACGGGTGCTATTGTCCATCACCATTGCTCATATGAAATTGTGACAATCACTATCCGTCACTATAAATCATTATTGGTGACAGACCTTGAATGTCACCACAACACCTATACTTTTGGCGACACCACCTTTGGTGACATTCAGTTTTTGGTGATGGAAGTTATTGTTCGTCACCATTGCTCATATGAAATGGTGATGGTCACTATTCGTCACTATAAATCATTATTGGTGACGAAACTTGAATGTCACCACAACACCTATAATTTCGGCGACACCACCTTTAGTGATGTTCAGTTTTTGGTAACGAAGGCTCTTTTGACCCTCACCAATGAGCTTATGGTGACCATTTTCACCCCTCACAATGTGATTTTTTCTTGTAGTGTAATATTGGCTGATATCCATTTCCAGAGTTATGTATTTTTCTCTGTGAGTATTTATAACTTTTCATTTAATCACCTTTCTTATCTGAAAGGATATATTTATGTTAAAAATATGGAATTTAACATAAAATGTTTTCTGTCAAAATGATATAGGAAAATGCTCATAGTATATTTAGAGTGTACAATATTAGATTCTCATGGACTTTGATTTTAATCCATAATTACATGTGACATTCAGAAATAGTTATGAATTTATGAGTTAAATTTTCTAACAGAAAACTATAATTGAATCTCTTAATTACTTTGAGATTTAACTAAAATATAATATAATATGTATTTGTTATAAGGCTTCTAGTTTTCTAATCAAAATATCTGTATAATTAATTTATGTTCTATATCACATATTTCTTTGTATTTAGTATAAAAAGTTATATATAGATTTTTAAATTTCTATACATCTTGTATTTTCCTGAAATTTTTATACATATTAGACTTTAATTTATCATAGTTGCATAATTAAATTTTCTAGGATACATGAAATTGTAATATTCTCCTGCATGCATTTATCTATGTAGTTCATAATCAGTTTAACTGTTGTAATCACATAAGTAAACTTTTCTTTTCTGGGAGAAGGAAATCTCCAGATTTAAACCATTAATTGGTTTAGAGATTCTCGTAGATTGAACTCATCAGATTTACTCCCTTACAACAATAAAGATTTGAATTATTTCTACTTCATTTAAGTCTGTTAAATGTAACGGTACTAAAATTTCTTCAGTATATAAATTCTTGATTTATTATACAACAATAACATTAACCATAAATGCTTCAATTAAAATTTAGTAAATCTAGTTCTGAGTGCATACCACTTTTTATTATGACCAATCCTCCCAACCATAGAATTCCTTTCTCTCCAAAATTCACCCCCGAGCTGAGATCCTCTCCAAGAATTGACCAACCTCAATCTGTTCTGGAGCAGCTTATTTAAGCTATGCTCTCCCTAAATCTTGTTTCCAATTTTGCATCCAGAATTTTAGGATGCTTTATTCCTGTTTGCCTAGGCTTCCCTTATTTAGGAATTTTTAAAGCTGCTTTCTGATTTTCCAACTTTTTACCTCTTCCCAACTACTTTCCTCATCATTGGGGAAATTTAGATTTTTCCTCAAAAATCTAAATTAGAAATAAATTATTTCAAGGCTTTTTGAAAGATTTTGGAGAAAGTCTTAACCTGTTTCCATAACCTCATGGATTAGGCAAGTGATCTCAAAAATCTCATTTGGTAATAGTGCACAAAAATTTTCTTATTTATTTTTCATAAATAAATAATTAACTACATCCACACAATAATTATCCATTGGGGTCCACTCCCCTTTGGACTGAAGTTCAAATTTCTAACTTGAAAAACATAAAACTAGGGGTGTTACAGGGTGGATAGATAAATAATGAGATGGTGCATAGGAACAATATTATCGAGAAGAATTTAATATACTCTTATCTTGTTAAAGAGTTATCTAATATGACTTTGAAATCAACCAAAAAACTTACTCAATAATTGTAAAAAGGCAAAAGGATTGTCCGAAAAAATAATATTCACTCTCAAAACAAATAATAGAGCTACATCCCATAATCAAGTAGAAAAATATAGAAAAAACAAGTAGATTTGCCCAATCAAAACAAAATGGAACTCAACGGTTCAATGATAACCACAACATAGGAAGAGAAATCATGGGTAGGGAAAGTAAGAAAGAAATGTCCCACATTGATGCAACAAATGATAACAAAAAGTTAACATTGTTCAAATATGAAATAAAATGCATTTGTATGGAAAAATGCCTAATATTCCCTCATCTCCCAAGAAGGCGAATAAAAGTAAAAATAAATAAAACGTTAAATTAAAAGGTAAGATGAGGTAAGATGAGATAAGGTAATTCCACACTAAATGTAAGATGGATAAATGACATAAATAAAAATTATTTGAAAATTTGATAATAGATATATGATATGAAGAATAGAAATAATATTTGGCATATGACTAAGGTATACGGATATATGTTGAGAATATGAGAAAGATCAATTAATTTTTAGATGTGAAATGAAAACACATTAACAATAACCCATACAATTAAAATAACATTAACATTAAAATTGAATAAAATATTGTTGTTTTAGAATCACTCAATCTGATGTGTGAAATGAAAAAACTAACAATAAACCATAACAAAGACCTATCAAACCAAATAAAGAGATTATCTAAAATATTACAACAAAGATATTGATTGAATCTTTGCACTTGTTTTATTTTGAAAATGAAGGAAATAATAAGTTGTCTGATAAACAAATGCACAAATTTACAAAGGAAGAGATAACTAACAGGTACATGGATAAGACCATTAGTCTCAAGGATAGAGATACTATTACTATTATCATTTGGGGTCATTTAATTATCATTAAGTTATTATTGGAGAGATGCAATGTTATAACTTAGAACATAGTCGAAATAAAAGCACTCTCATTCACTAATTTAATTACTTGTTTTGCACTAACTTTAGCATTAGATTATTTTTATTGTTGTTGTTATTGTTGTTATCATCATCATAGACATCAATATCTCTAACGATGTGGCATTATTATGAAAATCAAACACTGGAAAAATAAAATGTTAAAAACAATCTTAAACACCATCATACATCACCATTCTCAAAACTTCAATGTTTCTATGCATGCCAATTAAAGGTTTGACTATTGCATATGTTCTACGTTGCAAACAATCATACAAAAACTTAGTTGTTGTTGTGAATGATATTAAAATATTAAAATATTAAATAATAAATAAGAAAATAAATAAAAATGAATTCATTAAAAACTTCTCTACCATGTCACTCATAGAAAACTAATTGATTTAGAAATGGTCTACATACCTATAGATTGTGATTGTTCATTCTATAATGACACTATAACAATAGTAAATTATGGCACACCAACATAATCACTAGGGGTGTGTATGTCTTCTCTAAAAATCACAACTATGGGACATATTTCTTAACAAATAATATTTACTTCACTTCATTCACGCCACCATGGTTGCATGGTCTTTTCTATTTTTGATACGATGGTTCATTAAATGACGGGAAGTGGGATTTTGAAAGTGAACACACCACCAATCAATGCAATTTTTCATAATGGATATCAAAAAATAAAATTATAATCTAACACATTAATTTATTAAAACCAAATGGTAAGGTTTAAAAAAAAATCATAATATATTATTATATTCCAATTCAAACAACAATAAAAGGGATTAAATTCATATTTGAGTAGCCATAAAAGTGATCTAACACGTTAATTAATAAAAAAAAATTATAATCACAACTACATGAAAGATCTATGAGCAAATAATTTTGACTTAACTTCAATCACACCACCATGGGCACATGGTCCTTTCCAATTTTCTATACTTAAGGTAGTAGAGAAATAATGTTCCTAGAAGTTAACAATGTCTAGTTCATCTAGAGAGGAAACACATATATGAGAAGCCTCAACACATTTTTTCAAATTTCAATATTGAAAGTAGTGTGACCGTACCTCAGTCCCAACTTTTAGCTCAAGTATCTTCTTTGCCACAGCCCCAACTGCTACTCTTCCAATTGTTTCCCATTCTGAAGAGATGCCACCTCCTTGCATTTTAAATAAATGTAGTTATAATACATAAATCACTAAGTTGTATCTTCAAAAGCAAGAAGCATTGAAAGAGAGGCATACTACTCAACAAATAGACATGCTTAAGCATAAATGAACTGAACTAACACCATATTTGAAGTCATATGTGGAATCCGTATGAGATGGCCGATAGGCTAATGAAATTTCATTGTAATCCTATCAGGTTCAGTAAAATGCAATCAAGAAAGAGTGGATTTGGAATTTCAAAAGCTCATGTGCTGTAAAAAACTATCTTAATTACTTTGTAAAACAAAATGCCGAAATGTATGACACAATCCTATTCTTTATTCGGAGTATAAACTCTGTAAACAAGTACTCATGATTTTAGTAGACGTAATCATCATAGAGTGAACATTCCTCGAGAAATTTTATGATTTATCCAATTACCTATCACATACTATTACTATAATGACTTATGGTTAGACTTACCAGGACCACATATTATTCCTGGAGGTCATAGTCATGTTAAGATTTCATCTATTGTTATACAACTTTGTTCACGAAGAAAGTTGTCATTATGAAAAATTCACTTCCAGGTTATATAGTACTATCATTCTCAACTCCTTTGCTAACTAGCCACAAAAAATATTGTTTAAAATCATAAGGTGTTTTTGCCTCTCATTTTCTTTAAGGATCAAGAATGCTTGATTCACAGTCAATCTCAAATAAGAGTGAGGGTGTTTCCATTATAGACTTACACAATCTTCATGAATACAAAGCATTCGGACAGAGATTAATTTCAATAGCATTTAGGGATTCGAAGTATCATGAATACAAAGTCTTAGGACAGAGATTAATTTCAATTGTTTCTTGTTATAACACATGAGTACACAGAGAAAACTAACAAAAATTTAAAAATAAAACATATCATTTAAAACCTAGCGAACTCAGGAAAGCTATATATTGGAAGGATATAAATTAATTGAATCCAGCTATAATCACAAAAGGCTGAATATTAAAATCTAAATGCATCAATATCATGCGAAAATGTGAAACAGGAGCATCGGGCTTTTAACTGGTCTCAGGTGCAAAGCGCCCCGCCCCAAAGGTGTTCAGTAGGTTCAAGAAGTGCATGGGGGCGAACCCATTCCAATCTCACCCGATATGTGAATGAATAAATTCATTTGTGCTGCTTATAAGTGAACCTTTATACCATACCTGACTGAAGGGTCGAAGTCGCTTCAATCAATCCTATTGAAGGTACTACTTGTGCATTGTCGTTATCCTAAAAAGCACTCTCTTCTTTATTTATCGCTCAGGCAAGCTTATATTGAGATGTAGCACAACATTGAGCTATATATTAACTACGCCGACCTTACCTAACTTATTTAATTAATAATTGAAGCGATATATATAAGTAACTGTTGCTAAGCCTAGATCTGATATACTGACCATAAAGTTGTAAGAAAGATGTCAATTTCATTAAATAAATGGACTGAAAAATAAATAGATTTTTATAGAATTACACCATCATCGGTTTTGGCCTCGTCGCTTCTAGAAGCATCTTGATTGTCCTTTGGGATGGACGCATCGACTAGCTGATTGTCTTCTTTATCTTCACATTGTAGTCTATCATAGATTGAGTTACGGCTTCAATCTCTTCCTAGTCTTCCTCTGCTTCGTTGGGACGCGATTCTTCATTCTATGGTCGTTCTTCCTCTGACGAAGCCAGGTCGTCTGATGAAATCCTACCACGCTTGCCCATGGCTCGGCTCAGCTCAGCTGACAGGGATCTAACTCCCACCATGCTTGCCCATGGCTAGGCTCGGCTCAGCTACCCAGGATAGATCTCAGAATCTATATGGAAAGCCCGAGCTCAAATTCGAAACCCTTGAACCAACGAGGGTTTTAAAATTTTGCTAATAAATAAAACTATCCTTCCTAATGCATTTTTTTTCACCTTCTCGTGAAATTTAAGAGAGGGAAGGGTTCCCGCCATTTGTTGATTGGATTTCCTCACAATGAGGGTCACTAGAGATATCCTTTTTAGTCCACTCTCATAGGGAGAAGGTTCTGAATGAAGCAATGACCGTGGGTGTATTTGTAGCATTGTAGGTTTAAATATATATAATTAGTTTTATGTGTAGATATATTGTTGATGTATTATTATTTTAGATATGTATATATATTGTTGATACTACTAAGTAGTTTTAAACATATATCATTATTCTTAGATGTTGTGATATTTCATCTATATAATATTATAATTATAGTATTGTTTTTGTTTTAATTTTTGTCAAGTTGAATATATGTAAGTGTAGTTAATGATTTTAATGGAGGGTGTTACAAGGTGAATTTGAGGAAACTGTAAAATGGAGAGGGTCATGAAATCAATACAAGGATCTTCATAGGGTTAATGGGTGTCAAGGTGCTAGAATATTTTATTAAGATAAATAGATAACAATTTAGGAAATATTGATACAAATTGCACATATGTATATCTTGTGGTGCAAATTTAACAATATTTTTGAAATTATTTTGGAAGGCATGACAATGGTCAAGTTTTTCATGTTTTTTAGAAGAATGCATGTGTACGTAATGGTCGAGTAAATGACTTATGTTAGGAGCACTAGAAAATTTGGACCAATTTCCAACGGCCACTTCGTCGCTATTCTGAAACATAGTCATCACAAGAGCGACAGTATGAGGCCGGATAAAACGTGGTTATCCATTACATCGCAATTCTGACGCTTTTCTAAAGTGTCGCAATACCAAAACTTTTTCCATCGTTTCCAAACAACCGTCACTCTTTTGAGGTTTTCCAAAGTGTCGCAATTCCAACGCTTGCAAAGTGTCACAATACCAATGCTTGCTCAACTGTCGCAATTCTGACGCTTGCTTAACTGTCGCAATTCTGCCGATATGTCATCCGATGTTTAGAACGTCGCTCTTCATAAAGCATCGCAATACCGATGAAAGGCAAAAATTTTGGTTGGTTTAAAGCGTCAGAAGAACAACGCATAGAAAGCATCGCAAAAGCGACGAAAGGCATTGGTAGGTTGAACACGTCGCAAGAGTGATGAAAGGAAAAATTTTCATAGGTTCAAAGCGTCGAAATACCAACAGTTAGTAAGCATCGCAATACCGACGGACAGTTAAAAATATTTAAAAGAAAATTATTTTCACACAGTCAGACAGACAGTGAGAGCATTTCACACAGTCTCATTTTGTACACTAATATAATCCTAGGTTGGCACAGTAGGCTAGTCTCTTCCTCATGCAAAACAGTGCCTTGATCTCGTATATATTCCAGATCTGAACTCACACAGAATTATCACTGAATGATACTACTCTTAAAATAGTCCTTGCAAATATGTGATGGCGTAGAGTATCCTTGTTATACATCTGTGATCCGCATTCATTTCAGACTTAACCATATATTTTATCCTCAATACCGACAGACAGTTAAAAATATTTTAAAAAAAATTGAATGGTCTTCCGACTGTTTTAAAAGATTAAAGAACAGGTCAGCAAGCAATTTTGTTTCCACAAGAATTCATCAAAAAATGAAAATGGATATTTATTCACTTTTTCTGGTACTAAACACAATATACGAAGTACATATTTTGAGGTATTCTGCTTCCATCAGATGACAAGAGTCTCTATTCTTCTAGAAGTATAGTTACTAACAGACGAAATAGTTTGTTGGAATCGTCCTTACAAACGCCTTTTTTTACATCCATGACCGATTAAGATTACTGTTATAAACATTGGGCATTAATCAATTGAAGGGCTAGAGGCAATAGAGGCCT
Organism: Pinus albicaulis; assembly: GCA_034641835.2. Taxonomy (NCBI): domain Eukaryota; kingdom Viridiplantae; phylum Streptophyta; class Pinopsida; order Pinales; family Pinaceae; genus Pinus; species Pinus albicaulis. The sequence goes on along the minus strand of CM076571.1, from coordinate 73,631,834 downwards.
GTCAGTATTTTGGTACTAATGTGTTTCCCATGATAAGGTGATATCTATGCAGAATTAGTAGAGATAAAAAGTATCAATGAAGATCATGGGCAGCGTAGCGGCCAAGGCATTAGCCAATTTCATATCCTGCGAACTCAAGGAAGTTTGAATACTGATGGTAGGATTAGACGGAGCAGGTACACTACTTGAATCCCATTTTTACTTCTAATTTTTCTAATAAATCCATTCTTTGGTACTGAGAAAAGATGTTAGGCTCTGTTTGGTACTGATAAAATACGTTAGGCTCTGTTTGGTACTGAGAAAAGATGTCAATCTCTGTAAATTCATCTTAAATTTGTTGAATTTTGATGTAAATGATGGAGAAGGATCTTTAATCAACATATGTTTATTCTACTGTTCTTAATTTGATGATGGAAAATTTCAATCTGTGGCTACTGACCTTAAGCTTGTGAATCTGGTTAAAATAAGGTAAAACAACTATTCTGTATAAGCTAAGACTTGGGGAGTATGTCAGAATTGTGCCCACGATAGGTTTCAATGTAGAGATATTCAAGTTTAAGAACTTGAGCTTTACAGTGTGGGATGTAGGCAACCAAGACAAGATCCACCATCTGTGGAGGCAATATATGGTGAATGCTCAGGTACTGAAACAAGGTTTATGTTTTAATTGTTTTGAATTCACTACCCTCTCATATTTTGGCTGAATAAGCCCATATTTGGTACATATACTGCCTACTCTCCTCACATTTTTCATGCTTGGTTATCCATACATAACCATTCCCTTCCCACCTAATAAAATGTGATAGGTGCTCCTATGCACTTTTAACCTGTCAATGGCTCATGGCATGATATCGTAAAACAGTTTCAAACAAATATGAAAATTAGAAATGGGATTGCTGGAGCTGCTTGTGGCATTTATGGGCATCAAAGAATGGAAATGGATATTTATTCACTTTGTCTAGTACTACACATAATATTCGAAGTACATATTTTGAGGCATTCTGCTTCCATAAAAGGACAAGAGTATCTATTCTTCTTGAAAAATGAGATTATAAAGGATAGATTGAGCCAAGCAGGGATCAGAGAAGAGATTAACAAGTACAAAACCTTGGATAGGTATGGTTTCCACCCACAATGGAAACACAAGTATGATGCATCACATTTCCTTTGCAGAAAAGCATACTGTTTGCTCCAAGCCACTCCATGGAAATAGAAATTCTTACCTGTGTAAGTAATCCGAACTTTATAATAGATCCAAGAAGAACATAAAATATATTATTTGCATGGTTGAAGCGAAAAGAATCTGGTGCCACTGAAAAGAAAAATCCAGTACAGAAGTGACATTCAGCCCCTGAAAAAATGATTTTAGGAATATTATGTGCAATATGCAAACTTATTCTTAAAAGTTATAAAACAACTAAGAAAGCAGAACGATGTGTGTTACCTGTGATTTATAAAGTGTGCAACATTCCCATACTTGGTAGCATCAATAATATATGGTTGTACACCATCAATCAAATCACTTGTATCAATATGGGCGTCAATATCATATAGGTAGCTACAACCTTCATTGTCAATATCTAAAATTTCCATGTGACTCTTTTAAATATGCTCATTATTTTTGTGCTTTTCATATACAAAGTTAATAGACATATTAATACAGTAAAATTAAATGAATTCAAATGAATCTGTGCATACCTAAACTATGATTAGCATATATTTTTGTGAGTATCATGATATATAATGCATGAAAATTGAAATAAATATGTCCATGGTAAAACCATGATTAACATGTCTTTGTACGTCTCAGCCTCGGACTTTTTATCGACACCCATTTTGATTGTAGTATCTGTTACAGGCTACATACATCTAGCATTCAGCGTCCTGCGACACAAATTGGCCTTCCTCAAGCCTGCATATATCTAATATTTTGCTTCTTGTTACACCAATTGGCCTTCTCATTCACTATTACAGTTCTTCAAGAAGGACTGTGCACAAATTAAACTCAACAGAGACACTGAAACACGTACTTCTCTTGCTGCAATTATTTTACAAGAAATGTATATACACCACTTGTTTACACTTGACACCACTTGTTTATTTATACCATAACAATGAAACACTTGTTTATTTACCATAAAAAAGAAACGCTTGTTTATTTATGCCCATAATAACATGTGCATGCACCAACAAGAGTGATGGAGTTTGAAATTTATATAACCTACAGAAAATGGGTTAGTTGCACATAAAGTGGTTGGCAAAAGGAGACAGAAGAATCGTCAAAAGAAGAAAAAGCTGGTTCCTAGGAAATCAAGGCAGCATCAGTATTTGTTGGGAACTGGAAAGGAATGTGTTGTACTCGAAGGCATAGAATATCAACTGAAAGAAGAACCAAAGGAAGAGAAAGAATTGTCAAGAATCACAAGGCAAAATGATGATAAACATCATGAAACAGAAACAGAACTAATAATTCCATGTGAGAATCAAGGAATTGAGTTCCTGATAGAGACACATTCCCCTTTATAGAATCACCAAATGCACAATGTGAAACCACTCTAGCATAGTCTTATAAAATAAATAGGATCAATAACAAAAATTACTGAATGTCTCAAGATCTGCAAATTTCAAATAAAAAATTGCAGGTATTGCAAAATGTTTCAGGATTTGCAAATTGGAAATAGAAAATTACTGATACTGCAAAAGGTCTTGTAAAATAAGCAGGAATATTGCTAATTGCATGGAAGATGGTATTGCAAAAAGTCTGATAAAATAAACAGGAAATAGTAATCTAATTCAAAATTTAAGAATTCATTTGTTGATCATCACCAAAAAGCTCATAACATGAACATACCCAACAACGTTTACTTCAATGGAAACATATTTAATGTTGGCTCCCTTCCTTAGACTAGCGTGGTGGACTATTTGGCTAAGATGAAGAATGGGACCTGTGTTGTTTCAAGGATTGGGAGTCGGGGACTGTTTTTCTTTTGGGATGGGCTTCTGATAGCATTGAAACACCATCTCTCATCGATGGCCAGTCCATTGGAGACCTACTAGTGCAGAGGAGAGCCTCTCTGAGGACCAGCATCATCTCTTCCTTGACTGAGAAACTTGGAACTCTAATACTTTGATCTAAGATCTTTGCCATCCCTTCCTTGGTCTGAACTCTTTCCTTGACCCAGTCCATAGTGTTGGCACCTTCTTCAAATTTTGGATCCATTGGCTTTCTTCCAATCAAGAGCTCTAAGAGGACAACCCCAATGTTGTATATGTCACTTTTCTCAAAGACTTGAAGAGTGTAGGCATATTCTACACAAATACAAAAGATGCATAGACTCATGAAAATCTGAACTGACATGACTGTAAGTTTGATGGAATTAATAGATTGCTACCATCCTCAATTAATTAAATAGTACAAGTCTCTGCTATGTTTAACATACAACATTCATGTATATATTACAAGAGAAAATCTGTGTGAGAATTTGATTAGCTATGTAGAAAACAATGAATGTTACCTTATAGTAAATTTAAGATTTTGAACTAGGCTAGGCTAAAACATAATTCCATACCCATTAAACACTCAGAATTTGTAATTTCTTCAAAAAGAGGACTAAATTGAAGCAAATAAGGCTCTCTGCAAGTAGTTCCTTCAGGGAAAATAGCCAGGTCAGCTTGGCTTAAGAGTTTTTTCATGATCTCCCCATCTTTGTTTCTATTTCTAGTAAGCCTTACAGTCTTGATGGGTGAAATTTCCTCTATTACACAACTGATACTGTATGTAACTGCTGTTACAAGCCTTATAAGTGCTACAGTAAGAAAAACAAGATCAATAAGAGTTCTATGTGAACAAACATATAATGTACTGGTTTTCTCATCTGTGATCTGCACTGGTGGAGGAATTCCTCGAACTCTGATTCTTACCCCCAAGAAAGATCCCAGTGGTAGAGCCAACCAGTAAGGCAGGCATAAACCAACCAAATTCCTCATTACAGCCAATTAGAAACCGATGGGGAACCATAGAAAGATCCCCATTAAGACCAGGGATTTTAAAATATTTAGGGATTTTAAAATATTGCAAGGAAAATCCATATACTTTTAGCATGATGAAGTCACAAGCTATTCTAAAAGAAAATTATCATAGCCTTGTATTGTGCCATGCTATGTACACAGATGAAAATTAATATCCATGAATCCTCTTTCATATTATGCAAAATTGTGGAAGTATGTGGATTTTTTATACTTAGCACTTACTAAATCTTGCTGCAATACTACCCCACAGGCCTACTATTAATAAGTCTCGAGTCTTCCAATATCCAATAAGGAATGCAACAAAAAATTTATTTCCGCACCCTGTTGGATCAACAACATCTTCCATCATAATTTCTCCTTGCATTGAAGACTTTAGCATGGTACAAATTGTGTGAAAAGTTGGAATTTCCCATGTCTCCCAAGTGTCAGACCTAAAATAATAAGACGTAAGATAAAGTGAAACGATGAAATGTTTGGAATGATGATAAATTTTGGTTTTTATTATGGAATAATACTAAATCCAAAAAGCATAGGACAATATGAATGCTTAATTGAATACTAATATCTTGCCTGTGAACAATGCTTCCCAAAGGGCCTCTTCTAAGAGTCACTACCTGCAATTTGTATTTTATTAGCATTACCATTTCAATTCCAAAGAGTTTGCAGCAGCTCAAAACAACTAATAGATGGCAACACAGTTTTAACATATACTATAAGCAAAACGTCAGTTCCAAGTTCTGCAATACACTTGATCATCTCCAATGGTGATCCAGGTCCAACAAGTGAAGCAACTTCCTTTTCGTTTGTGGAAAATATGTTCCCAGAAGAACCTAGTTCCCTGTAAGATGAAAATTCATATTACTAAATTACAGCATTGCTAAGATAATTTAACTCAGTCAAGTTAATATTTCTAGTGATTCAATTTGTAGAGAGGCTGACTACAGCCTCCTCTTCCTATAAAATTCGATGCAAGAATAAGGATGTTGCATAACTGAATTGAGTTCACAAGGTTAACAAACATTTCAAGGGAAATTTTCCATTCAAAACAGAAGCGCAAAAATGAAAAACTCCAGGAGGAAATCTAGAAATGCAACCTGTTGAAAAACCAGAAGTAGCAGATTGCAACTCCTGATATGTAAAATGCCTGGAGGTTTTACTTTGACAAAAGCACTCTAATCTCCTTGCCAAACAATATACAACCACAAAATGAAATCAGTATAGAACAACCTTAGCTAATGGTTCTCTTGTCTTTGACTCTTCACTCCATGGTTCCTCTGAGGAGTGTTTCTTTATAGATTGTTATTTATTTTAATTATGCCCAGCACAGGGCTCTCCTTTATGTGCTTCTGTGAACTCTTCTATTGATCCATCCTCAAATTCTTCATCTAATGTGTTTGTAGTTGCTGGACAACAGCATATAGAGCACCTGCTGGTAGGTTATAAGGGCAGACTTTGGGTTTGTTTTAGACACCAAAAGGGTGCACTTCATGGGATAGCCTTATCCTTTTTCTAAGTGAAATGGATGAAGCAGCGAATGAATATCAATTCATAGGTGTTCGTGGTAAATAAAGCATGCATGACTGGTGAAGGAGATAAGACACATTTATCCATGTAGATTGTTTCATAAGTTGCCTTGTTATCCCTACCTGGACTCTATTTTGTGGGACACAAATTCAACACTAGAAGATACCCGAAAGAACCCTAGATCTGTTGTAATATACTCTAGATCTAAAATTCATTGAAAATCTTTGTAGATCTATGAATAATTTGTTGTAAATTCTACAGATGTTTGTAGATCTTAAAAAAAATGAGTTTTCAATTTTGGATTTAAAAGGGCTCTTCAATGTAAAATTTCCCAGATAACCATATAATTTGGAGTTTTCTTTGAGCCATACAAGTGCGCATTTAGTTTCTTTCAACCATTATGGATCTAGTTTTGAGTCTTTGTTCTTTGCTGGTAGTGATCGAGCCATCTAATTGACTAGTTGCTAATTCTATTTTAAAATTTCCCAAATATTTGTAGATCTGGCAATTCTCAAGTTATAAAATTGCAATTTCTTGGGATCTACACCTGTAATATGAATTATAAAGTTGTAGAATTTTTTTGGATTTGCATATTTAGTACATTTCACAGTGTGAAACAGTTGATCTGTCGCATCTTCAATTGGATGAACTCATATCAATGTGTTTCTTATTTTACTCAGTACCTCAGCCTCAAATTTCTTGATACTCCAAACTTGTGCACTTGCATGAATTTGTCGAACTAAAATCCATAGCTTAAACTTCATGAAACTGGTGGAGTCAAATTCATGCAAGTGCAAAAACATATTACACATCCTCTTTGAAACTCATTTGAAAGAACACTGGAAGACATCTAGAGAGAACCCTATAGCCTAACACAATCCAATGGAATTGACAAAAAAAAACCCAAATAGGGTAAACCCTACAATAGGAGGAAGGGCCTGCAGTAAGAACTTACCATTTTGCAAGAGCTAAGGGTGAATGTTGTTCTGCAAGAGCTGAGGGTGAATGATGTTCTGCAAGAGCTAAGGGCGAATGCTGAGGGTGAATTTATTCTACAAGAGCTGAGGGTGAATGTGCATGTAGTTTTTAATAAAATCATTTTTATTTACATTTGATTTTTGCATTTCAAATGTGCGCTCATTTCTGCAAGAGCTGAGGGAAAATGCTAAGGGAGAATGTTGTTCTGCAAGAGCTGAGGGCGAATGCTGAGGGTGAATGTTGTTCTGCAAGAGCTGAGGGAGAATGCTGAGGGAAAATGTGCATGTATTTTTTAATAAAATAATTTTTACTTACATTTGATTTTTTCATTTCAAAAGAGTGCGGATTTGATTTTTACATTTGATTTTTTCATTTCAAATCATTTTTATTTGGAGGAAGCCATCGTAATAGCGACGCTTTGGGGCATAGTGTCGTAATTGCGACATTTGGAGCAAACGTTGCAATTGCGACACTATGCCCCAAAGCGTCGCTATTGCGACGACTTCCTCCAAACGTCGCATTTGCGACACTTAGACTAAGTGTCGTAATTGCGAAGTTTGGAGGACGTCGCCACAATATCGACGCTTTGGGACATAGTGTCGGTATTGTGATGGATTCCTCCAAACATTGCAATTGTGACACTTTTTCTAAGTGTCGGTATTGCGACACTTGTCTCTAAACGTCCGTAAAGAGATGGTTTCGGGCAGGATTTGAAAAAGTTGAAAAAATTTGGGGAAATTTTCGATATTTGGTCAAAAGTGTCAGAACCAAGTGTCGAAATTTCTGCCAAATGTACTAGTGGAGGCATGAGGTTGAATCCCAACAAATGCAAGCAAGGAGATCAATCTGGGAATTTTGGTGGTGTGGGTCAATGAGCATTGGGCTATTTAACTTGCTTTGACATACATTTGTTTTTTTATTGAATTTTTTTTTATGAACACAAGCAAGTGGAAATTAATTGATTTTAGACATTGCAATGTGGTAGAAGCATCCTCAAATTTATGGAATCACCACTTTATATCGACAGTTACAACTAGGTGGTATTTATTCTACTAATGTCACTCTAGACTTGGACCTAACCCTATCTTAAGTAAACAACCCCCTTAAGAAGGAAATTTGGCACATGAGGGGTGAACATGTCACATGGCAATGTGGGGGAATAATAACAGACTATTTTCATCCACCAAGCAGTAAAAAATCCCCCATCAATGTTATGCATTACTTGAAATGGGTTGAGTATCCTTTGGTGCCTCTAACAATCATATTGAATGTATGTGATGCTAACTAAGTTAACCAAAAAAAAATTCCTTCAATAATGGTAACAAGACTTCCACACTATATATTGCATCAAACAATCAAATGAGGCTTTAATATGTGTAACCAACCATACATCTAGTTTATCAAGTTGACCAAACTAACATGCTTCTACTAGTGATAACCAAAAGGTACATGTTGGTAATCGGGTGACCAATGTGGTATGCATGAACATTCATAATTGAACATAAATGTTGTTGATGGGGTTGACCAACCTAACATACCTCTCACAATTTTAGTTAAACATGCATGCTGATAGGGTTAATCTCCAAGATAGCGTTAATAAAAAATTGATGTTAATGACCAACCTAACACATCACTAACAATGAAAACGGAATGTGCATGTCAGTAAATAAACTAATTGACATGACATGTTGCTCATTAAGATGATTGACATGACACAACTCGCTAAGTTGACCAACTTGACAAACTATTGGTTTTGTGATTGAACTAACATCCCTTTAATGAACACAACCAAATGTGCATGATGTTGAACAAGTAAACCAACCTGACATACCTTTAACAATAATAACAATGTGTGCAAGTTGTGGATCTAGAAAACCAAACTAACATACCTCTAATAATCGTAATCAATCATACATGACTATTGTGATCAACCCTTCAGGAGTTCCCTTGCTTTCATGCAAAATTAAACATGTCATGCAACTATTAGACTAACTTTGATACATATACAAATTAAGTTTGTATTACTTGTTAGAATTGTGTTATAAAGTCTTTCCCCATTAAATGTCACAGGTTTGAATCCAAGGGAAATTAAAGTATGTATGCCTCCATGGATTAAATAGTTATATAATTTCATGAAGGGTAGCCATTGTCCAATGATCAAGGGGGTTTCACATGCCAATTTAGCATCTAACTATATTATAACTTTATATTAAATACTATCATCACTTTCTTGTGTTAATATGAGTGTTTTTAATATTTAATATACAATTAAGTAGATTACCCCTTGAATAATTAGTGAAGTATTTAATATTGGATGAGAGAGTTTTAAGGTTGAAATTTCTATACCTCTTGTTAATTTGGGTGTTTGTATCATTTCAATGCAAAATTAGGTTTCATAGATATCCATGGATCAATTAAAGGCATTTACACACACCAGCCAAAGACATTCAATAGTTCGGTTAGAACTAGCGGGTGGGAGGATTTCATTCTCATATTCATCCAGGGGCTTCCACACTAGAGAAATTAGGGCATGTGTTTGATCTATGGGCTAATGTTGAAAAGCATGATATGAGGAGATCAGGAGTTAGTGCAATTCCTTCTTATGGAAAGGTCTTGCACCTCTTTCTTTATTTCTTAAAGTAAACTTGAAAGAAGCGATTACAAATATATGATACAGGTAATGTACAAGCCATTCACAACGTCGTGACATTAAACATTTACATGAGATGCAACTTAATTCATGTTCAATAGAATTTTTCATTTAAAAAGAAATATATGATACCATGATATAATATAGTGATTCACCGACATTGGCCACCAAACAAATGACCTAAACGATAAATGTTATTTATGGTGACTATCATCCATGATAAACTATGAGTATTAGCCACTCTGACACCCCTAAGTTTATGGTCACTCCTTGAACATGACTCGAGGAGTTGTTTTGAGCTTCTTACACTTATTATTTCCCACAATACTAACAAGGATGTCTCATCACCATAGCATTGTTTCTGATTCTTTCATCAAATGCTCTGCAACCATTTTTTTTATGCTATATATGGACTGACACAATTAAAAATTACTGCAATAATGACTAATTCATATACTTGTTGTACCTTTTATTTGGCCATATTTTCGTTCTTGGACTACAATAGTCATTTACATTAATCATTATTAATTTTGTCACTTATTACCTAGTCATATATTTTAATCCTAGACTAAATTAGTCATTTAAGTTAGTCACTTTTACTTTAGTCACTTATTATTTTGTCATATATTTTATCCCTGGACTAAATTAGTTGTTTAATTTTGTCGCTTTTCGTTTAGTCACTTATTATCTAGTGATATATTTTATTCCAATACTAAATTATTCATTTAAGTTAGCCATTTTTAGTTCGGTCACGTAATATTTCTCAAATTTAGTAGTAATTCAATTGAAATAATTGTGGTGACTAACATTTTTAGTCACCTAGTCATTAATTTCATCATTTTTTATTGGGAAAAGGCTCCTTCTCTACATAGATCACCCTCAATGGCCGAGGGCGAGGCAGGGAACTGAGAGCGAGAGTGTGGATCTACCAACGACTGCAAATTTTGGAATAGTTTTCCTCTTCGAAGCTCCGATTTTGAAAATGATTTGTCCGAGTTGTATTGTTGTGTATGTCGTGAAGAGACCCACTTGATTTGGGATGTTGTATCCGCACATGAAACCACTCTAGGACACAACTTCCTATATTTTTTTTGTGCAACACCATGTTAAATAAAAACTCCAATTATAGTTTCACAGTGGACGAGGAGAACCTCGATCTCAAGGCAAGTGACAATCCACGTCTCGTAGCGAAGTCGTTTATGCCCCAGGGTTCAAAGATGAGCTTCTTCAAATCATTCTCCACCCAGGCATGCATTGGATTTCCCAATTTGTCCCCATTAGAACATGTGAAGGAGCAAGATACATATAACATGCATTTTCTATAATAGGATTATTATTATTCAGATGTTTCTTCTCTGGTCTTAATACCAGTGACATCAGTGTTCTCAAAAATACTGACAGTAGCAGTGACTGGTTTTTCTATTATGGGGTTCAACTTTTTTTTAGCAGTGGGTGAAAAGGTGGAAAAAAAGAAAATGGAAATTGGTTTTGTAGTGAGGGTGTTCGTTAGGTTTTTTTTTTTTTTTTTTGCTATCTTGATTTGTGTGGAATGTAAAAGGTGCAGAACCAAGTGATGAATAGAGGAATATAATTAAATTAGTGGTTCTTGACACTCTTCGGTGTCGAGAGAATGTATCGTTAATTTGATTGTGTGAATATGTTATTTGCTGATGGATCTTGTTGTGCTTCAGGCTTCAAGAGCATCAGATACTGGTTATGTTATGAGATCCATGTGTGTAGAAAGGTCAGTTGCATAATTGAATGTTGGATACTGTCCAATATCGAGATTTTCCTTCGGGAGATTGAGAAGTGTCAATTATACAAAATTCATCAAAGATGGTCAATGGAGGTTATGCCGTAGATGAGTTGAATGAAAATATCGAAAAGTATGGTCGTGAAAAGAGTGTTGTCTGGGAGACTTCAAACTGGGGATAAGTGTCGAGGAACACCAACGAGACATATGCGATTATATGTAATTTGCATTTCTTGTAATAATCTTTCTAATGATGTAAATGTAAGCATTAAAGGGGGAGCTTGGAATAATGCTTACATTAAATAGGTAGGATTGGGTTGTTGGTTTTTGGAGTTTTGTTGAGAGAAACAATATTCTCCTTGTTTGGAATATGTTGGATCTCATGGGCACTATTTATGTGGCTTGTAATTTATCTTTGTGATGAATAAACTAATTGATTTGTGAATAATTTTTACACCATATCTACTCCTCCATTTTTCTTATTTTACCAACCAACACTTATAAATGAAATATTCTAACTATTAAGCCAAAATCTTCTTGGAAACGCTTCAAAATTTTCTCTTAGTGAGATGAGATAGTGACAATGATAGATAAAATTCTCCCTTTTCTAGTTTAACCAACCAACACTTCTAAATGAGATCTTCTAGCTCTTAAGCCAAAGTCTTCTCGAAAACCGTACAAAATATTCCCCGAGTGAGAGGAGATAATGACAACGATAGATAAAATTTTCCCTTGGTGACAATGATAGATCTCGTTAATCGTTCCTAACACTGAAGTTTCCAACACCTCTTCTACCAACAAGCCTTCCAACACTCAACTTTGATACCTCCTCTACTGATAGGCCTTAGCTAACCAAGGTTCTCAAAACCCTAAAATATTACCTTGAGTTCAATTGAATATTTGAATGAGAAAATACCATTTATAGAGAGGAGAGGATATGTAACAAAAACATCAACCATTGAGATATTTTTAATATTATATTTATAGTTCAAGGCTTCAAGTGATTACTCTGAAGTTATTATCAGAAAGGGGCAAAAGCATCAAAGAGTGGTGAATTAAAGCACGCTATTATGCTATTATTAGAGAATGCTATTATGAAATGTCAAAATAGACTTGAACGCTACCATACATACACTGTCGGGTGTATGTGAAAAAAATTCATTAAGTTCCATTCAAAGCAACCAAAGGTTGACAATACAGGTAATTATGCGAGCTGGCTTAACATGGTGGAATGCAAAAAGCTGAGTAAAGAGTTTTCAATAATTTGTGGAATGTAAAAAACTGACTAAATATTTTGCAATAACTTATGAATTTATGAATTATGAAGTAAAACCAAATTTCGGAATTCTAAATCTACAATCACATCAAATTTTCAAAATGACCACCGAAAAATAAGGGGCAACTGCGTACGCCCATCTGATCGAACACGGGAAAGTCAACCTTTTACTTGGACATGTGTATTTGACCTTTCCTAGTCAAATTCTGCAATCAAGTCGCTCTTAGAACTATGTGAAGCGATGAATTTAAGGAATCGATGAAAAACTCTATAACAAAGATTTCATTTTTTCTTAGAATTTCACTTAGCCGTAGTTGTTGATTTGGTATTGGTCTGCTATTCAAGCTGAAAATATTTATTCAGTAATGATCTTTCCTTTCCCAGACCTACCCTTGCCCCTTTGTCTATAAATGCAATGTTCTGGTTGCATTCCTATTGCAATCTATAACCATTTTTTATGTACTCTTTTGAATACCAGATCAACATAACATATCAGACTCTCTATTACATTTGATTTTCATGACCGTCACCTGCAGTGATATTTTCAATAACCTTCACGTTTTGTTTTATCGAAGATCAATCATTGTTGAAATATTAAAGTCACCTGCTAGCCTTTGAGCAGGAAGAAAAAGAGTACAGAGGTAGCAGCAGAAATTCTTACGTGCACAACACCACACATTCAAAGTAGAATGGAAGAACTGTAAGGAAGAAATCAATGATGATGGGCCGCAGCCACAATTGCAGAGGAGAATTAAATTTTTTTATAGGCGTAGCCGTTTTTGCAGAAGGATGAAGACCTTCGTATTTCTGAACTATGGAAGAATAGAGTTTATTAAAAACACTCATTTCGGGCTTTTAAGCCCTCAACAACCATAAATGAAGAAAATTTCTTAAAACAGCGGAAGTTATTTAATTTTTGAAGAGGCAGGACAAGTGGTCCCCACCACTTAAGTGCCAATCGGAATCACAAGTTTCATTAGCAGTGTCTTGCTGATGTGAATATTTTCGATGCGATGCAATCGCAATCGCAAATCACAACATATATATTTCAAATCCCAAGTGTCTTGTTGAGATGGTAGAGTTCCGCAAGCAGAACATTTTTATATAATAAACAGCAGTGTTGAAACATTGCGATGCGATGATCGCAATCGCAAATGTTTCATATTGTAATCGCCCTCCACCACAGCCAAGGCTCGTGGGTCCACAGACCACGCGGCACAACACAATACAATCGCAGAGTTTGAATCTCAAGTCACTTGTTTGATGGCCCGATTTCTTTAACCAAAGGACGGACCCGACCATTTTATTACAGCGCAGTTTTATATGTTCATCGCATCCGTTTTTTATCGGAGATCAGAACTCTTTTGTTTTAGGCCCGATCACACAATGTTAAAGTCCAGACCCGATTGGTTTATGAGCCAGCTTTTATATTTGATCGTCGCGTCCGTTTGTTAATCGCAATCGGAAATTTTCGGTTGATCGCATGTTTTTGTTATGAGCCCGAACCCGACGGAGTTTATGCAGTGGAATTAAAAGGAGCCATCACATCCAATAGTTTGGTTGTTTGTTTTGCGTTGAGGTTGTGGACCCAATGCAAGTTTAGATTGGATTTAAATTTGTTATGTGGGGCCGGAAGTCTTTTAATAGTTTTGTTTTAAAAGTCTTTTAATATAGTTTTGTAATGTTTTTTATATATGCGGCATATAGCCAAAAGGCCCGAGAGCCTGGGTATTCAAATGTTTTGTTTTGTAATGTGCACAGCAGTGCAGGAAATGAAAAAAACAACAACGTATATTTTGAGAGAGACAGAGAAGTCTTGGGTGTGCACTGTGTGATAGAAAAAGTCACTATTTTTGGTCATCCCTATGTTAGAGGAAGAATTTGTAACAGTTTTTGAAGGAATAGAAGTTTGTTTTTTTTTTAGTTTAAATTCTGTCTCCTGTCAAGAAATCTTAATATTTTCTCTATGTTGAAGAGGGGAGTATTATTCTCCATTTTTTGTTTTGGAATTCTCAGAAATTCCAACATGGTATCAGAGATAGTTCAGGCTCTTTGAAGGTTTCAAAGAAGATGAAGAAGAAGAAGATTTGCTGCAGAGTTTTCTCCAGCAGTGTGAAAGCTCAACAGAAGTCAAAGTTCAGATATTTCTCAAAAGGAAACAGATTTGTTATTTTGTTTAAAAGAGTTTGTTCTTTCATAGAAGGAAAGATAGTTTGTTTAAGTTCAGAGTTTAGTTTAAAAGCAATGGCTGTACCAAGTACAGGCATGAGTATTGGAAATGTTCAGCTTCCACAATTTAATGGAAAGAATTATGATTATTGGGCCATTACCATGAGAGCCCTATTTGTCTCACAAGACTTATGGGAACTTGTAGAAGATGGTTTTGTTGAACAAGCTAATGAGCAGGCTTCTAATGCCTCAACTCAAGCAGAGAAGGATATATTGAAGAGAAATAGGAAGAAAAACTCTAAAGCTCTCTTCCTATTGTATCAAGAAGTAAATGAGAGTGTGTTTCCAAGGATAGCAGCAGCCAAGAAATCCAAGGATGCATGGGAAACTCTGAAAGTAGCCTATCAAGGTATGGAGAAAGTGAAAACAGCAAAAATTCAGTTGCTGAGAAGAGATTTTGAAACTCTTTGCATGAAAGAGTCAGATAATATTGACTCATTCTTCACTCATGTGATTGGGATTGTAAATCAGATAAGGTCCCATGGAGAAACTCTTGAAGAAAGAATAATTGTGGAGAAAATTTTGAGGTGTGTACCCTCAAAGTTTGATGTTATAGTTACCACCATAGAAGAGACCAAAGATCTCTCAAAGTTCGCTGTAGATGAACTTCATGCCTCACTGATAACTCATGAACAGAGATTGAGCAAAGATGAAAACTCATCTCTAGAGCACTCCTTCAAGACCCAGATGCCTTCAGGAAGAGGAAGAGGTCGAGGAAAAGGAAGAGGAAGAGGCAAAAGCCAAAATAGAGGTGGAAGGGACAATCATTCACATCCACATGGAAGGAGCAACAGTCAAAATCAGAGCCACGGTCAATGAAATAGCTAGCAAGGTGGACACCAACACCAACAAGCACATGGAAAAAGGTATGAAAAATCCAATGTCCAATGTCATTATTGCAAGAAATATGGGCACTATGCCAATGAATGTAGAAAGAAGCAAAATGACATGAAAAATAGGCAGAATGCTAATGTAGCAAAAGAAGAAAAGAACCCAAGTAATGTGCTGTTAACATGTAATGTAGCATAAGATAGAGAAGATGATGTTTGGCTCTTAGATTCAGGATGTAGTAATCACATGACTGGAAACAGAGCAATGTTTTCCAATCTAGATGAAGAGGTTAAATCAGAAGTAACCACAGGGGCTAGTACTAACATCTCTGTAAAAGGAAAAGGCAGAGTGAGTATTCAAGTAAGAAATGGTGAGCAAAAATTTGTTCCAGATGTGTATTATGTTCCAGGTTTGAAGTGTAATCTTTTGAGCGTTGGGCAGCTCATAAAAAAAGGTTATAATGTAATTTTCAAGGATGATGTGTACACAATAAAAGATATACCTCCAAGCAAGAAAATCATTGCTGAAATACATATGACTAGCAATAGAATGTTTCCACTCACGCTCAACACTAACTTGAAAGGAAAATGAAAGAGCATAGAAGCTGTAACACAAGAAGCCTTTCAGAAGGAAGCAAAAGATGAAAATTGCTTATGGCACCTAAGATTTGGACATCTCAATTTTGGAGGATGAAATTTGTTGCAAATAAAAGGAATGGTAAGAGGTTTTCCATTGATTGAGAAGCCTGACAGCCTATGTGAAGGTTGCATCTTGGGAAAGCAACACAGAGAAAATTTTCCATCAGGGAAAATCATAAGGGCGAAAGCACCCTTAGAGATCATTCACTCAGATTTATGTGGGCCGATGCAGACAGCATCAGTTTCAGGCAGAAATTACATGCTGACCTTCATAGATGATTTCACAAGAAAAGTGTGGGTTTACTTTCTGAATTACATGCTGACCTTTCATGATGATAAACTTAACATACGGCTCCAGAAAGGTCCCAATCCATCTAATCATAATCCCAATATTCTTGTCGAGGAGGTGGAAGTGGCACGTTCTGGGCCGAATCCGGGTGGCAACAGTGTCACCCAGTCAATATCCGGAGGTCTTAATTTACAGTTCCAGAAAGGTCCATTTGACACGAATAATCAACGGTTATCAGAGTGATGGAGTAGGACACAAGTATGTTTACATAGCCATTCACATGGAAATAAAAAGCGTAAGATTGTTTACATATTTCAATTAATAATTAAACAGAAACAAAATAATGTTTACACATTAATTTGAACAGGAAGATAAGGCACTGAGCTTTTATCAAGCATTAGTCTTTAGCATCATATGCATCATATATTTATATATAAAAAAAATCGTATAAAGAAAATCAAGAATAACAAACAAGAACAAGTCAATATTGGCTATCAAATTGTTCGCAATATATATTCCTTAAACTTGATAACTAATTTTGGATTCATGAAGATGGGTTTCAAATTAGTTATTATTGTAAATATATGCTAAAAAAATTATCAAATATAGTAAAACTAATTGTTATATTGTTTATAATAAAATAAGACAAAATTAATTGGTTTTTCTTCCACCTACAATTACCTAGGTGCAAATTCTAAATTGAGCATAAATTGCATAAATTTTCAAGGCTTAGTATCAATTTTAGCAGTTAAAAAACATCTTAATTGAATTATTTTTTATAAATTTTGTCTAAGTAATGTCTAGATAATTATGAAAATGGATTTCAGGTTAAAAAGTAATAAATTTGATTTGGAAAGATATAGAAGTACCATTACTTTCATAAATAAAATAAGACATATTATATCACATTTTCTAAAATCATAAAAATTAGTGTAGGATGAATGGGTGGATATATAAATAATGAGATGGTGCATAGGAACAATATTATCAAGAAGAATTTAATATACTCTTATCTTGTTAAAGAGTTATCTAATATGACTTTGAAATCAACCAAAAAACTTCCTCAACAATTGGAAAAAGACAAAAAGATTGTCCAAAACAAATAATAGAGCTACATCCCATAATCAAGTAGAAAAATATAGAAACAACAAGTAGATTTGCCCAATCAAAAAAAAAATGGAACTCAATGGCTCAGTGATAACCACACCATAGGAAGAGAAAGCATGGGTAGGGAAAGTAAGAAATAAATGTCCCACATTGATGCAACAAATGATAACCAAAAGTTAACTTTGTTCAAATATGAAATAAAATGCATTTGTATGGAAAAATGCCTAATATTCCCTCATCTCCCAAGAAGGGGAATAAAAATAAAAATAAATAAAAGGTTAAGTTAAAAGGTAAGATGAGGTAAGATGAGATGAGGTAATTCCACACTAAATGTAAGATAGATAAAAGACATAGATAAAAATTATTTGAAAATTTGAAAATAGATATATGATATGAAGAATAGAAATAATATTTGGCATATGACTAAGGTATAGGGATATATGTTGAGAATATGAGAAAGATCAATTAATTTTGATCTAATATATGATGTTTGTTGAGAAATATCAATTTATTTTGTTTTAATATCTTTTCTTTTTCTTTTCTGTTTTGAAAAGACACAACATGGCTGTGAAATGAAAACACATTAACAATAACCCATACACAAATCCATAAATATGAATAACATTAACATTAAAATTGAATAAAATCTTGTTGTTTTAGAATCACTCAATCTGATGTGTGAAATGAAAACACTAACAATAAACCATAACAAAATGCAGAGACCTATAAATCCAATTAAAGAGATTGTCTAAAATATTACAACAAAGATATTGATTGAAGTTTTGCACTTGTTTTATTTTGGAAATGAAGGAAATAATAAGTTGTCTAATAAACAAATGGACAAATTTACAAAGGAGGAGATATCTAACAGGTACATGGATAAGACCATTAGTCTCAAGGATAGAGATACTATTACTATTATCATTTGGGGTCATTTAATTATCATTAAGTTATGATTGGAGAGATGCAATGTTAGAACTTAGAACATCGTTGAAATAAAAGCACTCTCATTCACTAATTTAATTACTTGTTTGGCACTAACTTTAGCATTAGATTATTTTTGTTGTTGTTTTCATTGTTGTTATCATCATCATAGACATCAATATCTCTAACGATGTGGCATTATTATGAAAATCGAACATTGGAAAAATAAAATGTTAAAAAAAAGACTTAATCACCATCATACATCACCATTCTCGAAACTTCAATGTTTCTATGCATGACAATTAAAGGTTGACTATTGCATATGTTCTACGTTGCAAACAATCATATCAAAAGTTAGTTGTTGTTGTGAATGATATTCAAATATTTAAATACTAAATAATAAATAAGAAAATAAATAAAAATGAAATCATTAAAAACTTCTCTAGCATGTCACTCATAGAAAACTAATTGATTTAGAAATGGTCTACATACCTATAGATTGTGATTGTTCATTCTATAATGACATTATAATTGTGATGGAACACCAACATAATCACTAGGGGTGTGTATGTCTTCTCTAAAAATCACAACTATGGGACAGATTTATTAACAAATAATCTTTACTTCAGTTCATTCATGCCATGGTTGCATGGTCTTTTCTATTTTTGATACGATGGTTCATTAAATGACGGGAAGTGGGATTTTGAAAGTGAACACAACACCAATCAATGCAATTTTTCATAATGGATATCAAAAAATCAAATTTTAATCTAACACATTAATTTATTAAAACCAAATGGTAAGGTTTAAAAAAAAATCATAATATATTATTATATTCCAATTCAAACAGCCATAAAAGGGATTAAATTCCAATTCGAGTAGCCATAAAAGTGATCTAACACGTTATTTAATAAAAAAAAAGTATAATCACAACTACATGAAAGATCTATGAGCAAATAATTTTGACTTAACTTCATTCACACCACCATGGGCACATGGTCCTTTCCATTTTTGCAATATTTAAGGTAGTAGAGAAATAATGTTCCCAGAGGTTAAAAATGTCTAGATCATCTAAAGAGGAAAAAAGTATACGAGAAGCCTCAACACATTTTTTCAAATTGCAATACTGAAAGTAGTATGACCGTACCTCAGTCCCAACATTTAGCTCAAGTATCTTCTTTGCCACAGCCCCAGCTGATACTCTTCCAATTGTTTCCTGTTTTGAAGAGCTGCCACCTCCCTGCATTTTAAAGAAATCTAGTTATAATACATAAATCACTAAGTTGTATATTCAAAAGAAATAAGCATTGAAAGAGAGGCATACTACTCAACAAATAGGCATGCTTAAGCATAAATGAACTGAACGAACACCATATTTTTAGTCATATGTGGAATCCGCATGAGATGGCCGATAGGCTAATGAAATTTCATTGTAATCCTGTCAAGTTCAGTAAAATGCAATCAAGAAAGAGTGGATTTGGAATTTCAAAAGCTCATGTGCTGTAAACAACTATCTTAATTACTTTGTAAAACACAATGTCGAAATGTATGACACAATCCTGTTCTTTATTCAGAGTATAAAATTTGTAACCAAGCACTCATGATTTTAGTAGACGTAATCATCATAGAGTGAACATTGCCTGAGAAATTTTATGGTTTATCCAATTACTTATCACATACTATTACTATAATGTGTCAAACCAGGAGGTAACTCCGCAAATCAGAATGTGTATTAGCTGAAGAATGTACATGTATTTATACATGGAGGTGAGGCTATTGGGATTCATCTCCCAATTACTCTTGGCCTTCCTTATTTCCTAATATTATTTATTATACAATATTACATATCCACACCCAACCCATAGGATTAGGTGTCAACATTCCCCCCTTTAATCCGAAGGGATGTTGGTGAGCCCAAGCATCGATCTGAACTTTTCAAACTTTTCTCTTCCAAGTGCTTTGGTGAAGATATCAGCAGTTTGCTCATTCGTGGAACAATGATGTAGATGAATGGTTTTGGCCTGAACATGATGTCGAATTAGATGGTATTTTGTATTGATGTGCTTTGTTCGATCATGGAACTTTGGGTTCTTGGCCAACTTTATTGCAAAAGTGTTGTCGATCATGAGTGGTGTGGAATACATTTGTTTCATCTGCAAATCTTCCAGGATTTTCCGGAGCCACACAATTTCCTTTGTTGCTTCAGCTGCTGCCACAGCTGCTGCCACATATTCTGCCTCGGTCGTGGAATCTGCTGGAACTGACTGTTTGCGTGATCTCCATGAGACAGTTCCTGATCCAAGACTCATGGTGTAACCTCTAGTAGACACCCCTGTTTCTTTGTCGCCATCAAATTCTTAATCAGAGTATCCGATCAAGCTGAAGTCGCCTACCTGTGTATATTTGAGTCCAAAGTCTTGAGTCCCCTTAAAGTACCTTAACACTCTTTTTGCAGCAGACCAATGTCCTTCACAAGGTTTTTGCATGAACCTTGAGAGGATTCCAACAGCAAATCAAATGTCAAGTTTGGTGGTGGTCATTTAGATAAGACTTCCTATAAGCTGTCTATACTTAGTTGCATCCTCAAATTCCTTCCCTTCAATAGATGTGAGCTTCAATTTTTGTTCCATTGGAGTGGTTAAGGGATTACATTCATCCATGCCAAACTTGTTCAAGAGATCTCCAATGTACTTCCTTTGAGAAAGAAATATAAATTTAGGATGTTGAATTACTTCAATACCCAGATAGTAATGAACATGACCCAAAATCAGTCATTTCAAAACCTTTCTTCAATTCTTTCTTCATGGATCCAATATAGCTCTCATTGTTCCCTGTTATCAAAAGATCATCTGCATACACCACAAGATATACAACTATTTTTCCAACTTTCTTAACAAACAAAGTTCCATCATCAAGATCAAAATTTTTGAAGTCAATTTTCAGAAGATGCTCTGTTAATTTCTCATACCAGGCTCGTGGTGCTTGCTTGAGGCCATACAAGGATTTTATAAGCTTGCAAACTTTGTGTTCTTGACCCTTTACAAAAAATCCTTCTGGCTAGGACATATAAACTTTCTCCTTTAGATCTCCATTCAAAAAAGTTGCTTTTACATCCATATGATGGACTTTCCATCCATTCTGAGCTGCTAGGGAAAAGAGAGTCCGGATGGTGGTCCATTTTGCTATGGGAGAAAAAGTTTCTTCATAATCGATTCCTTCTTTTTGTGCAAAACCTTTTTCCACAAGCCTGGCCTTGTGCTTGTCAAGTGAGCCATCTGCTTTGTACTTGTTCTTGTAGACCCACTTACAGCCAATTGGTTTTGTTCCCAAAGGTGGATCAACCAGCTTCCAAGTTCCATTCTTTATCAGGGCATCATACTCCTTTTGCATCGCTTCTTTCCATTCATCATGAGAAGCGGCTTCTTTGAAGGAAGTTGGTTCATGATCTGTAGACAAAATCAATTCACAGTTATAAGCAATATCCATATCAACAGGAGAATCATAATTATCTACATCACCTTCCATTTGTTGAGTGGAACTTCTTGTTCCTATTTTTCCAACCTCATCGGGATGAACATTTTCCAGTGTCTTTGTCAGCCATTTGGGAGGACCTTTCTGAGATGGCCCAGGCTGCTCACTTGACTGAGTTGGGATTGATTCAAGATTCAATCTCCCAATTCTGTCAGTCACATCATTCAATGTGTCATCCGTGGTTGTTTCTTCATGTGGGGGAGAGAGTGCTTCAGGACATGATTCCACAGTTTGATTCAATATCGGAATCCCCCCTTCAAGATGTGGAATCTCATTATCAAATTCTTGGAAAGACTTTGCATGTGTGAATCTATCCAGGCGATCAAGTTGCCGCTCAACAACCTTGTCACTCTTGGAAGATTTAAGGAATATGACATCTCTTTCTATCACAAACTTCTTATTTGCTTCATCATAGAGACGATATCCTTTGGAGGTATTGGAGTGTCCCAAGAAGATACATTTTCGACTTCTAGCACCAAGTTTCTTCCTTTGACCCTTGGGTATCAAGGCATAACAGGTGGACCCAAAGACCCTGAAATGCTTTACCGAAGGAATGTGGCCATGCCACATTTCAAAAGGAGTTTTGTTTCTAATTTAACTTGAAGGACACCTATTCTTTATGTAAACAACACATAGAACTGCATCAGCGCAAAACATCAATTTTAAATTCTTGAAAAATAACATGGAGCGAAACATATTTAAAATAGTTCTATTCATTCTTTCAGCTACACCGTTCTGTTGGGGATTATATGGCACAGTTGTTTGATGTTTGATTCCATGTTGATGAAGATAATTTTAAAATTCGTTTGAAGTGTATTATTTTCCATTATCAGTACGTAGAGAGCCAATATGAGTTTGTGCATCATTTTCAATCCATTCATGAAAATTCTTGAATGTTTGAAAAGCATAAGACTTGTTCTTCAATAAGTAAATCCAACACATTCTGGTGTAGTCATCAATAAATGCCATCATGTATTTATTTCCATTTGCAGAAGCAATAGGCATAGGGCCAAATAAATCTGAATGAACAAGCTCAAGTTTTCTATGTGCTCTAGAGTGTGAATCATGAAATGGTTGTTTTCTATGCTTTCCTAGAATACAAGCATCACATTCCTTAGGTTTTCTAGGAATTGTAGGCAGTCCATTAACACCATTTTTCTTCAACAAACGAAGGGTTTCATAGTTTAAGTGTCCAAATCTAGCATGCCATAAAAGACTTGATGGGAATGTACCTTCATCATGATGTGAACTGAATGCAAAGTTTTGAGCATGAGTAGATGAGCCTTTCAGCTTCAAGAGTCTCCCTTCTTCTATTCCCTCCATGACAAGTGAGTGATCTGATGCTTTTTTGACCTCTGCCTTGCCATCAAACAAGTTAATGGAGTGTCCTTGCTGGTGGATTTGGACCAGGGACAACAAATTTCTCCTCAACTCAAGGAGGTATAGAACCTCATGTAGAATATGATCTGGAAGACTAGGCAACTTAAGCCTGACTGTGCCAAGCCCTGATGGCTTGAGTTTGGATTTATTTGCGAAATATACTACTCCATCAAATTTTTTAGTGAATTCTTCAAAAAAATATTTTCTAAATGTCATGTGACATGTTGCTCCTGAATCTAGCAACCAATCATCTCTCCATGAAGTAAATGAAACATCAAACAAGTCTTCAGTTACTCCATTGTTACAATGTGCTAGAACATAATGAGCGGATTCAGGTGCTTTACCTTTGTCTTTGTCATTAGTTTTACCTTTGTCTTGATTTATTTGCTGCTCAATTTTCTTCCAAGGTGTTCTGAATTTGGATGCATCATGTCCATCTTTATTGCAATGTGTGCAATGAAGATTGGATTTGTCAGATTGTCTGCCCCCCCTTTCTGTGAAGTTTCTTCTTCCTCTTCCTCTTCTCCCACCTATTCCTCTCGATGAATCTGGAGCATGACTCTTTTATCTATGTGCCAAGTATGCAACCTCTTTGGAAGACAAAGGGACTGTCATATTCCCGAAAGCTTTCTCTCTTTTTGCAAACTTTTTCTCAAGTGTATCAAAGGTGATATGCTTAAGGTTCCCACTTGCTTGCAAAGACTCAAGATAATGTGAGTAAGTCGGATATAATTCCTTAACATATGCTATGAGAGGTATGTCCATTTTTACACCAGTGTTGTCAATATCATGCATGATAGATCTATCTTCTGAAGCTAAAGCAAGGGGATCATCATTCTTCATTTCAAGACTGAACAGCTTAATCATCAATTGAACATTTTCTAATTCTGAATGTGAGTCATAGAGTTCTTTTAGCTTGCTCAAGGCATCATAGGCATTTGAGAATGATGAAATATGGCAACTCACCTCTTCATTTACGGAAGCTACAATCAAGGCATAGGCCTTGCAGTTCTTGTTTTCCCAAATGGCGAGCTCTTTGTCTGAAGTGGGCTTTGCTGGTGGATTTCCTTCTTGTCCTTCACAGATTCCTTTCCACAAATCATTAAAAATGAGTGTGTGCTTGATTTTCCGAGACCATTCAAGATAGTTCTATTTGCCGAAGAGAACCACCCCAACAATAGATATGAGAGAATGCATTAGTTTGCTGGAAAAAATTCTTTTGAAGAGGAAAAATTCTGCTAGAAAATCTTCAATTCTGAAAATTTTCTCAATTAAAGGGGACAAAAACTCTTGCTAAAAATACTGAATTCTGCACCAAAAAATATATATATATTTTTGTGTTTGAAGAAGGAAAATTTATTTGTATTGAAAATATGGTGGGTGGAGGGGGGGGGGGGGGGTATTCAATATGACAGTGAGAATAAATGGCAGACAGAATGTAATATGGAGTGAATGATGTAATATGGAGTATTCAATATGGCGGACAGAATGTAATATGGAGTGAATGATGTAATATGGATTATTCAATATGGCGGATCGAACGTAATATAATATGGTGCGTTGTAAAGCCGGAATGGTATTACATATGGTGCGTTGTAATATATTACTGTGTTGATATATAAGTGGAGGGTGGGTATATATGATTCTGTTGATATATAAATGGAGGGCCGAAATACCACAAAGAGGGAAGCGTTGTGTAGTGATGTGGTAGCGCAGACAGCGTGTAGATAGCGTGGAGTTATTGGAGTTGGGTATGTAGGTAGGAGGGCCTTGAGGCCATAAGGGAGTCGTGGCCGAAGCTATGGGTAGCGAGTGGGAGGGAGTCAGGTAGGCAGCAGGGCAGAGTGAAGAGCAGTGGCGAGGAACTACTGTAGTTGGCGTGGGGAATGCGGGGAGAGATAGCAGTGAGGGGCGCTGGTGTATGGGGAGAGATAGGAGTGAGGGAGGCGGGGTATGATGGGGAGAGATAGCAGTGAGGGGGCGCGGGTCTATGGGGAGAGATAGCAGTGAGGGAGGCGAACGCAGGTCATGAGGGAGTGAGGGAGAATGGTGAGCGATGTGCAAAGAGGGTGAGTGAGAAAGATGGAAGGCGGAGTTTAGGGAGAGTAGGTAATGGGAAGCGATAGGTATGGATGAGAGATGTGTTGGAGAATGGAGGAGGCCAAAAGGCCGTTAAGAAAATTTGGAATCAGATATTTGCAGGACTGCAGAATTGCAGAGTGGCAGGTATTTGCTGGAGCTGCAAATTGCAGAATTTCAGGGACTGCAAATTGCAGAATCTTCAGGAGTTGCAAATTTCAGAGCTGTGCATAAATTGCAGAGGAAAAAAATTCAGAATTACCGTATATAGCATCATTTTAACGAAGCAGAAAAACTATACAGAAAAATTGACTGAGAAAAGGAATGAGGGAGTTACACCACGGGCAAAAATGCCAATAGTGGGACTGGCTCTAATACCATGTCAAACCAGGAGGTAACTCCACAAATCAGAATGTGTATTAGTTGAAGAATGTACATGTATTTATACATGGATGTGAGGCTATTGGGATTCATCTCCCAATGACTCTTGGCTTTCCTTATTTCCTAATATTATTTATTATACAATATTACATATCCACACCCAACCCATAGGATTAGGTGTCAACATAATGACTTATGGTTAGACTTACCAAGACCACATATTATTCCTGGAGGTCATAATCATGTTTAGATTTCATCTATTGTTATACAACTTTATTCATGAAGAAAGTTGTCATTATGCAAAATTCACTTCTAGGTTGTATAGTACTATCATTCTCAAATCCTTTGCTAACTAGCCACAAAAAATATTGTTTCAAATCATAAGGTGTTTTTTCCTCTCATTTGCTTTAAGGATCAAGAATGCTTGATTCATAGTCAATCTTGAATAAGGGTGAGGGTGTTTTCGTTATAGACTTACACAATCTTCATGAATACAAAGCATTCAGACAGAGATTAATTTCAATAGCATTTAGGGATTCGAAGTAGCATGAATACAAAGTCTTAGGATAGAGATTAATTTCAATTGTTTCTTGTTATAACACACGAGTACACATAGAAAACCAACAAAAAATTAAAAATAAAACATATCATTTAAAACCTAGCGAACCCTGGAAAGTTATATATCGGAATGCTATAAATTAACTGAATCAAGCTATAATCACAAAAGGATGAATTGCATCAATATCATGTGAAAATGTGACACAGGAGCATCGAGCGTTTAACCGGTTTCAGGTGCAAAGCACCTCGCCCAAAAAGGTGTTCAATATGTTCAAGTAGTGCATGGGGGAGAACCCATTCCAATCTCACCTGATATGTGAATGAATAAATTCGTTTGTGCTACTTATAAGTGAGGCTTTATACCATACATGATTGAAGGGTCGAAGCCACTTCAGTCAATCCTATCGAAGGTACTACTTACGCATTGTCGTTATCCTAAAAATCCCTCTCTTCTTTATTTATCGCTCGGGCAAGCTTATATCGAGGTGTAGCACAACATTGAGCTACATATTAACTACATCGACCTTACCTAACTTATTTAATTAATACTTGAAGCGATATATATGAGTAACTATTATTGAGCCTAGATTTTATATACCAACCAGAAAGGTGTAAAATAGATGTCAATTTTAGCAAATAAATGGACTGCAAAATAAATATATTTTTATATAATTAAACCATCATCGGTTTTGGCCTTGTCGCTTCCAGAAGAATCTTGATTGTCCTCTGGGTTGGACGCATTGGCCAACTGATTGTCTTATTCGTCTTCACGTTGTGGTCTATCGTAGATCAAGTTATAGCTTTGATCTCTTCTTGGTCTTCCTCTGCTTCGTTGGGACTCGATTCTTCATTCTGTGGCCATTCTTCCTCGGAGGAAGCCAGGTCGTCTGATGAAATCCTACCACGCTTTCCCATTGCTCGGATCGGCTCAGATGACAAGGATCTAACTCCTACCATGCTTGCCCATGGCTAGGCTCGGCTCAGCTACCCACGATAGATCTCAGAATCTGTATGGAAAACCCGAGCTCAAATTCGAAACCCTTGAACCAGTGAGGGTTTTAAAATTTGACTAATAAATAAAACTATCCTTCCCAATGCATTTGTTTTCACTTTCTCGTGAAATTTAAGAGAGGGAAGGGTTCCCGCTAAGGCTTGGAAGTTCCCGCCATTTTTTGATTGGATTTCCTCACAATGAGGGTCACTAGAGAAATCCTTGTTGGTCCACTCTCGTAGGGAGAGGGTTCTGAATGAAGCAATGACAGTGGGTGTATTTGTAGCATTGTAGGTTTAAATATATATAATTATTTTATATGTGTATATATATTGTTGATGTATTATTAGTTTAGATATGTATATATATTGTTGATATTGCTAATTAGGTTTAAACATATATCATTATTCTTAGATGTTGAGATATATCATCTATACAATATTATAATTATAGTATTGTTTTTGTTTTACTTTTTGTAAAGTTGAATATATGTAAGTGTAGTTAATGATTTTAATGGAGGGTGTTACAAGGTGAATTTTAAGAAACTGTAAAATGGAGAGGGTCATGAAATCAATACAAGGATCTTCATAGGGTTAATGGGTGTCAAGGTGCTAGAAAATTTTATTAAGATAACTAGATAACAATTTAGGAAATATTGATACAAATTGCACATATGTATATGTTGTGGTGAAAATTTAACAAAGTTTTTGATATTATTTTGTAAGGCATGACAATGGTCAAGTTTGCCATGTTTTTTAGAAGTATGCATGTGTATGTAATGGTGGAGTAAATGACTTATGTTAGGAGGCATGAGGTTGAACCCCAACAAATGCAAGCAAGGAGATCAACCTGGGAACGTTGGTGGTTTGGGTCAATGAGCATTGGCCTATTTACCTTGCTTTGATATACATTTGTTTTTTTATTCAAATTTTTTTGATGAATACAAGCAAGTGGAAATTAATTGATTTTAGAAATTGCAATGTCGTAGAAGCATCTTCAAATTTATGAAAGCACCACTTTAACTCGACATTTACAACTAAGTGGTATTTGTTATACTAAAGTCACTCTAGACTTTGACCTAATCCTATCTTAAGTAAACAACCCTCTTAAGAAGGAAATTTGGCACATGAGGGGTGAACATGTCACATGGCAATGTGGGGGAATAATAACAGACTATTTTCATTCACCAAGCAGTAAACAAGCCCCCATCAATGTTATGCATTACTTGAAATGGGTTGAGTATCCTTTTATGCCTCTAACAATCGTAGTGAATGTATGTGATGTTAACTAATTTAACCAACAAAACATGCCTTCAATAACGGTAACAAGACTTACACACTATATATTGTATCGAACAATCAAATGAGGCTTTAATATGTGTAACCAACCATACATGTAGTTTATCAAGTTGACCAAACTAACATGCTTCTACTAGTGATAACCAAAAGGTACATGTTGGTAATCGGTTGACCAATGTGGTATGCATCAACATTCATAACTGAACATAAATGTTGTTGATGGGGTTGACCAACCTAACAGACCTCTCGCAATTTTAGTTAAACATGTATGTTGATAGGGTTAATATCCAAGATAGCGTTAATAAAAAATATATGTTAATAACCAACCTAACACATGACTAACAATGACAACGAAATGTGCATGTCAGTAAAAAAACTAATTGACATGACACGTTGCTCATTAAGATGATTGACATGACACACAACTCGCTAAGTTGACCAACTTGACAAACTATTGGTTTTGTCATTGAAATAACATCCCTTTAAAGAACACAACCAAATGTGCATGATGTTGAACAAGTAAACCAACCTAATATACCTTTAACAATAATAAAAATGTGTGAAAGTTGTGGATTGGGAAAACCAAACTAAAATACCTCTAATAATCGTAATCGATCATACATGCCTATTGTGATCAACCCTTCATGAGTTCCCTTGCTGTCGTGCAAAATTAAACATGTCATGCAACTATTAGACTAACTTTGATACATATACAAATTAAGTCTGTATTACTTGTTAGAATTGTGTTATAAAGTATTTCCCCATTAAATGTCATGGGTTTGAATCCAAGGGAAATTAAATTATGTATGCCTCCATGGATTAAATAGTTATATCATTACATGAAGGGCAGCCATTGTCCCATGAACAAGGGGGTCTCACATGCCACTTTAACATCTAACTATATTATAACTTTATATTAAATACTATTATCATTTTCTTGTGTTAATATGAGTGTTTTTAATATTTAATATACAATTAAGTAGATTACCCCTTGAATAATTAGTGAAGTATTTAATATTGGATGAGAGAGTTTTAAGGTTGAAATTTCTATACCTCTTGTTAATTTGGGTGTTTTTATCATTTCAATGCAAAATTAGGTTTCATACATATCCATTGATCAATTAAAGGCATTTACACATGCCAACCAAAGGCATTCAATAGTTGGGTTAGAACTAGTGGGTGGGAGGATTTCATTATCATATTCATCCAGGGGCTTCCAGACTAGAGAAATTAGGGCATATGTTTGATCTATGGGCTAATGTTTAAAAGCATGATATGAGGAGATCAGGAGTTAGTGCAATTCCTTCTTATGGAAAGGCCCTGCACATCTTCCTTTATTTCTTGAAGTAAACTTGAAATAAGCGATTACAAATATATGATACAGGTAATGTACAAACCATTCACAACATCGTGACATTAAACACTTACATGAGATGCAACTAATTCATGTTCAATAGATTTTTTCCTTTAAAAAAGAAATATATGATACCATGATATAATATAGTGATTCACCAACATTGGCCACCAAACAAATGACCTAAACGACAAATGTTATTTATGGTGTCTATCATCCACGATAAACTATGATTATTAGCCACTGTGACACCCCTAAGTTTATGGTCACTCATTGAACATGACTCCAAGAGTTGTTTCAAGTTTCTTAAACTTATTATTTCCCAAAATACTAACAAGGATGTCTCATCACCATAGCATTGTTTCTAATTCTTTCATCAAATGCTCTGCAACCATTTTTTTATGTTATATATGGACTGACAGAATAAAAAATTACTGACATAAATGACTAATTCATATACTTTTTGTACTGGTTATTTGGCCATATTTTCATTCTTGGAATATAATAGTCATTTACATTAATCATTATTGATTTTGTCACTTATTACCTAGTCATATATTTTAATCCTAGACTAAATTAGTCATTTAAGTTAGTCGCTTTTACTTTAGTCACTTATTATCTTGTCATATATTTTATCCCTGGACTAAATTAGTTGTTTAAGTTAGTCACTTTTCGTTTAGTCACTTATTATCTAGTGATATATTTTATTCCAATACTAAATTAGTCATTTAAGTTAGCCATTTTTAGTTCGGTCACATAATATTGCTCAAATTTAGTAGTAATTCACTTGAAATAATTGTGGTGACTAATATTTTTAGTCACCTAGTCATTAATTTCATCATTTTTTACTGGGAAAAGGCTCCTTCTCTGCATAGATCACCCTCAATGGCCGAGAGCGAGACAGGGAACTGAGAGCAACAGTGTGGATGTATACAAGAAGCCTCAACACATTTTGTCAAATTGCAATACTGAAAGTAGTATGACCGTACCTCAGTCCCAACTTTTTGTTCAAGTATCTTCTTTGCCATAGCCCCAACTGCTACTCTTCCAATTGTTTCCCATTCTGAAGAGCTGCCACCTCCCTGCATTTTAAAGAAATGTAGTTATAATACATAAATCAATAAGTTGTGTCTTCAAAAGAAAGAAGCATTGAAAGAGAGGCATACTACTCAATAAATAGGCATGCTTAAGCATAAATGAACTAAACGAACACCATATTTGAATTCATATGTGGAATCTGCATGAGATGGCCGATAGGCTAATGAAATGTCATTGTAATCATGTCAAGTTCGGTAAAATGCAATCAAGAATGAGTGGATTTGGAATTTAAAAAGCTCATGTGCTGTAAAAAACTATCTTAATTACTTTGTAAAACACAATGCCGAAATGTATGACACAATCCTTTTCTTTATTCAGAGTATAAAATCTGTAACCAGGCACTCATGATTTTAGTAGACGTAATCATCATAGAATGAACATTTCCTGAGAAATTTTATGATTTATCCAATTACTTATCACATACTATTACTATAATGACATATGGTTAGACTTACCAGGACCACATATTATTCCTGGAGGTCATAATCATGTTTAGATTTCATCTATTGTTATACAACTTTGTTCATGAAGAAAGTTGTCATTATGCAAAATTCACTTCCAGGTTATATAGTACTATCATTCTCAACTCCTTTGC
Source organism: Pinus albicaulis (assembly GCA_034641835.2). Lineage (NCBI taxonomy): Eukaryota > Viridiplantae > Streptophyta > Pinopsida > Pinales > Pinaceae > Pinus > Pinus albicaulis. The sequence goes on along the minus strand of CM076571.1, from coordinate 73,600,341 downwards.
AAACTAGCCACAATAAATATTGTTTCAAATCATAAGGTGTTTCTGCCTCTCATTTTCTTTAAGGATCAATAATTCTTGATTCATAGTCAATATCGAATAAGGGTGAGGGTGTTTCCGTTATAGACTTACACAATCTTCATGAATACAAAGCATTCAGTCAGAGATTAATTTCAATAGAATTTAGGGATTCGAAGTAGCATGAATACAAAGCATTAGGATAGAGATTAATTTAAATTGTTTCTTGTTATAACACATGAGTACACACAGAAAACTAACAAAAATTTAAAAAGAAAACATATCATTTAATACCTAGCGAACCCATGAAAGTTATATATTGGAATGCTATAAAATAACTGAATCCAGCTATAATCACAAAAGGTTTAATATTAAAACCTAAATGCATCAATATCATGCCAAAATGTGACACACGAGCATCGAGCTTTTAATGGGTCTCAGGTGCAAAGCGCCCCGCCCCAAAGGTGTTCGGTAGGTTCAAGCAGTGCATGGGGCAGAACCCATTCCAATCTCACAGGATATGTGAATGAAAAAATTCGTTTGTGTTACTTATAAGCGAAGCTTTATAACATACTTGAGTGCAGAGTCGAAGCTACTTCGATCAATCCTATCGAAGGTACTACTTGCACATTGTCGTAATCCTAAAAAGCACTCTCTTCTTTATTTATCGCTCGGGCAAGCTTATATCGAGGTGTAGCACAACATTGAGCTATATCTTAACTACACAAACCTTACCTAAATTCTTTAATTAATACTTGAAGCGATATATATAAGTAACTGTTGCTGAGCCTAGATCTGATATACCAACCAGAAAGCTGTAAGAAAGATGTCAATTTCATCAAATAAATGGATTGCAAAATAAATAGATTTTTATAGAATTACACCATCATTGGTTTTGGCCTCATCGCTTCCAGAAGCATCTTGATTGTCCTCTGGGCTGGACACATCGGCCAATTGATTTTCTTCTTCATCTTCATGTCGTAGTCTATCGTAGATCGAGTTATGGCTTCGATCTCTTCCTTGTCTTCCTCTGCTTCGTTGGGACTCGATTCTTCATTCTGTGGCCGTTCTTCCTTAGAGGAAGCCAGGACGTCTGATGAAATACTACCACGCTTGCCCATGGCTTGGCTCGGCTCAGCTAATGGGGATATAACTCCTATCATTCTTGCCCATGGCTAGGCTCAACTCAGTTGCCCAGGATAGATTCCGGAATCTATATGGAAATCCCGAGCTCAAATTCGAAACCCTTGAACCAGCGAGGGTTTTAAAATTTGACAAATAAATAAAACTATCCTTCCCAATGCTTTTGTTTTCACATTCTCGCGAAATTTAAGAGATGGAAGGGTTCCCGCTAAGGTTTGCAAGTTCCTGCCATTTGTTGATTGGATTTCCTCTCAATGAGGGTCACTAGAGAAATCCTTGTTGGTCCACTCTCATAGGGAGAAGGTTCTGAATGAAGCAATGACCATGGGTGTATTTGTAGCATTGTAGGTTTGAATATATATAATTAGTTTATATGTGCAGATGTATTGCTGATGTATTATTAGTTTAGATATGTATATATATTGTTGATACTCCTAAGTAGTTTTAAACATATATCATTATTCTTAGATGTTGAGATATTTCATCTATACAATATTATAATTATAGTATTGTTTTTGTTTTAATTTTTGCCAAGTTGAATATATGTCAGTGTAGTTAATGATTTTAATGGAGGGTGTTACAAGGTCAATTTGAGGAAACTGTAAAATGGAGAGGGTCATGAAATCAATACAAGGATCTTCATAGGGTTAATGGGTGTCAAGGTGCTAGAATATTGTATTAAGATAACTAGATAACAATTTAGGAAATATTGATACAAATTGCACATATGTATATGTTGTGGTGCAAATTTAACAATGTTTTTGAAATTATTTTGTAAGGCATAACAATGGTCAAGTTTGCCATGTTTTTTAGAAATATGCATGTGTACGTAATGCTGGAGTAAATGACTTATGTTAGGAGGCATGAGGTTGAACCCCAAAAAATGCAAGCAAGGAGATCAATATGGGAACGTTGGTGGTGTGGGTCAATGAGCATTGGGCTATTTAACTTGCTTTGACATACATTTGTTTTTTTATTGAAATTTTTTTGATGAACACAAACAAGTGGAAATTAATTGATTTTAGACATTGCAATGTGGTAGAAGCATCTTAAAGTTTATGAAAGCACCACTTTAACTCGACAGTTACAACTAAGTGGTATTTATTCTACTAAAGTCACTCTAGACTTTGACCTAATCCTATCTTAAGTAAACAACCCCCTTAAGAAGGAAATTTGGCACATGAGGGGTGAGCATGTCACATGGAAATGTGGGGGAATAATAACAGACTATTTTCATCCACCAAGCAGTAAAAAAGCCCCCATCAATGTTATGCGTTACTTGAAATGGGTTGAGTATCCTTTGATGCCTCTAACAATCGTATTGAATGTATGTGATGTTAACTAAGTTAACCAACAAAACATGCCTTCAATAATGGTAACAAGACTTACACACTATATATTGCATCAAACAATCAAATGAGGCTTTAATATGTGTAACCAACCATACATGTAGTTTATCAAGTTGACCAAACTAACATGCTTCTACTAGTGATAACCAAAGGGTACATGTTGGTAATCAGGTGACCAATGTGGTATTTCTCAACATTCATAATTGAACATAAATTTTATTGATGGGGTTGACCAACCTAACATACCTCTTGCAATTTTAGTTAAACATGCATGTTGATAGGGTTAATCTCCAAGATAGAGTTAATAAAAAATATATGTTAATAACCAACCTAACACATCACTAACAATGACAACGAAATATGCATGTCAGTAAATAAAATAATTGACATCACATGTTGCTCATTAAGATGATTGACATGACAGACAACTCGCTAAGTTGACCAACTTGACAAACTATTGGTTTTGTGATTGAACTAACATCCCTTTAATGAACACAACCAAGTGTGCATGATGTTGAACAAGTAAACCAACCTCACATACCTTTAACAATAATAACAATGTGTGCAAGTTGTGGATTGGGAAAACCAAACTAAAATACCTCTAATAATCGTAATCGATCATACATGCCTATTGTGATCAACCCTTCAGGAGTTCCCTTGCTTTCATGCAAAATTAAACATGTCATGGAACTATTAGACTAACTTTGATACATATACAAATTAAGTTTGTATTACTTGTTATAATTGTGTTATAAAGTCTTTCCCCATTAAATGTCACGGGTTTGAATCCAAGGGAAATTAAAGTATGTATGCCTCCATGGATTAAATATTTATATCATTGCATGAAGGGCAGCCATTGTCCCATGAAAAACAGGGTCTCACATGCCATTTTAACATCTAACTATATTATAACTTTATATTAAATACTATTATCATTTTCTTGTGTTAATATGAGTGTTTTTAATATTTAATATACAATTAAGTAGATTACCCCTTGAATAATTAGTGAAGTATTTAATATTGGATGAGAGAGTTTTAAGGTTGAAATTTCTATACCTCTTGTTAATTTGGGTGTTTGTATCATTTCAATGCAAAATTAGGTTTCATAAATATCCATTGATCAATTAAAGGAATTTACGCACGCCAACCAAAGACATTCAATAGCTGGGTTAGAACTAGCGGGTGGGAGGATTTCATTATCATATTCATCCAAGGGCTTCTAGACTAGAGAAATTAGGGCATTTGTTTGATCTATGGGCTAATGTTTAAAAGCATGATATGAGGAGATCAGGAGTTAGTGCAATTCCTTCTTATGGAAAGGTCCTGCACATCTTCCTTTATTTCTTAAAGTAAACTTCAAAGAAGCGATTACAAATATATGATACAGGTAATGTACAAACCATTCACCACATCGTGACATTAAACACTTACATGAGATGAAACTTAATTCGTGTTCAATAGATTTTTTTCTTTAAAAAAGAAATATATGATACCATGATATAATATAGTGATTCAACAACATTGGCCACCAAACAAATGACCTAAACGACAAATGTTATTTATGGTGACTATCATCCACGATAAACTATGATTATTAGCCACTCTGACACCCATAAGTTTATGGTCACTCGTTGAACATGAATCCAAGAGTTGTTTCAAGCTTCTTAAACTTATTATTTCCCAAAATACTAACAAGGATGTCTCATCACCATAGCATTGTTTCTGATTCTTTCATCAAATGCTCTGCAACCATTTTTTTATGTTATATATGGACTGACACAATTAAAATTTACTGACATAGATGACTAATTCATATACTTTTTGTACTTGTTATTTGGGCATATTTTCATTCTTTGACTATAATATTCATTTACATTAATCATTATTTTTTTTGTCACTTATTACCTAGTCATATATTTTAATCCTAGACTAAACCAGTCATTTAAGTTAGTTGCTTTTACTTTAGTCACTTATTATCTTGTCATATATTTTATCCCTGGACTAAATTAGTCATTTAAGTTAGTCGCTTTTCGTTTAGTCACTTATTATCTAGTGATATATTTTATTCCAATACTAAATTAGTCATTTAAGTTAACCATTTTTAGTTCGATCACATAATATTGCTCAAATTTAGTAGTAATTCACTTGAAATAATTGTGGTGACTAACATTTTTAGTCACCTAGTCATTAGTTTCATCATTTTTTACTGGGAAAAGGCTCCTTCTCTACATAGATCACCCTCAATGGCCGAGAGCGAGACAGGGAACTAAGAGCGAGAGTGTGGATCTACCAACCACTGCAGGTTTTGGAATAGTTTCCCTCTTCGAATCTCTGATTTTGAAAATGATTTGTCCGAGTTGTATTGTTGTGTATGTAATGCAGAGACCCACTTGATTTGGGATGTTGTATCTGCACATGAAACCACTCTAGGACACGACTTCCTATATCTTGTTTGTGCAAAACCATGTTAAATAACAACTCAAATTATAGTTTCACAGTGGATGAGAAGCACCTCGATCTCAAGGCAAGAGCCAATCCATGTCTGGTAGCGAAGTCGTTTATGCCCTACGATTCAAAGATGATCTTCTTCAAATCATTTTCCACCCAGGCATGCATTGGATTTCCCGATTTGTCTCCATCAGAACATGTGAAGGAGGAAGATACATATGACATGCATTTTCTATAATAGGATTATTATTATTCAGATGTTTTTGCTATGGTCTTAATACCAGCGACATCAATGTTCTCGAAAATACTGACAGTGGCATTGACTGGTTTTTCTATTATGGGCTTCAAATTTTTTTTAGTAGTGGGTGAAAAGGTGGAACAAAATAAAATCGAAATTGGTTTTGTAGTGAGGGTGTTCGTTAGGTTTTTTTTTTGCTATCTTGATTTTTGTGGAATGTAAAAGGTGCAGAACGAAGTGATTAATAGAGGAATATAATTAAATTAGTGGTTCTTGACACTCTTCGGTGTTGAGAGAATGTATCGTTCATTTGATTGTGTGAATATTTTATTTGCTGAAGGATCTTGCTGTGCTTCAGGCTTCAAGAGCATCAAATACTGGTTATGTTATGAGATCCATGTGTGTAGAAAGGTCAGTTGCATAATTGAATGTTGGATACAGTCCAATATCGAGATTTTCCTTCGGTAGATTGAGAAGTGTCAATTATACAAAGTTCATCAAAGATGGTCAATGGAGGTTATGTCATAGATGAGTTGAATGAGAATCTCGAAAGTTATGGTGGTGAAAAGAGTGTTGTCCAGGAGACTTCAGAGTGGGGATAAGTGTCGAGGAAGACTAGCGAGACATATGCGATTATATGTAATTTGCATTTCTTGTAATAATATTTCTAATGATGTAAATGTAAGCATTAAGGGGGGAGCTTGGAATAATGCTTACATTAAATAGGTAGGATTGGGTTGTTGGTTTTTGGATTTTTGTTGAGAGAAACAATATTCTCCTTGTTTGGAATATGTTGGATCTCATGAGTGTTGGCCACCTATAAAATTTGTTCAGCCTCCAAGAGAGTTTTATTGCTAAAATGTTATCTCTTGAAGCCTCTGGAAGCTCTCATGCCCATGTCTAAAGATCTTCACCACTGTTTCCCTTCAAGACTCGGAAATCCTGCTATTTTCCTAGCCAAAATACTGCTGCAAAGCCATCAGTTTCCCCTTCTCCCACTCAAAACTAACCTTCATTTGTTTTCCTTCTTCTCCATAAAAATCTATTTTTTCATGAGTTCTCTTCTTCCATTCATGAAAATCAATTTTATAAGGTTCACAAACTCCTTCTTTGCCTTATTGAAACCCCTAAAACCCTTCAAAAACCATTGAAAATCAATGTAAAAACCCATTTCTTGTTAAGGGTTTAAGCCCCTTTTGGCCAAGTCTCAACCACTTCCCCACCAGGTGCCCATGTTGCAAAGACCAAGCGCTAACCCATCCTGGCGCTCATCGCATCGCACAAATTCAATGTGTACAAGTCTTGTGTTCCTTCTAAAAACTTGCGATGCGATAAACTCTTTTTATACAAACCTTCTCGATTGCATCAAAAAAACCCAGCGCGCAAAGTTGTTTCACATATTTTAAAAACTTGCGATGCGATCATGCTTGTATTATAAATCCCCGATCGCATCGCAATTTATACATATCTGTGGGCCCGCCTTTGGCACTTGAAACCTTATAATATTTCCATTCGCGATCCGTGTTTTCCTTTGTAAAATCTAAAAACCCACTTTTCCAAAGTTTGGTCTAAAAACCCAAGTCATATGTTAAATACAATGGGTAGATTGAAAAGAGCCGAACGCATGATCGCAATCGCAGAAAATACAATGGGTAGAATGAAAAGCCCATGTCCAAACTTCCAATATGCAATTGGACCTTGTCATACAAAGCCCTAGCCATATGTTTATCCATCCGCCCAACGGCCCCGAAATCGGGCGACAAGCCATTTTTCCTCTGCCCAAAGAAGAAATCATTGTTTTATATTTAAAACTTTGGGTTTTTATGGTTTTCTAAAGGTTTTTTCCGCCGGTCCGAAGTGCGAGAAATCTCCACCATTGAATTCAATCTACAAATCCGACGGTGCGGAACCTATCAAACCCGGTGGACCCCACCAGTCGTGCGCCGTTTTCCAAAAACCATATGGTTTTCATCGCACTACCTTCGAGCGGAGGGTGGTTTTCTCCCGATGGCCAGCGATTCCATACATCGCGTGACACGCGTCCTAGACACTGTTCTGGAAACCACCATCCATCGCACATTATCGTTCAAACCAGGACGCCCAGCGATATTGCTGTGTGCCGTCCGATCTGGGCCCACTCATCCAATGGTGATCGCTTGCCGAAGCTGTCCGATGGTTAACGAAGATGTGCACACAATAACCGTGCTATCATACATGCGGCAATGGCATCTCCGCCGTCGATCTGATCTGCAGATCGATGGCCCACAATTCATCGCCCGACCTCTCTGTTTGACTTTCACACCTCCAATCCCGACCGTCAATCTCTGTGCGATCGACGACTCAGATTCATCCTACTCCTCCACCTTCTCGTTCAATCTCGACCGTCGATCTTTGCACGATCGATGACTCGGATTTAATTTTTATTTCACCCATTCTACGATCTCTCTCGATCAATCCTGACCATTGGATGATGCCATCCAACGGCCCTGCTCTCTTCACACGCCTTCCGATGCAGTTAACCTATAAAAGCAGGATTTTATAATATTTTTTGTATTTTGCAGGGTTTTAAATCATTTTCTCGTGATTTTCAAATAAGATTCAGAGGTGGAGGGTGACGACCCTCTCGTATTCGATTCGTCAAAGGAAATCATCCACAGAGTGGAAATGCACGTTTTCTCAGTGTTTCCTCAGGCATGGATGCCTTATAAACCCTGCGCAGCCTTGCGCACCAGCAAGAAAGCCGTGAATTGGCACAGTCAAAGAGTATCAGTGCCGAAGACCAAAATGAACTAGAGCAGAGGATTAATGGACAGTTTCACGGGGATTACGGCTAAGAATTTTTATCGAAAGCCTAATCCCCGATTTGAATCACAATTTAAAGAATATCTAAAGGGTCTTATCAATAAGAACACCTCCACTGCCACAAAATGAGGCAAATTGATCCCTTTAGTTATCACGACGCCACCTGTGCCTCAAAATATTCAATCAGAAGCTGAATTTATTGATCATGCACCTACAACCTCACAGAAAATCAAAGGCTGCTAAACAAATAAATACTAATCAAGGGTGTTATCTCCAAATTGTCAGCAAAACTATTTTAAAGGTTAAAGATCAATCCAGAAGTAGATCTTTTCAATCATTAGGCCTCAAAAGACACAAACAGAGTTATGAAGCAGAGTTATAAACGATTACATTCCCACCTTATGCCTTGCCTGGTTCCCAAAGGCTAGGAATTGCATTGATTACATAATTAATAATACTTGACCCCTGGGAAATCCTCCCACCTCTTCATTCTTCTATAAATACTTCTGTAGAAGATGAGAAAATGTTGGTCTCTAGACATTTGAATGTATGTAATAGTTTTTGAAGCTGTTGATGCCCTGTTTGCAACTTGAATATACATAAGATGATATGAGAAGTTTGAAGTTGTAAAGACCCACTGGGCTTGCTGATTGTAACTGGTTCGAACATCAAATACAAGATACTGATTTATGGGATCCTGATTTGTGTCAATGGTGATGTGTTCCTCACTATCAATTGTTATTTTTCTTAATGTTTTCATTCTGTTCATTTTCTCTGATAAGGAGCAGCAAACATAGAGCTAGGATTCACTCTCAACAATACCCTACTCTTACTGAAAGATTTATTGTCTATGTTTTCTTCATTTGAAAGTTCTCTTTGAAGATTACATTAATGCAGGTTGGTTTAAAGGCACTTGCCTGCTCTAAATTTCTCTTTGTCACTGTTATCTGTGGTTTTCTTATTGAATATGCTAAAAGCAGGGTAGTTTAAAGTCACTTACCTGATCTTAAGCTTTTCAACTGTTTTTTATAATGTTTTCTAAGTAAAAGTATTTCAATGCAGGCTGGTTTAAAGGCACTAACCTGATCTCAGAATACTTTTATGTTTTTCTCATTGAATATGCTGAAAGCAGGGTAGTTTAAAAGCACTTACCTGATCTTAAGCTTTTTCAAACTATATTTTAATGTTTTCTAACTGAAAGTACTTAAAAGCAGGCTAGTTTAAAGGTATTAATCTGAACTCAGAATACTCTCATGTTGTTCTTTAAGTACATGCTGAAGCAATATAGTTTAAAAGAACTTACTTGATCTCAAGCTGTTTTACTATATCTCCATTAGTTTTTTCTTCATTTCCTATCTGTTTCATTCCATAAAATCATCTTAAGATATCCTTTGACATAAGTGACTTGCCCCATGGATCCTGCTTGAACCTTGTTGTCCAATTAAAATCCTCCTATGACTCCATAACCCAATGGGTTAAAACTGTCTTTGCCTTTCTGTCAGCCAAATCATTCCTTCACTTGCAAACACCTTCACCCTTCATTTTGAAATTGCCTTCACCTTCATCATGCCCTTGCCCAACCAAAAAAAAAAAAAACCAAAACCCAAGATCTTCATAACTAGCCTAATATCACTATTTCAGATTTTAAAGATCACATCTTTAAACTCATTCATAGAGAGATCCCTCTCTGGATTCAGGAGGGCTAGATCCTAGAATCCCAAAGTTGGTTGAAGTAATGTTGCTTCTGCAGTTTTAGTCTTACCAATCTGCTAAAATTACAGATTCCTAACAATGAGCACTATTTATGTGGCTTGTAATTTGGCTTTGTGATGAATATACTAATTGATTTGTGAATAATTTTTACACCATATCTACTCCATTTTTCTTGTTTAATCAACAAACACTTCTAAATGAAATCTTCTAACTACTAAGCCAAAGTCTTCTTGGAAATGCTTCAAAATTTTCTCTTAGTGAGACAAGATAGTGACAATGATAGATAAAATTCTCCCTTTTCTAGTTTAACCAACCAACACTTCTAAATGAGATCTTCTAGCTCTTAAGCCAAAGTCTTCTCGAAAACCCTTGAAAATATTCCCCGAGTGAGAGGAGATAATGACAACGATAGATAAAATTTTCCCTTGGTGACAATGATAGATCTCATTATTCGTTCCTAACACCGAAGTTTCCAACACCTCCTCTACCAACAAGCCTTCCAACACTCAACTTTGATACCTCCTCTACCGATAGGCCTTAGCTAACCAAGGTTCTCAAAACTCTAAAATATTACCTTGAGTTCAATTGAATATTTGAATGAGAAAACACCATTTATGAAGAGGAGAGGATATGTAACAAAAATATCAAGCAATGAGATATTGTTAATATTATATTTATAGTTTAAGGCTCCAAGTGATTACTCTGAAGATATTATCGGAACGGGGAAAAAGCATCAAAGAGTGGTGAATTAAAGGACGCTATTACGCTATTATTAGAGAATGCTATTATGAAATGTCAAAACAGACTTGAACTCTACCATACATACACTGTCGGGTGTATGTGAAAAAAATTAATTAAGTTCCATTCAAAGCAGCCAAAGGTTGACAATACAGGTAACTATCGATTGCGCCCGTGGCACAAGGGAACGCCGAAAGAAGACGAATGGTGTATTTTGGGTCCCACTGTTACACCCTTTTGAAAAAATCACCCATGGTTTTGAAAACCAAAAACTTCTTACGGAAGCACTCATAGTAGTTTCTTGAGAGAAGCTTTAGTGATGCCGCAATGCATCATAATCGTAGATTTTGTAAATAATGGTTTAAACCAAACCATTTTGCGGGGGCACTATCTCTCATACGTTTCGTTTAGTTTGTGATGCCGCAAGACCATTGGATCTGAGCCAGATGATCCAAGTCGTTGATTCAACTTCAATATAATATGCGTTTGGTTCCCTACGCAATTGCGAGTCACAATTCGGCACTATTTCAAATCTCTGTGACTGCAAAATGTTATCATCTCCAGGAATTTCGCCTCGGCACATATTGCCCTCGGCCAGGATCGAGCCCTTATCATGCCAACATCATCGATTGTGGATCCCTTTGGAACTCCTACATGTCTTGTTGCCCCTTCTCCGGCATGGTCAATAAAAAGAATAAGCGTATTTATTGTGATTATGTGAATTTTGAGATTGAAATGCCTAGTTTTGTCATAGAAATATGGGCAGACCTGTAAGCATAGATTTTTTTTTTTTCTCATACTCCAAGGCTCCCGCAAAGGGTCCTAAGCCCGCAGCACCAAAGAAAGCTGAAAAGCCAGCGGCTCCAGAGAAAGCTGCTAAACCTGCGGCTCCAAAGGTGATGGTTCCCAAAGCCAAGAAACCAGCTGTTGCCGCTAAGCCTGCTACTCCGAAAAGGTCTTCTGCAAGAATGGCTACCAAGCCTACAACTCACAAGGCCACGAAGAAGCCTACGCCCAAGAAAGCTGGCAGGGCTACAAAGAAAGCCAAGAAGTGAGCATTTTTTTCTTTTGAATCTAGGCATTGTACACTATTTATTGTCATTATGTGAATTTGCAGATCGAAATGCCTATTTTTCTCATAGCCTATGGGGTTTTTTTGGTGTTAAGCCCTTCTCCAGTATTCGGATATTCTATGGCACTGAAATCTACTCTGAGCTGTTGTAAGAAAAATGTTCAGGAAGGAACTTGTTTGCTTGTAACGACCGACTGTAAATTTCTTTCTTAATTCTATTTCTGGATCGTTTGAAATTTGTAGGTCCTTTCTCGCGATATATAAAAATTCAGGTCCTCATTCCATGATTTTTGCCAATGCATTGACGGTTGCCCATATTATGAAGTTTAAGACACTGTGGCCATACTCTATACGCCTGTTGCAGGTGGAACACCTGCATCTTGGCCTTTTGCAGAGCATGATGTAGAGAGGGAGAAAAAAAGGTATGATTTGGAGGATCTCTGTAAAACCCCACAATTAGTATTAGGGGATTCGACTAAAGATGATTCAAATAAGGGCAGAGCAAGCTACAACTATGTGTGGAGTCCATCGCCGGCTCCTGGAGTGGACGAGTCTTCATTCATCACATGGGGAGAAATAGAAGGAACTCCATTGAGATTAGAGACAGAGGATACCCCTGTTGGTATTGGGGGTGTCGGGGATGGCCCTCATGTATAACTTGTGCATGCAGCTCCATCTGTAATTTGTGGCTGTCCTCTTTATTGTTCTACTTTTGACAGTCACTAGATGTTCAGATGTCATTGAGCATCTGAACATTGTACAAACCTCTGATGTAATATTTTAATTCTGAAATGGGGCTCAAAAACTTTAAAATTATTTTGAATTACATCTAATTGCGTGAAGGAAGAAAATGGAAACCAATGATTCTAGCAGTAATAGTTGTTGATGAAAGGGAATTTTATGTTTTAACCAAGTCAGTGATTCTGATATGCTTCATGCTTGTTTCTGTTAGATCCATATTGGGATTTGGTGCATATGGCATGCCAATTTCACATTCGACTCACTAGAGAAATTATAATGTCCTTTTTTAGCTAGATTGAAATCGATCTTTATTGGCTGTAAAAAAAATTTTAAGTTCTTGGTGCTCTGCTCGGGAGGTAAGAATATTAATTTTAAATACCCATATTTTTGAATGAAACTTTGTTTGCTTTCATGTCTTTCATAGTTCATTTGCAGGGTCGAGAAGCAAGCAGAAATGTAAACTCTTTTTTATTTTTCTATTTAATTTGAATCAATGTTGCATCTAACCTCTCGAACTTGGTTAACTTATAATCAAGGGCTTTATACTGTCCAGGGTTTGAACCAGGGTCATTAAGGTGATGGTCCTCTGTCTCAATAGCTACCATAGAGCGACGGACCAGAGAAACATAATTTTGTTCCTTATTTCTATCCTTTTTGATTTGTCAATTGTTTGGTTGCACTTTTCGTGTTGCTGTTACTTGATTAAATTTTTTTACCTGTTATGTATATTGTCTAAGTTTTAATATTTTGTATTTTTTGTGTGTGGTGTTAAAATTCACAAGACTCGCAGATTATATGAGGCAAAGATATTGGCCTGCAGCACTTTATTTTTCATATATTATTATCCCGCATCCACAATCAAACATTGCGCATGCCTTGCCTATCTATGCTCATGCGGATCCAATCATCTATGTGGGTTCTTAACACGGAAAAAAACATGGCCAAGAAAACAAATGAAGGCACCGTTGAAAGGTAAATGTTTTAGTTTTAATTACTTAAGACTCCCACTCAGTCAAACATTTATGTGAACTTAGGCAATATTGTAGTTCAATCCGAAGCGACCTTTGCAATATTGCAATTTGTCCGTCTGAAAAGCTTTCACTCATGCATTTTCTAAAATTGACCCAATCTCACAAAATTCCATCTGTGAATTTTGCTTCTCCACTTGTTGGTGAACTAAGTGGATTGTCATGGCAATGCAGCTCTAGCTATCACATCTAAAAACTGTGGGACTCAACTGTCCCATTTCAAAATCTACAGATCAACTTTCTTGATCAGACTAGCTGCTTGATTTCATAAAAAGCTGCTAGGTACTCTGTTTCTACACTCAAAAGACAAATATTGGATTGATTCCTACTAGCCTATGAGACGATTCCACCCTCCTATTTGAAGCAGTAATCTCATGTAGGCCCATGACATCAAAATCTCTTGCCCATCCACATCACAGTATGTGATTAGCTGCAATGCATCATCCAAACTCCCACTGATGTGATGTTGAAGTTCGTTGGACATAAAATACTTGAAAAATGCGCTAAATTGCTTTTGAGTATTGCGAATCAGGACATCCCAAGAATTTAATTACATTACTGATAGCATATGTGATATCAGGACTCACACCGGAAAATTACAATCTATAACTACTCAAGATTTGACTAACATTGCCGAAGACATCTACAATATCAGGGCTCATTGTTATGTTCCAAGACTTTTATTCTGAACCCCACTGTAACATAGAAATTAGACCAAAAAAATACTACTATTTTCTATGAAATACTGTTTGAAGTCCTGTATTGTGAAAATTATTTTTCCATAGAGATGTACTCATGTGGGTAATAGTGTGGTCTCCCAGGAATCTATATATCTTAAATAAATCCTAGACATATTGTAGGGATTTGTGTAATCAAGTGTCATAGATAGGAGATTTTCAAATTGTAGAAGTTATTCCAAGACGCCAATTAGTGAATGCCTTCACCTTCAACAATGAAATATAAGTTGCAGCACAAGCTAGCACTTGTCTAGAAAAAATGAAAAAGTATTAAAACCTACAGATGACCAAAACGCATCAACGGAACCAATAGTTATAAACATTTAAATTCCACCCAAAGGAATGCATTCATCAACTAAACGATTGTATATATAAATGTGTGTGTACCCATCCATATATAATGCACATACATGTATTTGAATCTCCATTCATACATCTGACCACACTAATAAAAATAGTGGATCTACAGTGTACACAACATAAGCCTTGTAGGTCTGTATGGTATGGGTATTGTGCATCCATAGGTGCTGAAGAGCCAACACAAGGAGATCCCTGAGAGCCTGCAAGACATGAAAATAAGTGATGACTAATGCTCAAGTCCTATACAACCTAATATAAGTAAGGAACAAAACAAATGGCATGATACTTGAGATGCAAAACAACTACAGGCTGGAAATGTGGCGCAACATCTCTTCCTAACGAAAGGGATGCAAGCGTTAGGAAGAGATATTCAACATTTTGTTTCAGTGTGGGGTCAGGTAATGTCCTAGTTTAGCAGGCAGCAAGCAGAAATTGCATTTAGTTCATCAGAGGCACTATATGACAACGAGATTTTCCAGTTGTGTATTCATATGGTTTCATAAGTTAATAACAGAGTTAAAGCTGTATGGGCTCTCTCTCTCTTTATTAACACTAACGCAAATACTGATTACTTTTCACTTTTTATATTTTTTGTTTATGTTAATCATATTGTTTAAAAATGCCTTTCAAATATGGTTAAGTCGAATGGTTTGGGGATTGCCAGTAGAAATAGTAATTAAAAATATTGCAATAACTTTTTTGTAACTCCTCTCGGTGAACAATGAGCTTCTCAGATACATAGTTTACAATTTATGCTTTTATTACAAAAGAGAGACAACATTTAACCTAATATTAGTATCTCTTAGAAGAAGCAATTAAGTGAAATGTTCAGTAATTATCTATAAATAACGAGCAACAGCCAACAGAGCTTCTTGATTGAATTTGACATATAAGCATAGAACATTAGAAATTTGAAAGCTCATGGAATTTTTTTTCTAAAAGTTGTGTTGATGTTTTTATGAAATGTTCATTATATTTTGCACAAAATAAGCAGGTGTATACAAAAGAGATTATTCATTGAAATTGCCAAAAGTGATTTCAAAGTCACTAGCTGGACAGCAGAGGTCTTTCGTTAAAGTTCAGAGAAATGTATGTTAAGAAAAAATAGTTGTACTGAAATGATTATTTTGCTGAAGCTCGTGAAAATGTATCTAACATGTAAGCATGCGATTTTTTTTTTATATATACAGAAATTTATAAGTAGCAAGAGTTTATAAAGTAAGATGTATTGTATATTTTTTGAAGAGAAAATAAGATGTATTGACAGAATTGCATCATGTGTAGCATAGTGGTTGGAGATGGTTTCCCACTAGGGGAAAATACTAGTCGTATAGACAAAGTGTTGCTCGACAACGATAGCACCATTTGATGTCCAGAGTAGGTACACGGTCAAGATAGTATGCGCGGAGTTCTCTGTGTGCATCCCTTTCATGAATATGGATGAGGAGATTCATCCAATTTCTTATCCGTTGCAGTAGTTGTATTGTGGGGCGCAACCGGTAAAGAGGCAGAGTAGGTGGATGCAGGAATCGCTCCTGTACATTGAGGAGTGCAGCTTCTTGTTCATTGAATTCTTTGAAAAATTGTTGGAGCTGTGAGATATATCTACGATCCATTATGTTCCTGCAAGGAAATTGAAAGCATGTTAGTAAACAATGTATAGAATATATAGTCAAATGGGAAAGCACAATAGTGAACAACTAGTGGGATGGTAAGGTACCAATAGTAGAGGGGCTTGAAGGAGCTCGAGTAATAGATTTTGAGGCAAGCAAAGCCTCTTCTTTTTTTCTGCGTATGACGAAAGGGTTCTCCTTCATCCAAGAATAGCGAGAGAAGGAGAAAATAGGGGAGATGCACAAGTCATTTAACGAACGGACTCTTGATACTGCTGTGAAAGTGAGACCCTGTCGATCAATGTTTCCGATGTCGATTCTTGCCTTATCTAGTGTCATGCCTTGTGATTTATGGATTGTTAAGGCCCATGCCATGCGAAGTGGTATTTGTGTTCGTGAGCCCCTTGTTATGGGGGGGATCGGTACAAATTTAGGATTTGAGGGATCCCATGGTGGACCCTTGTAGTGAAGAAATTCGACTACAACAAATGATGGCAGTTCGGGTGGCTTAGATGCTGGTGCATATACGAGTGCGCGGACGGTTCCAAGTGCACCATTGACAAGGCCAAACTCAATCCACAAGTTGCTTGTTAGAATAACTCGTTGTCCAATGCAAAGGAGAATTTTTGCAGCTAGTTGTTCATCTTCCAGTTTGTTGCCTCTAAATTCCTTCCTTTGGGTAGAGTAGGAACGTGCGATTGGTTGGTTGAGTGTTTTCATCATGGTTTTATTGTGCATGTCAACAGCCTCATTTTTTGCGTATAGATGCATTGAACTTGAGAATTACTGGACCTCGGCTTCAGGAAGGTTTGTTTTTTAGCGTGTCATAAGAAGCTTCCAATCATCAATAGTGGGTGTTGCATTGCAAAGGTTGGAGAGGAGTTCATGGAAGGAAACCTGAGCAGGGCTATTTCCTTGTTGGCGGAAAACTGTTGAAAGTGTAACCACGGTATCAAAGCTTTGCCATAGTGCAGTGCCACGAGAAGTGCCTACATACATTGGTGTGTCTTTGACAGGTGGAAGTTGGGCAAGGTCCCCCACGAGAATTATAGAACGTCCACCAAAAGGGTTGCTTTTATTTGATGGGACTGCCTCCCGCAAGAGATCATCGATTTGAGAAAGAAATTTAGGACCAATGAAGCTCATTTCATCAATTAGAATGTATTTCACATCTCGGAACTGTTCTTGAAGGTTTAGGAGGGCTTGACCCTCTAAAGGTTGCATAGAGGATACAGGGATGCAAAGAGCAGAGTGGATTGTCAATGCATTGATGTGGAATGCTGCAACACCGGTTGGAGAAAGCAAGAGGAGGGGGTTTGGTCCATTGGTGGAGTTTTCAAGGAAGGAATTTTTTAGGCACTCAATTAGGAATGACTTTCCAGTACCAGCAGTGCCTTGGATTATCATTTTTAAAATTGATCCTTTGCCGTGTGTGCGAAAGTGGGAAAAAATGATATTGAATGCAATGGTTTGGCTTGGGGACAAGGAGGAAAGTGAATGTGAGCATGGAGTTTGGATTTGGTGGAATCTTGTGGAGGAGCGGTTGAATTTGATGAAGCGGATGGCTGTTTCTTGTAACTCTGAACGGATAATGGAGTCGGCCCAATTATAATTTGCATCAATGTTATGATGGCCAAGCATTTCAAGTTCATTGAGGAGGATGTTGTTTCTTGGGTGGAATTGAGAGAGAAATTTCCATTCAGGCATGTCGAGCGTGGGGGCATGGGGAGGGGCATCAGGAGATGAACAGGAAGAGTCGGCATGGGCAGGGTCGGTCGGGGTGCGGTGAACATGCCAAGCCTGATACGTGTGTCTAGTTTGTTCCCAGCGTGCAACAATGGCCGCGTCAGACGTGCCAATGTTGATAGGGAGGGTACGGAAAGGGCAGTATAGAAGGAGTTCGCTCCAACAAAAGTCCACATAGGATGATGAGTCTTTCAATGGGATAGAGGTGTAACGAGGAAGGACACGTACAACCATAGGAGGGAAGATGTGTTTCCAAGGTGTCTTTTTGCTGCAGGAGGAGAAGGTCCAAGATCGTGCAACTTCAATAAGAGGCAAATCCTCAAGTGTAGGTGGTCTATGCATGTATGAGGTGATGAAAGGTGTCGATGGAGGATCACCATCCAACTCTTGTGAAACACATTTGAATACTTGTTTTTTCACATTGAGGGATACAAAAGAACAACTGCACTTTACTAGTGGGAGTTTTTGCAGCATGTGGCATGTTTCTTGTGCACCAATGTCTCGGTCACCGACAATTTCGGTTAGAACTTTGCAGACGACAGTAATAGTAGGAGCATCGGGTGGGGGACATTGGGAGAGACGAGAAAGCATTTGGTAGTAGCTTTCAGACTTTGCCTCTGCTTTTGCTGCATACTTTGAAATGTAGTTCAACAGAGCATGGTGTAATAGAATTGGTTGGAAGTCCATGTTTTCCCTCCATATTGCAAGAAGATGAGCGTTGTGCACATTTAGTTTGTCATCATTTCTAGCAAGGGTGTACAATTTACGACCAGTATTATCAATGTGAAGAGATGATGCGTCGCGAACTTCCCATGGGGCTCCATAGCGGAAACTTGTTTTGTTATTTCTTTTGTGCAAACATGTACTGGACTGGGAAGTTCTGTGTCTTTGAACAAAATTGACAAGTTGCTCATAGTCTTGCAACTGATTGGCTGTAAGAATCTCATGTGTCTGGAGGAGGCATGGGTCTTGCAGAGACGAATGATTTATCCCAGCAGCCCGGTTTTGAATGGGACGAGGGTTCCAAGCAGTGATGTATGCATCGAAGAATTCTTTAGCTGCACGGACATTAGAAGCATTGGTCCAATCCAAAGTGTCCATAGTAGGTGCATTTGGAAGCCATAAGAAACCATGGATATGTGCGGAGCCGCGATGTTGCCATTCATACCTTAAAAAAAAAAGGGAGGGAAAATAAATAAGATGGATGCATCAAAGTGAAGTTAATGAAAGGTAAGAGATGGAAGGAATAGGATGCATACCTGCACCAGTAATCCTTTACAAGGAATCCTTTAAGTAGCACTTCTTCGAGGAATATTATGAATCTGCAATGGATGTATTGAGATGCACGGTGAGGGTTTGCAACAACGTTTTGGATTCTCCATCGAGTTTGCTCATGTGAATTGGATGGAGGGTTGGAAGGCATGGTAGTATGTAAGTCAGGCCATTTGGTATCAGCTGCACTGAGTGTGAAGAATATGGTAGGGGTACCTTGCTGAATGATCATGTCGGCAAACTCCGCTCTAGCTGTAGTCCACAACGAATGGCTGCAGCACAAGGATGAGCCGAAGTGCATAATCTGGTCTGGGATGGTGGAAGGGGGAATTTGTTAAAGGTGGTGGCGAAGGTCAGCGATTGTTGCTGGAAGGGTGTTTTAAAGGTCTCTTTTCATGAAGACAGAGGCAGTTGCTTGGCTACGATGGCGTTTATTGAGGTTGTAAAAGTAGTAGCGGAAGCGAGGATGTTGTGCAAAATGGTTGTCATGGTAGCGTATTAGATTCAAAGCGTATTCATGCATATCTACTTTTAAAATTCTTGGTTGATTAATCATTGCAGAGTCGGTGGGGAAGAGGGTGGGGAAGGCCATGGAGAAGAGGCCTTCTGTGTTGTATTCATTGATTAGGGAGAGGCCAATGATGGGCCATTGAAGTGAATGGATGGGTGAGGGATTGGAGGATTCTATGTAGGCAAGTATTTCATCTATTTCTGAATGAGATTTTGGTAGATTTGCAACAAAGGAGGATGGGTGGAGGTCAGATGGGCATGGTTGGGGAAGTTCAGAATCACAATTTTCAAGAATGCCTTGTTGGAGTGGGATGGAAGATGTGTTGGCATGGCGTAGCATGTTAGAAATGTTGGTGGGTGCAATAGGCAAAGAATTCAGGGAATTTTGGTTAATATGGGCATCTTTGTAATATGGATCATTTTGTAGTTTGAATTGTAAAGCTGCATGAACACGCGATCTACTGACAAAAAAGTCGTATGATTTTTCATCGTAACTAGTTTTGTTTACAACAAGGATGTCTAGTTCTGATAGCATGTGAGGAAGAGAGGTCACAATATTAGTGATATCTTGAGGAAAGCTAATAGTGTGGCCGTAATATTTTAGTTGGACACCACGTGCATGGGTGACTTGAATAATGGGGTTGACACGAGCAATCAACATCTCTTCAACTTGAGTTAGGAAAGAGAGCACATGTGGTTGGATACCTGGGTCCATGTTGTTTGCGCAGGAGAAACGGTGGGTTGTTTGTTCGCCAACACAATGGGTACAAGAAATGTTTCCACTATTTGTTTTTGTTTTCATGGATGGGTAAGCTTCATAAAAAACTAAGCAAACTTGGATGGGACTAAGTGCATCGATTTTTTCACGAAAGCGAAGATGTGCATGTTGGAGTTGGATGGGGAGGAATTGTTGGGCAGGTGGAGAAGGAGGAAGATGGTGTGGGACATGGAAAGGGTAGGCGAGAGGCAAAGGAATTGCAGGGTATGGAAAGGGCTGGTTAGGGAGAGGGGATGTAAGGGTAAATGCAAAGTTTGGGTGGGATGTAGTGGAAGGAGGGTACTTTGTGAAGGAATGGGAGTTTGGTGTGTGGTGGATTGAGAGAGAAGGTTGGCCTGGCGAGTTACAAAGAGGAGACGACGACATGCATTAATTCTTTCTTTGTTAAGTGTGTAGTGGTGGCAACGTTGTTACCTTTGCAAATTGTTCTCTGGTGTGGTTGGCATAGCTGTTGCAAACAAGGAAAGGCATGTCAAATGCATGAAGTATAATGAAAGAAGAGGGAAGCATGAAGATGCAGCACTCGATTTCATATTCTTTGTTTTGTTATTTATTATTTTTGGCGAGATTTTTTGTTGTGTTATGTATTTCATCATAGAAATAGTAGTATGGAAATAGTGTGAGTGAATTTTGAAGTGGAAATGTATTGAATATGGTTTGCATAAAAATGAGTGTTGCATATTTGAAATGGGATAATATGTCTTTTGAAAGCAAGAACATGTTTCATTTATTGGCTAGAGAAAATCAAAGGCATATATTGTATTTTTGCAAAGAAGAAGAACCAATTTTTGTATTATATTCCATACTAAGCATAGCATATTGACATTTGCATTTACAAAATGTGTGTGTTGCAAACAAGATGAAGGCATGAAGGAGGAAAGGGAAAACCACGTGTGTAAATGTTCATATATTAAGAATATCCATTACAACATAGTGGAATGACATATACACAAAATGTAATGAAGAAACGAGTCGATGCCCATACATTTAGGAGAACTATTAGAAAGGGAAAGGGGTTGTAAAGATATAGTAACGATTACAAAAAATACATTGAAAATCGACGATGCATGGCAAGTGAGGAAAAAAAGTGTTGAAAGTTGAACGATGGGAAGAAATGGACGATGTGTGGGGCAGGGTCAGTATTTAAGTAGAAAGGTGGTAGGGGGAAATGATAAATGGAACAAGAGGAGGGGGAGGAACGGGGAAGAGGCAAGAAATGTATGGCTAAAGGCGGCGGAAAAATTTCTTCGCGAGGGCAGTGGAAGGTTGCAAGAGCTGCAGGAGGATTTTCGACACATCAACATAAGGTAGATCTTCTGTGTGCATAACAGTTGGTCGCACTCGTTCGATGCCGTTGAAGGTGTCCCTCTTTAAAGATAGTGTGAAGAGGAATTGTCTCCCTTTGATTTTTCTATATATGTCAAGGACAGCTCGAGGATCTATTGAGAGGAGGAAAAGGTCCTCTGCAGAGATGCCTAGGAGGCCATTTGTGGCCTCGTAAAAAGCGACAACATTCTCGAGGTGGCCAGTGTGATTGTGCAGCTGGAGGTAGAGAATGTAGTGGTAGTCGAATTTGGTGAAGGACCCTTCACATTTTGAGCAACGCCACGTGGTATCATCTTGTTGTATAGACTTTTTCATGCATTGCACACCATCAATGGTAAGTGGGCATGCAAGGAAGTAGAAATTATTCAAGTCAATTGAGGTAGCAGTAGCACGGAGCGACATCCATGGGACATTTTCTCCAGGCGGGATTGAGAGGATGTCAGAAATTGTTTTGGTATTAAGTGGCTTCTTGCTGGTCCCTGAGTATTTGCGGCTTAGCGAGGGTGACGAAGACTGAATGCCTTCTTTCTCGAACCATTTCTTAAGTTCCATCGTTTCAGCGATCTTTGGATCGATAACCAGGGAGGTGGTAGGGGTTGTGCTGATAGTTTGGTCGTTGAACTCGACGACCCTGCCGCCTCTAATTGCAAGGACTGTAACTACACGAGCCATGCGAAGTTCAGAGAGTTCACATCCTTCAACATGGTAGTGTTCCCCCCACAAGGTCACATCAATGCTGTTTCCAAACATGTCGCGAAGAGAAATTGTCTTTTTTGGAGTTTCAGAGCCATCGCATTTGCAGACAATAGAGGCAGGAGAGAGTGAGCTAACAATACCTATGAAATCAACGATTGAGTTAGCAGGTGAAAGTTTAAGGGAATTGATAGGTACAAAGTGGAAGGTGTGGGAAGGAATTGTGAGGTCATCATTGAAGACTTGAGAAACTGTTGATGAAGAGAAGAGGAGAATTTCAAACGAGCGTCTTAGATGGTTATAGGAAGGTTTGGGGACCTTTATGGTGCCATTTGCAACATTGTAGATGTGGAAAACTTGAATGAGAGCATGAAGGGATTCAGCTAATTCATTGAAGGCAGAGACGTGGATTTGCTCGTTTTCGTGGTCGACAAGGTCAAAGCCGAGTGATTTTCCAGAGCCACGCGCATTGGTAAAATGCCGAAGGGGTGCTTTTGAAAGGACTTGGCCCTGGATGGACCAAATTTTTCTAGTAGGGGAGAGTGCTTTAAAAGGGAGAGTAGTTGAAGATGCTGGGACGGGGTATTAGGAGGACAATGAGCAAATGTCAAGGGAGGGTGGTGATGAAAAGGGAGAGGCAGAAGAGGAGGATGATGTGGCTTGGACCATCTGTTTAGTAGAGAGAGTAAGAGGGCATGGGTCACCAACCAATGGGGCAACGCGCTGGACTACTTCGAGCTCGAGAATAGAGAGTGACCTTTAAGAACGAGCAATGTATTAATGAAGTGGCAATGTAGAATTTTAGAAATAAGAATGGAAATAGAGGGACATAAGGGAAAAGCCATTATAGGGGAGGAAGGCGGGAGGCGTTATGCAGTAAACTTACATTGTTTGATGCGAATACGTGCACGAGCTTCTCCTCAAGAGAACAATGGAGCCTAC
The DNA here is from genome assembly GCA_034641835.2 of Pinus albicaulis. Classification (NCBI taxonomy): domain Eukaryota; kingdom Viridiplantae; phylum Streptophyta; class Pinopsida; order Pinales; family Pinaceae; genus Pinus; species Pinus albicaulis. The sequence goes on along the minus strand of CM076571.1, from coordinate 73,577,077 downwards.
ACCCCAAGCCCCCGTCCTGCGCAAGGGAAGTATGCGAAGAAGGGAGAAGGGCAAAATGCTTGTGAACACCATCAGAAAGTGACGTGCGGTATCGAGCTATTGAAGTCCGGGTAGAGTTGATCTGTGCAAGTTCGACAACCTGGAGGGTTGGTTGTTGGGCGGTAGCACTAGCTAGGAGAGAAGGAAGACAATTGCGAGATAATGATGTCTCCATGGCAGAACAGGTGGCTTGTAAAAAGAATATCCTGCAAGCAAATAGAGATATTAAGGTCAAGAAAGTGAAGAAGAACATGTGCACATTAACGAAGGAAAAGTTCCATATTGCTAATTTGCGAGAGATGAAGTGTAGAATTGCTAATTTGGATGATTTCCACTCTTCAATTGATAGTGGCAAATTATCTCTATGGAAGACGTTACTGGAAGTTGTACAAATGCAAGTTTTTCAAATACATTCCTGACAATGAGTAGTTTAAAGGCTTTCCCTATGGAACATATATTTTGGAATAGGGCATGTTGAATTATTTTCATGGTAAACAAGGCATAGGCACAAAATAGGTTAGGAGAGGATGTCGGTTTGTAGGTATAAAAGGAAAGGAAATAGTAATTTCAAATAACCATATTTGTAAATTAGCTTTTGAAGTATGCTACTTGAAATTGTATATCTTGAATATTCCAAGTTTTTTTTTCAACTTATTGAAAATCATGTTTGACATGCTACATGCACATGGCAATTTGAAATGTAAGTGCATAAGAAAGTGGAGTACATTGATTGAAATTATCAATGGTACTAAGTAAACACTAAATAGTAGATACTAAAGGCTGAAACAACAAATTAAAATTGCCTAAGATTAGTAAAGAGTGACTTGCTAGTGCATATTTGTAATATTCGAGGCATTTGTTTTTTTTTTTTTTAATTATTGTTAATCAGATTTGAAATGATATATGCACATCACAATTTGAAATGTAAGCGTATATAGAAATTGGAAACATTGATTGAAGTTGTAAATAGTACTAAGTAAATACTAAATAGTAGAGAGAATAAGATTGAAATGGCTAGTTTGACTCAAACAATTAGAAAGTAATTTATTTTATTTTAGAAAGAGTGAACCAAATGTACTAAATGTCTTTGCGAAAATCAGATTAGAATAGATTAGGTTGACACGTGTTGAACCAGCCAGTGTGAGGCATCACCAGAATAATATGGAAAACCTGATCAAATAACCTCTTTAAATAGAAACTATAATTTCTACTAGGCGTTTGCAAAATAATGGCTAGTTTGACTCAAATAATAAAATTCTTTCTATTTTATTAAAAAAAGAGTAAACCAAATGATCAAAGTCGATAAACTTAATTTTAAATTGTAATATGTATTTTAATAAAAAGAATAATTATTAATTTAATATTAGTAAAATCTAATTTATTTTATTTTATGTTATTTGTTTGTTTATTTATTTATTGATTTATTTAATTTTTTTTGTTTTCTATTTATTTATGTAATTTTTTTTTTTTAAATATAATTTTTTTTGTTTTACATATTATAATTTTTATTTGTAATTCTATCTTCATTTTATTTTTTTCGTTTTTTATTTATTTGTATTTATCTATTCATATTTTTCTTTATTCATTTTTTTTCAATTTTTTTAAAAATAATTTATTTATTTGTATTTATATTTTTTTCTGATATTTTTTATATGATAGCATTTAATTGTTGAAAATAGAATAAATATATAAATTCAATGTGCTTTGAATGGTTTGTATGGAGCAAAGAATCCACCAAACACTATTATCTATCAGAATCCGTATTTTTCTCTATGGTTAGTATGTAGCATTGTGTTAAAGACTTATGTTAGGTTAGAATCAAATGTTGCTAACCAATTGCCATTTCGCAAGTGCTGCTTTATTAAAATAGATTTCGAATTATTTTTTTTCCAGTCAAACGTACTCAGCAGATCCTCATAGTCCTTTAAAGATGTGTTTCCGGTCCTTTAAAGATGTATTTCCGGTCGTCGCTCTCAGTCTTTTCTAGTCTGAAACATTCTATGCATAATGCTCCTATATGTCTAATATGGGCAACAACCTCAAGCCTTAGAAAGCATGAGGTTATGGCAGAAGCATTTAGCTCCTAATAGATGTGGGAATCAATAATGGCGATAAGATTAATGGCAAATACAGTAGACAAGAAACAAGAAACAAGTCAAGTGAATTTGAGCTAGTTTAGAAGAAAGCAATGCATGATTATGGTACAAAACGAAAGTTTTTAACATAATTTATTTATAATGTCCTAAAATTTCATTATGAAAACTATATTATTATATACTATTCCAGCAGATAAGACAGTGAGGAATGGCCTTAAAGTTGCAATGTTTCCAAGGATGTTGAAGTACGTTTCAAAGTACTTTACGAATGTTCTGATTTACACTATTACGTGCTTCAAAACGACATTTTAACTTAAATTATTTTCATGCATCTGGCAATATAAAAAGCCTTTGACCCTTAATATCGACAGAAACGTGCACAAGTTGCAAAGATGTCTTGCAAAGGCAAACACAAGATAGTTTGTCTTTAGGGAATCATGTTTTTAGCGAATTCAGTTTCTATCATTTTTCAGCCAAGTCGCTTTCAATTTCACATTTGTTTCCGATAATTACAGGGTATCAAAAAAGCAATTCACTCGACTGACCCATTCATTAAAATTGAAATGAAAATAGCAGTCTCCTCCATACGAATCGTTAGCACGTTCAATTGCGCCCACCCAGTGTTCAAAATTGAACACATCACAGCCAGTGAATGGGCCTCCAGCACGTCAGACAAGTTTGGCGGCAGGAGGTTGTTGAACAAATAAATAAAATGTACTTGGAGGTTGTTGCACAGTCATAATGACGGGCGTCCAACCTTCTTCCTCTGTTAATTAGTGTAAAAATATTTACATGAGGGTCCTAAGAAAAAGGCTTGGTCGCTCCAATTATAGATCTCCAACTCCACACCTCGCTGGTTCATGAGCTTCCACACAACGAAATAGAGCCCATCCATGAAGAAGGCTAATCTACCTTGGCCCAAAGGCTAGTCTACCTTGGTGAATTCTTTTATATCAATTCCTTTGATTTTCCCATTGGGAGGCTATTAGACGAGCATTCCGGGGCTTAAATGTTTTTTTAAAGCTTTTTACCACATAGTATTACCTCTATATGGAAGTAAGGGCGTAAGGCGTAGAACATAAGGGAGATGCAAAGCTGCTTGCTCGACCAAAGCAAGAGCAAGGAACTCGGGTGAAAAAAACATATTGATTCGAGACCAACCCCTTCAAAGCAAACTCTGGTTATGAATCAATCTACTTGTCCTATGATCACGAAAAATTACCAAAATATATATTTTGTCTCTGCCGGAATAAGGATAAGAAGAACCGAGAGAAAGTTAGAAGAATTACAAGTTCAAACGATCACAAATTCACATGCATTTCTCCGCACTAGACATTTTTTTTTATTGTGTTTGTTTTAAAACCAGAGGCATGGTCTCTTCTACTATCGCTTTAGTTCTTGTGGAAAATAGACACTGAAATTCAGTTATCTGTAATGGTACTGGGTTTTTACTATCGCTTTAGTTCTTGTGGAAAATAGACCCACACTGAAATTCAGTTATGTATTGGTACTGGGTAGCTATTGGGAAATAGATTTACAATAAGAAACAAAATTACGATACATATTTAAGTGCACATTGCCAGTACTCAGAGAACAACATAAATAAAAATCCAGAACAGAACTGCTGACAGAACAGAAGTTTACCGGCTATTCTGTGAAGGTGGAAGCTGAGCAGTGAGATTGAATTGGCAGGCGCTAAAACAGAACGAAGGGAGTTGAGGGGGAAGATATGAAGACCGAGCTAGGACGAAAGCATTTAAGCACAACCATTGCTGTCAGGTTTCAACATTAAGGAGACGCATGGCGATCTGTAATGAGGGAGCAGTCACGACGAACCAGACGTATGGGCATATTTAATGCTGCAACAAGCGAACATTGATTCCATATCTAGGCGATTTCTCGGATTTTGGAAGTGTGAACTGGTAAGAGGGTGAGAGGCGTTGTTGTCACGTTTCACCATTATTTTAGCATTAATGAGACGCATGCCAAGTTGCAATAAGGGAGCAAGTGTCTAATCAACATAATATTCTCCATATTTTCCATATCTCAGCAATTAATTTGCAGAGTGCGAGCTAGTCAATTTTGAAACTATGAGGTGGCAAGAGTCAGCAATTCATTTTCAGACTACGAGCTGGTAAATTTTGAAACTGTGAGCTGGTAAGAGGAGGTGCCAAATGTCAGATTTTCAGCGGCTGGAAGGGCGATGAGAAAGCCCTCTCATTGGCTCCAGTGAACAGTGACATTCAACCAAAGCCAGCGAAGCGAACGCCTTTCGACGTAATTATGTGAGCTGGGTTAACATGGTGGAATGCAAAAAGCTGAGTAAAGAGTTTGCAATAATTTATGAATTTATGAATTATGAAGTAAAACCAAATTTCGGAATTCTAAATCTACAATCACATCATATTTTCAAAATGACCACCCAAAAATAAGGGGTAACTGCGTACGCGCATCTGATCGAACACGGGAAAGTCAACCTTTGACTTGGACATGTGTATTTGACCTTTCCTCGTCAAATTCTGCAATCAAGTCGCTCTTAGAACTATGTGAATCGATGAATTTAAGGAATCGATGAAAAACTCTGTAGCAAAGATTTCATCTTTTCTTAGAATTTGACTTAGCCGCAGTTGTTGATTTGGTCTTGGTCTGCTATTCAAGCTGAAAATATTTATTCATAATGATCTTTCCTTTTCCAGACCTGCCCTTGCCCCTTTGTCTATAAATGCAATGTTCTGGTTGCATTCCTATTGCAATCTATAACCATTTTGTCTGTACTCGTTTGAATACCAGATCAACATAACATATCAGACTCTTTGTTACATTTGATTTGCGTGACCGTCACCTGCAGTGATATTTTCAATAACCTTCACGTTTTGTTTTATCGAAGATCAATCATGAAGACAGCGGCCAAATTTTTGGTACCCTTTCTTTTTATTTCAGTAGCAGCACTAGTATTGAATGAGGGTTCAGTTCACGCAGGCAGAGTTCTGAGGAGAAATTATATAAGCACGCAAACTCATAAAGATCCCTCTGATAATCCCAATCTTCTTATCCAGGAAGTGGAAGTGGCACCGTCGGGGCCGAATCCTGGTGGCAACAAAGTCACCCAGTCAATATCCCAAGGCCTTATTCTTGTTCATGATGATAAACTTAACATACGGCTCCAGAAAGGTCCCAATCCATCTGATCATAATCCCAATCTTCTTGTCGAGGAGGTGGAAGTGGCACGTTCTGGGCCGAATCCGGGTGGCAACAGTGTCACCCAGTCAATATCCGGAGGTCTTAATTTACAGTTCCAGAAAGTCCATTTGACACGAATAATCAACGGTTATCAGAGTGATGGAGTAGGACACAAGTATGTTTACATAGCCATTCACATGGCAATAAAAAGCATAAGATTGTTTACATATTTCAATTAATAATTACACAGAAACAAAATAATGTTTACACGTTAATTTGAACAGGAAGATAAGGCACTGAGCTTTTATCAAGCATTAGTCTTTATCATCATATGCATCATATATTTATATAAAAAAAAATCGCATAAAGCAAATCAAGAATAACAAACAAGAACAAGTCAATATCGGCTATCAAATTGTTCGCAATATATATTCCTTAAACTTGATAACCAATTTTGGATTCATGAAGATGGGTTTCAAATTAGTTATTATTGTAAATATATGCTAAAAAAATTATCAAATATGTTAAAACCAATTTTTATATTGTTTATAATAAAATAAGATAAAATTAATTGGTTTTTCTTCCAACTACAATTACCTAGGTGCAAATTCTAAATTGAGCATAAATTGCATAAATTTTCAAGGCTTAGTATCAATTTTAGCAGTTAAAAAACATCTTAATTGAAATTTTTTTATAAATTTTGTCTAAGTAATGTCTAGATAATTATGCAAATGGATTTCAGGTTAAAAAGTAATAAATTTGATTTCGAAAGATATATAAGTACCATTACTTTCATAAATAAAATAAGACATATTATATCACATTTTCTAAAAGCATAAAAATTAGTGTAGGATGAATGGGTGGGTATATAAATAATGAGATGGTGCATAGGAACAATATTATCGAGAAGAATTTAATATACTCTTATCTTGTTAAAGAGTTATCTAATATGACTTTGAAATCAACCAAAAAATTTACTCAACAATTGGAAAAAGGTAAACAGATTGTCCGAAAAAAGAATATTCACTCTCAAAACAAATAGTAGAGCTACATCCCATAATCAAGTAGAAAAATATAGAAACAAAAAGTAGATTTGCCCAATCAAAACAAAATGGAACCCAATGGTTCAGTGATAACCACACAATAGGAAGAGAAAGCATGGGTAAGGAAAGTAAGAAAGAAATGTCCCACATTGACGAAACAAATGATAACCAAACGTTAACATTGTTCAAATATGAAATAAAATGCATTTGTATGGAAAAATGCCTAATATTCCCTCATCTCCCAAGAAGGGGAATAAATAAAAGATTAAGTTAAAAGGTAAGATGAGGTAAGATGAGATAAGGTAATTCCACACTAAATGTAAGATAGATAAATGACATTAATAAAACTTATTTGAAAATTTGAAAATAGATATACGATATGAAGAATAGAAATAATATATGGCATATGACTAAGGTATAGGGATACATGTAGAAATAATATATGGCATATGACTAAGGTATAGGGATACATGTTGAGAATATGAGAAAGATCAATTAATTTCGATCTAATACATGATGTTTGTTGAGAAAGATCAATTTATTTTGTTCTAATATCTTCTTTGGACAAATTTACAAAGGAGGAGATATCTAACAGGTACATGGATAAGACCATTAGTCTCAAGGATAGAGATACTATTACTATTATCATTTGGGGTCATTTAATTATCATTAAGTTATTATTGGAGAGATGCAATGTTAGAACTTAGAACATAGTTGAAATAAAAGCACTCTCATTCACTAATTTAATTACTTTTTTGGCACTAACTTTAGCATTAGATTATTTTTATTGTTTTTTTCATTGTTGTTATCATCATCATAGACATCAATATCTCTAACAATGTGGATTTATTATGAAAATCAAACATTGGAAAAATAAAATGTTAAAAACAATCTTAAACACCACCATACATCACCATTCTCAAAACTTCAATGTTTCTATGCATGCCAATTAAAGGTTTGACTATTTCATATGTTCTATGTTGCAAACAATCATATCAAAAGTTAGTTTTTGTTGTGAATAATATTCAAATCTTTAAATACTAAATAATAAATAAGAAAATAAATAAAAATGAATTCATTAGAAACTTATCTAGCATGTCACTCATAGAAAACTAATTGATTTAGAAATGGTCTAGATACCTATAGATTGTGATTTTTCATTCTATAACGACACTATAATTATGATGGCACACCAACATAATCACTATGGGTGTGTATGTCTTCTATAAAAATGACGACTATGGGACATATTTCTTAACAAATAATGTTTACATCACTTCATTCACGCCACCATGGCCGCATGGTCTTTTCTATTTTTGATACGATGGTTCATTAAATCACGGGAAGTGGGATTTTGAAAGTGAACACACCACCAATCAATGCGATTTTTCATAATGGATATCAAAAAATAAAATTATAATCTAACACATTAATTTATTAAAACCAAATGGTAAGGTTTAAAAAATAAATCATAATATATTATTGTATTCCAATTGAAACGGCCATAAAAGGGATTAAATTCCAATTCAAGTAGCCATAAAAGTGATCTAATACGTTAATTAATTAAAAAAAAAAGGTATAATCACAACTACATGAAAGATCTATGAGCAAATAATTTTGACTTAACTTCATTCACGCCACCATGGGCACATGGTCCTTTACATATTTTCAATATTTAAGGTAGTAGAGAAATAATGTTACCAGAAGTTAAAAATTTCTAGTTCATCTAGAGAGGAAAAAAGTATACGAGAAGCCTCAACACATTTTTTAAAATTGCAATATTGAAAGTAGTATGCCCGTACCTCAGTCCCAACTTTTAGCTCAAGTATCTTCTTTGCCACAGACCCAGCTACTACTCTTCCAATTGTTTCCCATTCTGAAGAGCTGCCACCTCCCTACATTTTAAAGAAATGTAGTTATAATACATAATTCACTAAGTTGTATCTTCAAAAGCAAGAAGCATTGAAAGAGAGCCATACTACTCAATAAATAGGCATTCTTAAGCATAAATGAACTGAACGAAGACCATATTTGAAGTCATATGTGGAATCCACATGAGATGGCCAATAGGCTAATGAAATGTCATTGTAATCATGCCAAGTTCAATAAAATGCAATCAAGAATGAGTGGATTTGGAATTTCAAAAGCTCATGTGCTGTAAACAACTATCTTAATTACTTTGTAAAACACAATGCTGAAATGTATGACGCATTCCTGTTCTTTATTCAGAGTATAAACTTTGTAACCAAGCACTCATGATTTTAGTAGACGTAATAATCATAGAGTGAACATTGCCCGAGAAATTTTATGATTTATCCAATTACTTATCACATAATATTACTATAATGACATATGGTTAGATTTACCAGGACCACATATTATTCCTGGAGGTCATAATCATGTTTAGATTTCATCTATTGTTATACAACTTTGTTCATGAAGAAAGTTTTCATTATGCAAAATTCACTTACAGGTTATATAGTACTATCATTCTCAACTCCTCTGCAAACTAGCCACAACAAATATTGTTTCAAATCATAAGCTGTTTCTGCCTCTCATTTGCTTTAAGGATCAAGAATTATTGATTCATAGTCAATCTCGAATAAGGGTGAGGGTGTTTCCGTTATAGACTTACACAATCTTCATGAATACAAAGCATTTAGTCAGAGATTAATTTCAATAGCATTTAGGGATTCGAAGTAGCATGAATACAAAGCCTTAGGATAGATATTAATTTAAATTGTTTCTTGTTATAACACACGAGTACACACAGAAAACTAACAAAAAATTAAAAATAAAACATATCATTTAAAACATAGCGAACCCAGGAAAGTTATATATTGGAATGCTATAAAATAATTGAATCTAGCTATAATCACAAAAGGCTGAATATTAAAACCTAAATGGATCAATATCATGCGAAATTGTGACACAGGAGCTTCAGGCTTTTAACCGGTCTGAGGTGCAAAGCGCCCCGCCCCAAAGGTGTTCAGTAGGTTCAAGCAGTGCATGGGGCAGAACCCATTCCAATCTCATCGGATATGTGAATGAATAAATTCGTTTGTGCTGCCTATAAACGAAGCTTTATAACATACCTGACTGAAGAGTCGAAGCTGCTTCGAAAAATCCTATCGAAGCTACTACATGCGCTTTTTCGTTATCCTAAAAAGCACTCTCTTCTTTATTTATCGCCCGAGCAAGCTTATATCGAGGTGTAGCACAACATTGAGCTATATATTAACTACACCAACCTTACCTAACTTCTTTAATCAATACTTGAAGCGATATATATAAGTAACTGTTGCTGAGCCTAGATCTCATATACCAACCAAAAAGCTATAAGAAAGATGTCAATTTCATCAAATAAATGGATTGCAAAATAAACAGATTTTTATAGAATTACACCATCATTGGTTTTTGCCTCGTCGCTTCTAGAAGCATGTTGATTGTCCTCCGGGCTGGACGTGCCGGCCAGCTGATTTTCTTCTTCGTCTTCATGTTGTAGTCTATTGTAGATCGAGTTACGGCTTCGATCTCTTCCTGGTCTTCCTCTGCTTCATTCTGTGGCCGTTCTTCCTCAGAGGAAGCCAAGTCATCTAATGAAATCCTACCACGCTTGCCAATGGCTTGGCTCGGCTCAGCTAACGGGGATCTAACTCCTATCATGCTTGCCCATGGCTAGGCTCGGCTCAGCTGCCCAGGATAGATCCCGGAATCTATATGGAAATGCCGAGCTCAAATTCGAAACCCTTGAACCAGCGAGGGTTTTAAAATTTGACTAATAAATAAAAATATCCTTCCCAATGCATTTGTTTTCACATTCTCGCGAAATTTAAGAGAGGGAAGGGTTCCCGCCAAGGTTTGGAAGTTCCCGCCATTTGTTGATTGGATTTCCTCGCAACGAGGGTCACAAGAGAAATCCTTGTTGCTCCACTCTCGTAGGGAGAAGGTTCTGAATGAAGCAATGACCGTGGGTGTATTTGTAGCATTGTAGGTTTAAATATATATAATTAGTTTATATGTGCAGATATATTGTTGATGTATTATTAGTTTAGATATGTATATATATTTTTGATACTACTAAGTAGGTTTAAACATATATCATTATTCTTAGATGTTGAGATATTTCATCTATACAATATTATAATTATAGTATTGTTTTTGTTTTAATTTTTGTCAAGTTGAATATATGTTAGTGTAGTTAATGAATTTAATGGAGGGTGTTACAAGGTCAATTTTAGGAAACGGTAAAAAGGAGAGGGTCATGAAATCAATACAAGGATATTCATAGGGTTAATGGGTGTCAAGGTGCTAGAATATTGTATTAAGATAACTAGATAACAATTTAGGAAATATTGATACAAATTTCACATATGTATATATGTTGTGGTGCAAATTTAACAATGTTTTTGAAATTATTTTGTAAGGCATGACAATGGTCAAGTTTGCCATGTTTTTTAGAAATATGCATGTGTACGTAATGGTGGAGTAAATGACTTATGTTAGGAGGCATGAGGTTGAACCCAAACAAATGCAAGCAAGGAGATCAATATGGGAACGTTGGTGGTGTGGGTCAATGAGCATTGGGCTATTTAACTTGCTTTGACTTATATTTGTTTTTTTATTGAAATTTTTTTGATGAACACAAGCAAGTGGAAATTAATTGATTTTAGACATTACAATGTGGTAGAAGCATCTTCAAATTTATGAAAGCACCATTTTAACTCGACAGTTACAACTAAGTGGTATTTATTCTACTAAAGTCACTCTAGACTTTGACCTAACCCTATCTTAAGTAAACAACCCCCTTAAGGAGGAAATTCGGCACATGAAGGGTGAACATGTCACATGGCAATGTGGGGGAATAATAACAGACTATTTTCATCCACCAGGCAGTAAACAAGCCCCCATCAATGTTATGCATTACCTGAAATGGGTTGAGTATCCTTTGATGCCTCTAACAATCGTATTGAATGTATGTGATGTTAACTAAGTTAACTGACAAAACATCCCTTCAATAATGGTAACAAGAATTACACACTATATACTGCATCAAACAATCAAATGAGGCTTTAATATGTGTAAGCAACCATGCATGTAGTTTATCAAGTTGACCAAACTAAATGCTTCTACTAGTGATAACCAAAAGGTAAATGTTGTTAATCGGGTGACCAATGTGGTATGCCTCAACATTCATAATTGAACATAAATGTTGTTGATGGGGTTGACCAACCTAACATACCTCTTGCATTTTTTGTTAAACGTGCATGTTGATAGGGTTAATCTCCAAGATAGCGTTAATACAAAATAGATGTTAATAACCAACCTAACACATCACTAACAATGACAACGGAATGTGCATGTCAGTAGATAAAATAATCGACATGAAATGTTGCTCATTAAGATGATTGACATGACACACAACTCGCTAAGTTGACCAACTTGACAAACTATTGGTTTTGTGATTGAACTAACATCCCTTTAATGAACACAACCAAATGTGCATGATGTTGAACAAGTAAACCAACCTCACATACCTTTAACAATAATAACAATGTGTGCAAGTTGTGGATTGGTAAAACCAAACTAACATACCTCTAATAATCGTAATCGATCATACATGCCTATTGTGATCAACCCTTCAGGAGTTCCCTTGCTTTCGTGCAAAATTAAACATGTCATGCAACTATTAGACTAACTTTGATACATATACAAATTAAGTTGTATTACTTGTTAGAATTGTGTTATAAAGTCTTTCCCCATTAAATGTCACAAGTTTGAATCCAGGGGAAATTAAAGTATGTATGCCTCCATGGATTAAATAGTTATATCATTGCATGAAGGGCAGCCATTGTCCCATGAACAAGGGGGTCTCACATGCCACTTTAACTTCTAACTATATTATAACTTTATATTAAATACTATTATCATTTTATTGTGTTAATATGAGTGTTTTTAATATTTAATATACAATTACGTAGATTACCCCTTGAATAATTAGTGAAGTATTTAATATTGGATGAGAGAGTTTTAAGGTTCAAATTTCTATACCTCTTGTTAATTTGGGTGTTTGTATCATTTCAATGCAAAATTAGGTTTCATACATATCCATGAATCAAATAAAGGCATTTACACACGCCAACCAAAGACATTAATTAGTTGGGTTAGAACTAGCAGGTGGGAGGATTTCATTATCATATTCATCCAGGGGCTTCCAGACTAGAGAAATTAGGGCATGTGTTTGATCTATGGGCTAATGTTTAAAAGCATGATATGAGGAGATCATGAGTTAGTGCAATTCCTTCTTGTGGAAAGGTCCTGCACATCTTCCTTTATTTCTTAAAGTAAACTTGAAATAAGCGATTACAAATATATGATACAGGTAATGTACAAACCATTCACAACATTGTGACATTAAACACTTACATGAGATGCAAATTAATTCATGTTCAATAGATTTTTTCATTTAAAAAAGAAATATATGATACCATGATATAATATAGTGATACACCAACATTGGCCACCAAACAAATGACCTAAACGACAAATGTTATTTATGGTGACTATCATCCACGATAAACTATGATTATTGATTTTGTCACTTATTACCTAGTCATATATTTTAATCCTAGACTAAATTAGTCATTTAAGTTAGTCGCTTTTACTTTAGTCACTTATCATCTTGTCATATATTTTATCCCTGGACTAAATTAGTCGTTTAAGTTAGTCGCTTTTCGTTTAGTCACTTATTATCTAGTGATATATTTTATTCCAATACTAAATTAGTCATTTAAGTTAGCCATTTTTAGTTCGGTCACATAATATTGCTCAAACTTAATAGTAATTCACTTGAAATAATTGTGATGACTAAACTTTTTAGTCACCTAGTCACTAATTTCATCATTTTTTATTGGGAAAAGGCTCCTTCTCTACATAGATCACCCTCAATGGCCGAGAGCGAGACAGGGAACTGAGAGTGAGAGTGTGGATCTACCAACGACTACAAATTTTGGAATAGTTTCCCTCTTCGAAGCTCCGATTTTGAAAATGATTTGTCTGAGTTGTATTGTTGTCTATGTCGTGCACAGACCCACTTGATTTGGGATGTTGTATCTGCACATGAAACCACTCTAGGACACGACTTCCTATATCTTGTTTGTGAAACACCATGTTAAATAACAGCTCCAATTATAGTTTCACAGTGGACGAGGAGCACCTCGATCTCAAGGCAAGAGCCAATCCATGTCTGGGAGCCAAGTCGTTTAGGCCTTAGCTAACCAAGGTTCTCAAAACCCTGAAATATTACCTTGAGTTCAATTGAATATTTTTATGAGAAAATACCATTTATGGAGAGGAGAGGATATGTAACAAAAAGATCAAGCAATGAGATATTGTTAATATTATATTTATAGTTCAAGGCTTCAAGTGATTACTCTCAAGTTATTATCGGAACGGGGCAAAAGCATCAGAGAGTGGTGAATTAAAGGACGCTATTATTAGAGAATGCTATTATGAAATGTCAAAACAGACTTGAACGCTACCATACATACACTGCCGGGTGTATGTGAAAAAACTTAATTAAGTTCCATTCAAAGCAGCCAAAGGTTGACAATACAGGTCATTATCCGAGCTGGGTTAACATGGTGGAATGCAAAAAGCTGAGTAAAGAGTTTGCAATAATTTATGAATTTATGAATTATGAAGTAAAACCAAATTTCGGAATTCTAAATCTACAATCACATCAAATTTTCAAAATGACCACCCAAAAATAAGGGGTAACTGCGTACGCGCCTCGAATCGAACACGGGAAAGTAAACCTTTGACTTGGACATGTGTATTTGACCTTTCCTCGTCAAATTCTGCAATCAAGTTGCTCTTAGAACTATGTGAATCGATGAATTTAAGGAATCGATGAAAAACTCTGTAGCAAAGATTTCATTTTTTCTTAGAATTTGACTTAGCCGCAGTTGTTGATTTGGTCTTGGTCTACTATTCAAGCTGAAAATATTTATTCAGTAATGATCTTTCCTTTTCCAGACCTGCCCTTGCCCCTTTGTCTATAAATGCAATGTTCTAGTTGCATTCTTATTGCAATCTATAACCATTTTGTCTGTACTCGTTTGAATACCAGATCAACATAACATATCAGACTCTTTAATACATTTGATTTGCGTGACCGTCACCTGCAGTGAAATTTTCAATAACCTTCACGTTTTGTTTTATCGAAGATCAATCATGAAGACAGCGGCCAAATTGTTGGTACCCTTTCTTTTTATTTCAGTAGCAGCGCTAGTATTGAATGTTGGAATTAATTTCCAACTGCCGCTTAACCAAACAATGCAGAGATGAAGCGGAAAGTAAATTCCGCAGGGGTCCATCAAGCTTGGAAGGCGGAGGAGCATACCCCCTCGGAGCTACTGATGTCAGATGGGGTCCACACAAATGCATTTGGTTTTAAAACAAAAGTCGTTTTAATTTATTTTTGTTTTTTTGTGTTATGTTTTAATTAAAACATGTCATATATATTTTTATATAATGACAAGGCCCAAATTGTAATGTTATTTTTTATAAAAGGTGGAATGTCGTGAAGTGTATGTAATTTTTTTTATTACACAGCAGTGTGTATAAAAAAAAGGGGAAAAGACAGCAGAACTGTTAATATTACACAAAAATGTAAACACAGCAGTGCGGAAAAAATCTAAGTGCCACCAAGTCAAAGCTGTGATCAATGCATTATCAAGCGGTGCCGGCATAGTAATGAGACCATTAAAGATTTATCAAGTGGTGAATTTTGTGGTTGTGTCAGTTAATGACATTAATTGAACTTGAGATATTTTGTTCATATATGGAACAGAGATGTAATTTAATTTTTAATACACACACAGCAGAGTGTAGTTGTAATGTTTTTTTTTACACAGCAGGGCATTGTTGTTAAAAAAAACAGAGAGTTTTTTTTTTTTGTAATAGACAGAGACAGTGAATGAAAAACACAACAAAGTGTTCTGGGAAAATAGAGAATATACAGCAGTATATGTTTTTAGTGAAACAGAGTTTTTTTTTGTGCACTGTGACAGCAGCAGTCACAATTGTAAATCCCTCTCTTGAGGAAGAAATTGTAACAGTTTTTTTTTATAAAATAGAAATTTTTTTCTAAGTTGAAACTCTGTCACTGTGAATGCAATTTTAAATATTTCTCTGTGTTAAGGAAAGGACTTTTATTATTTTGGAATTCTGAAACATTCCAACATGGTATCAGAGCTATTCCAGGCTATTTGAAGGTCAAATAAGCTAAAGAAAAGGAATTCATTATTGCAGAAGCCTCTCCAGCAGTGTGAAGGTTCAGACAAGAAGAATTCAAAGGTAATTCTCTATATAGTTCTTCTGTTACTCTTACAGTACAGTTAGTTAATTTAAACACACAGTCAAGTGTTTTTTAATCATAGTTAAGAGTGCAGAATGGCTGGAGCCATCACTGGTATGGGTATGGGAAATATCCATCTCCCAATGTTTAATGGGAAAAATTATGACTACTGGTCAATAACTATGAGGGCTTTATTTGTCTCCCAAGACTTATGGGAATTTGTTGAGGATGGCTTTGAAGAGCCAGCAAATGAAGCAGAGTTTTATGTGTTAACTCAAGCGGAAAGAGATATTTTGAAGAGCAATAAGAAGAAAGATGCCAAGGATCTTTTATTTTTATATCAAGCAGTTCATGAGAGTGTGTTTCCGAGGATAGCAGCAGCTAACAGATCCAAAGAAGCATGGGAAACTCTCAAGACAGCTTATCAGGGTATGGAAAAAGTGAAGACAGCAAAACTTCAGTTGCTGAGGAGAGACTTTTTGAGACATTCTCCCGTATGAAAGAGTCAGACACTATTGACTCATTCTTCACTCATGTGATTGGAATGGTCACACAAATCAGATCTCATGGAGAGACTCTTGAGGACAAGAGGATTGTTGAAAAACTCTTGAGAAGTTTACCCTCAATATTCGATGTGATTGTCACCACCATAGAAGAGACTAAGGATCTCACAAAGTTTTCAGTGGATGAACTACATGCATCACTGATGACTCATGAACAGAGATTGGGTAGGAGTGAAAACTCATCTCTTGAGCATGCCTTTAAGACCCAGATGTCTTTCGGAAGAGGAAGAGGGCAAGGCAGAGGAAGAGGAAAAGGCAAAAGCCAAAACAGAGGTGGAAGAGACAACCCTTCACATTCACATGGAAGGTGCATCAGTCAAAATCACAGCCATGGCCAAGGCAGCCAGCAAAGTGGTCAGCAGAATGCTCAAGGACAAAGGTATGATAAGTCAAATTTCCAATGTTACCATTGTAAAAAAGATGGTCATTATGCTAATGAATGTAGAAAGAAGCAGAAAGAAATGGCAATTAGAACTAGTGCAAATTTCACTAAGGAAAATAGCAGCCAAAGTAATTTGTTTTTAGCTTGTAATATGGTTGAAGAAAAGAATGAGGATTTATGGTTTCTCGACTCCGGTTGTAGTAATCATATGACAGGAAACGTAGCAATGTTTTCTATGTTAGATGAGGGTGTGAAGTCACAAGTCACACTAGGAACTGATAGCAAAGTTTCTGTTATGGGAAAAGGAGATATAAATGTTTTAACAAGATTAGGTGCAAAGAAAACCATAGCAGATGTGTATTATGTTCCAAGAATGATGTGTAACCTCTTAAGTGTTGAACAGCTTGTCCATAAGGGGTATAATGTTTTCTTTGATAATGATGTTTGTACCATCATGGATAAACCACCCAACAAACAATGTATTGCTGAAGTGAAGATGACAAGGAACATGATGTTCCCTCTCAGAATGAGAGCAGACTTGAATAATGGTGAAGAGAAAGCAGCAATTGCACAAGAAACTTTCCAAAGCGAACCAAAGGATGATAATTGGTTATGGCACTTGAGATTTGGACATCTCAACTTTGGAGGTCTTAATCTGTTGAACAGAAAAGGGATGGTAAGTGGTTTACCATTGATAGAGAAACCAGACAGCCTTTGTGAAGGTTGTATTCTTGGGAAACAACACAGAAAGTTTTCCTTCCGGGAAAAGCATAAGGGCAAAAGCACCCTTAAAACTTGTCCACTCAGATGTATGTGGACCGATGCAAACTCCATCGCTTGCTAGCAGCCACTATATCTTAACATTCATAGATGATTTTACAAGAAAACTTGGGTTTCTTTTGAAAACAAAAGTGAAGTGTTTGAAAAATTCTTGCACTAAAAGAATTGTGGAAACCGCAGGGCTGCATATCAAAGTCTTAAGGACTGATAGAGGAGGTGAGTATATATCTAAATATTTTCTACGGTTTTGTAGAGAAAATGGTATTCAAAAGCAGTTTACACCTAGATATACTCCACAGCAAAATGGAGTAGCCTAAAGGAAGAACCGAACCATAATGGACATGGCGAGGAGTATGCTTAAGGCAAAGCATTTTCCTAATGATTATTGGGCTGAAGCTGTACATTGTGCAGCGTATATTTTGAACAGGTGCCCTACAAAAGCTGTTATGAACAAAGTGCCGGAAGAGGCATGGAGTGGCACAAAGCAAAGTTTCACACATATGAAGGTTTTCGGACGTGTGGCTTATGCACATATTCCAGATCAGCTAAGGAAGAAGTTGGACAGCAAGGGGGAGAAATGTATTTTCATTGGATACAGTGAGGAATCCAAGGCATACAGGTTATACAACCCATCCACCATGAAGTTTATTGTGAGCAGGGACGTTCAGTTCATTGAAGAGGAAGCTTGGGATGGAAGCATAGAGAAAACAGTGAATGTTAAACACTGTTTATCTCATGATGAGAATGATGATGAGTTGGCTGAAATACATCCCCAAATAGCAACACCAACGAAAGAGCAGCAAAGAACACCCTTGAGGAGAAATGACAGTGCTTCTCCAAACACACCACAAGGAGGAAATTCAAGTGCTTCTTCAAGAACTTGTACACCTACAGAAAGAGGTAAGAAATTCAGAAGTTTGAAAGATATTTATGAACAAGATATAGCTAATGAAGGTATAAATTCTTTGTTTTCTTTATATAGTCATGTTGATGATCCTGTTCATTTCGAAGAAGCCATCAAGGATGAGAAATGGATAGAAGCTATGGATGAGGAAATAAATGCCATAGAGAAGAACAAAACTTGGGATTTGGTTGAACTCCCAAAAGGTAAAGATGTCATTGGTGTTAAATGGGTATACAAACCAAGAGTAATGTTGAAGGAAAAATAGAGAGACATAAGGCAAGGCTTGTGGTCAAAGGTTATAAGCAGAAGCATGGTATAGATTATGAGGAAACTTTCGCACCGGTTGCCAGAATTGAAACCGTGAGAGCAGTGTTGTCCATAGCAGCACAAAACAAGTGGAAAGTTTACCAAATGGACGTGAAGTCAGCATTCCTAAATGGAGTGTTAATGGAAGAGGTTTACATTGAAAACCTCTCGGCTATGAAAAGAAAGGCCAAGAAAACAAAGTATGCAAGTTGAAGAAAGCTCTTTATGGGCCGAAGCAAGCGCCAAGAGCGTGGTATAGTAGGATAGATTCATATCTACTGGAAAATGGTTTTGAGAAGTGTGAGGGAGAACCCACCCTCTACATCAAGGAACAAGATGGTAAAATTTTGATTGTAGTCTTGTATGTTGATGATGTTATTTTTACAGGTAATGATGATTGCCTTATTGAACATTTTAAATCAGTCATGAAAGAAGAATTTGAAATGACTGATATGGGTTTGCTAAAATACTTCTTGGGAATAGAAGTAGAACAAGATGAAAATGGGATTTTTATCTCACAGGCAAAGTATGTTAATGAAGTGCTTGAAAGATTTAACATGCAGGAAAGCAAAGGAGCAATCACTCCCACAGTGATGGGATTAAAACTCAGCAGAGAGGACAGCAGCAAGGATTTTGATCCTAGTTTATACAAGAGCATAGTTGGCAGCCTCATGTATTTGACTGCAACTAGGCCGAACATAATGCATGCTGTTAGTTTGATTTCCAAATTCATGGAAAAGCCAAAAGATGCACATTGGCAAGCAACAAAAAGAATTTTGAGGTATGTTAAAGGTACTAAAAGGTTTGGTATTTTTTATACTACTTCAGAATGTTCAGATTTAGTTGGATACACGGATAGTGATTGGGCTGGAAGTGTTGATGATCAGAAGAGCACTTCCGGTTATGTTTTTCATATGGGTTCAGGAGCCATTTCATGGGCTTCTAAGAAACAACCCATTGTAGCGTTATCTATAGCAGAAGCAGAATATGTGGCAGCTACAGCAGCAGCGTGTCAAGCAGTTTCGATGAGAAAAATGTTGAGAAGCTTATGTCAAGAATAGGTAAAAGGGATAGTGATATTTTGTGACAATAGCTCAGCTATTGCATTGTCTAAAAATTTTGTTTTTCGTAAAAGGACAAAGCACATTGACACCAAGTTTCATTTCATACGGGAACTGGTTAGCAATGGTGAGATTGTTTTGTAGCATTGCAGAACAGAGGATAAATTTGCAGATATCCTCACAAAGCCACTTGCGCAGAAAAGCTTTGTACATTTCAGAAAATGCTTGGGTATGCAGGAAAACCCAGCAGTTGAAATTAAGGCGGAGTGTTGGAATTAATTTCCAACTTCCGCTTAACCAAACAGCGCAGAGATGAAGCGGAAAGTAAATTCCGCGGGGGTCCATCAAGCTGGGCAGGCGGAGGAGCATACCCCCTCGGAGTTGCTGATGTCAGCTGGGGTCCACGCAAATGCATTTTGTTTTAAAAAAAAAGTCGTTTTAATTTATTTTTGTTTGTTTGTGTTATGTTTTAATTAAAACATGTCATATATATTTATATATAATGACAAGGCCCAAATTGTAATGTTTTTTTTATAAAAGGTGGAAAGCCATGAAGTGTATGTAATTTTTTTTATTACACAGCAGTGTATATAAGAAAAAAGGGGAAAAGACAGCAGAACTGTTAATATTACACAAAAATGTAAACACAGCAGTGCGGAAAAAATCTAAGTGCCACCAAGTCAAAGCTGTGATCAATGCGTTATCAAGCGGTACCAGCATAGTAATGAGACCATTAAAGATTTATCAAGCGGTGAATTTTGTGGTTGTGTTAGTTAATGACATTAATTGAACTTGAGATATTTTGTTCATATATGGAACATAGATGTAATTTAATTTTTTTTACACACACAGCAGAGTGTAGCTGTAATGTTTTTTTTACATAGCAGAGCATTGTTGTTAAAAAAAAACAGAGAGATGTTTTTGTTTTGTAATAGACAGAGACAGCGAATGAAAAACATAGCAGAGTGTTTTGGGAAAACATAGGATATACAAGAAATATATGTTTTTAGTGAAACAGAGTTTTTTTTTGTGTACTGTGACAACAACAGTCACAATTGTAAATCCCTCTCTTGAGGAAGAAATTGTAACAGTTTTTTTTTATAAAATAGAAATTTTTTTCTGAGTTGAAACTCTGTCACTGTGAATGCAATTTTAAATATTTCTCTATGTTAAGGAAGGGACTTTTATTATTTTGGAATTCTGAAACATTCCAACATTGAATGAGGGTTCAGTTCACGCAGGCAGAGTTCTGAAGAGAAATGATATAAGCACGCAAACTCATAACGATCCCTCTAATAATCCCAATCTTCTTATCCAGGAAGTGGAAGTGGCACCGTCGGGGCCGAATCCTGGTGGCAACAAAGTAACCCAGTCAATATCCCAAGGCCTTATTCTTTTTCATGATGATAAACTTAACATACGGCTCCAGAAAGGTCCCAATCCATCTGATCATAATCTCAATCTTCTTGTCGAGGAGGTGGAAGTGGCACGTTTTGGGCCGAATCTGGGTGGCAATAGTGTCACCCAGTCAATATCCGGAGGTCTTAATTTACAGTTCCAGAAAGGTCCATTTGACACGAATAATCAACTGTTATCAGAGTGATGGAGTAGGACACAAGTATGTTTACATAGCCATTCACATGGCAATAAAAAGCATAAGATTGTTTACATATTTCAATTAATAATTAAACATAAACAAAATAATGTTTACACGTTAATTTGAACAGGAAGATAAGGCACTGAGCTTTTATCAAGCATTAGTCTTTAGCATCATGTGCATCATATATTTATATAAAAAAAATCGCATAAAGCAAATCAAGAATAACAAACAAGAACAATTCAATATCGGCTATCAAATTGTTCGCAATATATATTCCTTAAACTTGATAACCAATTTTGGATTCATGAAGATGGGTTTCAAATTAGTTATTATTGTAAATATATGTTAAAAAAATTATCAAATATGTTAAAACCAATTTTTATATTGTTTATAATAAAATAAGATAAAATTAATTGTTTTTTCTTCCAACTACAATTACCTAGGTGCAAATTCTAAATTGAGCATAAATTGCATAAATTTTCAAGGCTTAGTATCAATTTTAGCAGTTAAAAAACATCTTAGTTGAAATTTTTTTATAAATTTTGTCTAAGTAATGTCTAGATAATTATGCAAATGGATTTCAGGTTAAAAAGTAATAAATTTGATTTCGAAAGATATATAAGTACCATTACTTTCATAAATAAAATAAGACATATTATATCACATTTTCTAAAAGCATAAAAATTAGTGTAGGATGAATGGGTGGGTATATAAATAATGAGATGGTGCATAGGAACAATATTATCGAGAATAATTTAATATACTCTTATCTTGTTAAAGAGTTATCTAATATGACTTTGAAATCAACCAAAAAACTTACTCAACAATTGGAAAAAGGTAAATAGATTGTCCGAAAAAAGAATATTCACTCTCAAAACAAATAGTAGAGCTACGTCCCATAATCAAGTAGAAAAATATAGAAACAACAAGTAGATTTTCCCAATCAAAACAAAATGGAACTCAATGGCTCAGTGATAACCACACCGTAGGAAGAGAAAGCATGGGTAAGGAAAGTAAGAAAGAAATGTCCCACATTGAGGAAACAAATGATAACCAAAAGTTAACATTGTTCAAATATGAAATAAAATGCATTTGTATGGAAAAATGCCTAATATTCTCTCATCTCCCAAGAAGGGGAATAAATAAAAGGCTAAGTTAAAAGGTAAGATGAGGTAAGATGAGATAAGGTAATTCCACACTAAATGTAAGATAGATAAATGACATAAATAAAACTTATTTGAAAATTTGAAAATAGATATATGATATGAAGAATAGAAATAATATTTGGCATATGACTAAGGTATAGGGACACATGTTGAGAATATGAGAAAGATAAATTAATTTCGATCTACTACATAATGTTTGTTGAGAAAGATCAATTTATTTTGTTCTAATATCTTTTCTTTTTCTTCTCTCTTTTGAAAATAGACAACATGGCTGTGAAATGAAAACACATTAACAATAACCCATAAAATTGAATAAAATCTTGTTTAATATGAATAACATTAACATCAAAATTGAATAAAATATTGTTGTTTTAGAATCACTCAATCTGATGTGTGAAATGAAAACACTAACAATAAACCATAACAAAATGCAGAGACCTATAAAACCAAATAAAGAGATTTTCTAAAATATTACAACAAAGATATTTATTGAAGCTTTGCACTTGTTTTATTTTGAAAATGAAGGAAATAATAAGTTTCCTGATAAACAAATGGACAAATTTACAAAGGAGGAGATATCTAACAGGTACATGGATAAGACCATTAGTCCAAGGATAGAGATACTATTACTATTATCATTTGGGGTCATTTAATTATCATTAAGTTATTATTGGAGAGATGCAATGTTAGAACTTAGAACATAGTTGAAATAAAAGCACTCTCATTCACCAATTTAATTACTTTTTTGGCACTAACTTTAGCATTAGATTATTTTTATTGTTTTTTTCATTGTTGTTATCATCATCATAGACAGCAATATCTCTAACGATGTGGATTTATTATGAAAATCAAACATTGGAAAAATAAAATGTTAAAAACAATCTTAAACACCACCATACATCACCATTCTCAAAACTTCAATGTTTCTATGCATGCCAATTAAAGGTTTGACTATTGCATATATTCTATGTTGCAAAAAATCATATCAAAATTTAGTTGTTGTTGTGAATAATATTCAAATCTTTGAATACTAAATAATAAATAAGAAAATAAATAAAAATGAATTCATTAGAAACTTATCTAGCATGTCACTCATAGAAAACTAATTGATTTAGAAATGGTCTAGATACCTATAGATTGTGATTTTTCATTCTATAACGACACTATAATTATGATGGCACACCAACATAATCACTAGGGGTATGTATGTCTTCTATAAAAATGACGACTATGGGACATATTGCTTAGCAAATAATCTTTACATCACTTCATTCACGCCACCATGGCCGCATGGTCTTTTCTATTTTTGATACGATGGTTCATTAAATGACGGGAAGTGGGATTTTGAAAGTGAACACACCACCAATCAATGCGATTTTTCATAATGGATATCAAAAAATAAAATTATAATCTAACACATTAATTTATTAAAACCAAATGGTAAGGTTTAAAAAAAAATCATAATATATTATTGTATTCCAATTCAAACAGCCATAAAAGGGATTAAATTCCAATTCAAGTAGCCATAAAAGTGATCTAACACGTTAATTAATTAAAAAAAAAGTATAATCACAACTACATGAAAGATCTATGAGCAAATAATTTTGACTTAACTTCATTCAGGCCACCATGGGCACATGGTCCTTTACATTTTTGCAATATTTAAGGTAGTAGAGAAATAATGTTCCTAGAAATTAAAAATTTCTAGTTCATCTAGAGAGGAAAAAAGTATACGAGAAGCCTCAACACATTTTTTCAAATTGCAATACTGAAAGTAGTATGCCCGTACCTCAGTCCCAACTTTTGGCTCAAGTATCTTCTTTGCCACAGCCCCAGCTACTACTCTTCACTAAGTTGTATCTTCAAAAGCAAGAAGCATTGACAGAGAGGCATACTACTCAATAAATAGGCATGCTTAAGCATAAATGAACTGAACGAACATCATATTTGAAGTCATATGTGGAATCCGGATGAGATGGACGATAGGCTAATGAAATGTCATTGTAATCATGTCAAGTTCAATAAAATGCAATCAAGAATGAGTGGATTTGGAATTTCAAAAGCTCATGTGCTGTAAACAACTATCTTAATTACTTTGTAAAACACAATGCCGAAATGTATGACGCAATCCTGTTCTTTATTCAGAGTATAAACTCTGAAACCAAGCACTCATGATTTTAGTAGACGTAATCATCATAGAGTGAACATTGCCCGAGAAATTTTATGATTTATCCAATCACTTATCACATAATATTACTATAATGAAATATGGTTAGATTTACAAGGACCACATATTATTCCTGGAGGTCATAATCATGTTTAGATTTCATCTATTGCTATACAACTTTGTTCATGAAGAAAGTTGTCATTATGAAAAATTCACTTCCAGGTTATATATTACTATCATTCTCAACTCCTCTGCAAACTAGCCACAACAAATATTGTTTCAAATCATAAGGTGTTTCTGCCTCTCATTTGCTTTAAGGATCAAGAATGATTGATTCATAGTCAATCTCGAATAAGGGTGAGGGTGTTTCCGTTATAAACTTACACAATTTTCATGAATACAAAGCATTTAGTCAGAGATTAATTTCAATAGCATTTAGGGATTCGAAGTAGCATGAATACAAAGCCTTGGGATAGAGATTAATTTAAATTGTTTCTTGTTATAATAGACGAGTACACACAGAAAACTAACAAAAAATTAAAAATAAAACATATCATTTAAAACATAGCGAAGCCACGAACGTTATATATTGGAATGCTATAGAATAATTTAATCTAGCTATGATCACAAAAGGCTGAATATTAAAACCTAAATGCATCAATATCATGCGAAATTGTGACACAGGAGCATCGGGCTTTTAACCGGTCTCAGGTGCAAAGCACCCCGCCCCAAAGGTGTTCAATAGGTTCAAGCAGTGCATGGGGCAGAACCCATTCCAATATCCCCAGATATGTGAATGAATAAATTCGTTTGTGCTGCCTATAAACGAAGCTTTATAACATACCTGACTGAAGAGTCGAAGTTGCTTCGAACAATCCTATCGAAGGTACTGCTTGCGCATTGTCGTTATCCTAAAAAGCACTCTCTTCTTTATTTATCGCTTGAGCAAGCTTATATCGAGGTGTAGCACAACATTGAGCTATATATTAACTACACCAACCTTACCTAGCTTCTTTAATCAATACTTGAAGTGATATATATAAGTAACTGTTGCGGAGCCTAGATCTGATATACCAACAGATTTTTATAGAATTACACCATGATTGGTTTTGGCCTCGTCGCTTCCAAAAGCATCTTGATTGTCCTCCGGTCTGGACGCGTCGGCCAGCTGATTGTCTTCTTCGTCTTCATGTTGTAGTCTATCATCGAGTTACGGCTTCGATCTCTTCCTGGTCTTCCTCTGCTTCATTCTGTGGTCGTTCTTCCTCGGAGGAAGCCAAGTCGTCTGATGAAATCCTACCACGCTTGCCCATGGCTCGGCTCGGCTCAGCTAACGGGGATCTAACTCCTATCGTGCTTGCCCATGGCTAGGCTCGACTCAGCTACCCAGGATAGATCTCGGAATCTATATGGAAATCCCGACCTCAAATTCGAAACCCTTGAACCAGCGAGGGTTTTAAAATTTGACTAATAAATAAAAATATCCTTCCCAATGCATTTGTTTTCACATTCTCGCGAAATTTAAGAGAGGGAAGGGTTCCCGCCAAGGTTTGGAAGTTCCCGCCATTTGTTGATTGGATTTCCTCGCAATGAGGGTCACAAGAGAAATCCTTGTTGCTCCACTCTCGTAGGGAGAAGGTTCTGAATGAAGCAATGACCATGGGTGTATTTGTAGCGTTGTAGGTTTAAATATATATAATTAGTTTATATGTGCAAATATATTGTTGATGTATTGTTAGTTTAGATATGTATATATATTGTTGATACTACTAAGTAGGTTTAAACATATATCATTATTCTTAGATGTCGAGATATTTCATCTATACAATATTATAATTATAGTATTGTTTTTGTTTTAATTTTTGTCAAGTTGAATATATGTTAGTGTAGTTAATGAATTTAATGGAGGGTGTTACAAGGTCAATTTTAGGAAACGGTAAAAAGGAGAGAGTCATGAAATCAATACAAGGATATTCATAGGGTTAATGGGTGTCATGGTGCTAGAATATTGTATTAAGATAACTAGATAACAATTTAGGAAATATTGATACAAATTGTACATATGTATATATTGTAGTGCAAATTTAACAATGTTTTTGAAATTATTTTGTAAGGCATGACAATGGTCAAGTTTGCCATGTTTTTTAGAAATATGCATGTGTACGTAATGGTGGAGTAAATGACTTATGTTAGGAGGCATGAGGTTGAACCCAAACAAATTCAAGCAAGGAGATCAATATGGGAACGTTGGTGGTGTGGGTCAATGAGCATTGGGCTATTTAACTTGCTTTGACATACATTTGTTTTTTTATTGAAATTTTTTTGATGAACACAAGAAAGTGGAAATTAATTGATTTTAGACATTACAATGTGGTAGAAGCATCTTCAAATTTATGAAAGCACCACTATAACTCGAGAGTTACAACTAACTGGTATTTATTCTACTAAAGTCACTCTACACTTTGACCTAACCCTATCTTAAGTAAACAACCCCCTTAAGGAGGAAATTCGGCACATGAAGGGTGAACATGTCACATGGCAATGTGGGGGAATAAGAATAGACTATTTTCATCCACCAGGCAGTAAACAAGCCCCCATCAATGTTATGCATTACCTGAAATGGGTTGAGTATCCTTTGATGCCTCTAACATTCATAATTGAACATAAATGTTGTTGATGGGGTTGACCAACCTAACATACCTCTTGCAATTTTTGTTAAACATGCACGTTGATAGGGTTAATCTCCAAGATAGCATTAATAAAAAATAGATGTTAATAACCAACCTAACACATCACTAACAATGACAACGGAATGTGCATGTCAGTAGATAAAATAATCGACATGAAATGTTGCTCATTAAGATGATTGACATGACACACAACTCGCTAAGTTGACCAACTTGAAAAACTGTTGGTTTTGTGATTGAACTAACATCCCTTTAATGAACACAACCAAATGTGCATGATGTTGAACAAGTAAACCAGCCTCACATACCTTTAAAAATAATAACAATGTGTGCAAGTTGTGGATTGGTAAAACCAAACTAACATACCTCTAATGATCGTAATCGATCATACATGCCTATTGTGATCAACCCTTCAGGAGTTCCCTTGCTTTCGTGCAAAATTAAACATGTCATGCAACTATTAGACTAAGTTTGATACATATACAAATTAAGTTTGTATTACTTGTTAGAATTGTGTTATAAAGTCTTTCCCCATTAAATGTCACAGGTTTGAATCCAAGGGAAATTAAATTATGTATGCCTCCATGGATTAAATAGTTATATCATTGCATGAAGGGCAGCCATTGTCCCATGAACAAGGGGGTCTCACATGCCACTTTAACATCTAACTATATTATAACTTTATATTAAATACTATTATCATTTTCTTGTGTTAATATGAGTGTTTTTAATATTTAATATACAATTACGTAGATTACCCCTTGAATAATTAGTGAAGTATTTAATATTGGATGAGAGAGTTTGAAGGTTGAAATTTCTATACCTCTTGTTAATTTGGGTGTTTTTATCATTTCAATGCAAAATTAGGTTTCATACATATCCATGGATCAATTAAAGGCATTTACACACGCCAACCAAAGACATTAAATAATTGGGTTAGAACTAGCGGGTGGGAGGATTTCATTATCATATTCATCCAGGGGCTTCCAGACTAGAGAAATTAGGGCATGTGTTTGATCTATGGGCTAATGTTTAAAAGCATGATATGAGGAGATGAGGAGTTAGTGCAATTCCTTCTTGTGGAAAGGACCTGCACATCTTCCTTTATTTCTTAAAGTAAACTTGAAATAAGCGATTACAAATATATGATACAGGTAATGTACAAACCATTCACAACATCGTGACATTAAACACTTACATGAGATGCAACTTAATTCATGTTCAATAAATTTTTTCCTTTAAAAGGAAATATATGATACCATGATATAATATAGTGATTCACCAACATTTGCCACCAAACAAATGACCTAAACGACAAATGTTATTTATGGTGACTATCATCCACGATAAACTATGTTTATTAGCCACTCTGACACCCCTAAGTTTATGGTCACTCATTGAACATGACTCCAAGAGTTGTTTCAAGCTTCTAAAACTTATTATTTCCCAAAATACTAACAAGGATGTCTCATCACCATAGCATTGTTTCTTATTCTTTCATCAAATGCTCTGCAACCATTTTTTTATGTTATATATGGACTGACATAAATGACTAATTCATATACTTTTTGTATTTGTTATTTGGCCATATTTTCATTCTTGGACTATAATAGTCATTTACATTAATCATTATTGATTTTGTCACTTATTACCTAGTCATATATTTTAATCCTAGACTAAATTAGTCATTTAAGTTAGTCGCTTTTACTTTAGTCACTTATCATCTTGTCATATATTTTATCCCTGGACCAAATTAGTCGTTTATGTTAGTCGCTTTTCGTTTAGTCACTTATTATCTAGTGATATATTTTATTCCAATACTAAATTAGTCATTTAAGTTAGCCATTTTTAGTTCGGTCACATAATATTGCTCAAACTTAATACTAATTCACTTGAAATAATTGTGATGACTAACGTTTTTAGTCACCTAGTCATTAATTTCATCATTTTTTATTGGGAAAAGGCTCCTTCTCTACATATATCACCCTCAATGGCCTAGAGCGAGATAGGGAACTGAGAGTGAGAGTGTGGATCTACCAACGACTACAAATTTTGGAATAGTTTCCCTCTTCGAAGCTCCGATTTTGAAAATGATTTGTCCGAGTTGTATTGTTGTCTATGTCGTGGAGAGACCCACTTGATTTGGGATGTTGTATCCGCACATGAAACCACTCTAGGACACGACTTCCTATATCTTGTTTGTGAAACACCAACTCCAATTATAGTTTCACAGTGGACGAGGAGCACCTCGATCTCAAAGCAAGATCCAATGCACGTCTGGGAGCGAAATCGTTTAGGCCTTCGCTAACCAAGGTTCTCAAAACCCTAAAATATTACCTTGAGTTCAATCGAATATTTTTATGAGAAAATACCATTTATGGAGAGGAGAGGATATGTAACAAACAGATCAAGCAATGAGATATTGTTAATATTATATTTATAGTTCAAGGCTTCAAGTGATTACTCTCAAGTTATTATCGGAACGGGGCAAAAGCATGAGAGAGTGGTGAATTAAAGGACGCTATTACGCTGTTATTGGAGAATGCTATTATGAAATGTCAAAACAGACTTGAACGCTACCATACATACACTGCCGGGTGTATGTGAAAAAACTTAATTAAGTTCCATTCAAAGCAGCCAAAGGTTGACAATACAGGTAATTATGCGAGCTGGGTTAACATGGTGGAATGCAAAAAGCTGAGTAAAGAGTTTGCAATAATTTATGAATTTATGAATTATGAAGTAAAACCAAATTTCGGAATTCTAAATCTACAATCACATCAAATTTTCAAAATGACCACCCAAAAATAAGGGGTAACTGCGTACGCGCATCTGATCGAACACGGGAAAGCCAACCTTTGACTTGGACATGTGTATTTCACCTTTCCTCGTCAAATTCTGCAATCAAGTCGCTCTTAGAACTATGTGAATCGATGAATTTAAGGAATCGATGAAAAACTATGTAGCAAAGATTTCATTTTTTCTTAGAATTTGACTTAGCCGCAGTTGTTGATTTGGTCTTGGTCTGCTATTCAAGCTGAAAATATTTATTCAGTAATGATCTTTCCTTTTCCAGACCTGCCCTTGCCCCTTTGTCTATAAATGCAATGTTCTGGTTGCATTCCTATTGCAATCTATAATCATTTTGTCTGTGCTCGTTTGAATACCAGATCAACATAACATTTCAGACTCTTTGTTACATTTGATTTGCGTGACCGTCACCTGCAGTGATATTTTCAATAACCTTCACGTTTTGTTTTATCGAAGATCAATGATGAAGACAGCGGCCAAATTATTGGTACCCTTTCTTTTTATTTCAGTAGCAGCGCTAGTATTGAATGAGGGTTCAGTTCACGCAGGCAGAGTTCTGAAGAGAAATGATATAAGCACGCAAACTCTTAAAGATCCCTCTGATAATCCCAATCTTCTTATCCAGGAAGTGGAAGTGGCACAGTCGACGCCGAATCCTGGTGGCAACAAAGTCACCCAGTCAATATCCCAAGGCCTTATTCTTGTTCATGACGATAAACTTAACATACGGCTCCAGAAAGGTCCCAATCCATCTGATCATAATCCCAATCTTCTTGTCGAGGAGGTGGAAGTGGCACGTTCTGGGCCGAATCCGGGTGGCAACAGTGTCACCCACTCAATATCCGGAGGTCTTAATTTACAGTTCCAGAAAGGTCCATTTGACACGAATAATCAACGGTTATCAGAGTGATGGAGTAGGACACAAGTATGTTTACATAGCCATTCGCATGGCAATAAAAAGCATAAGATTGTTTACATATTTCAATTAATAATTACACAGAAACAAAATTATGTTTACACGTTAATTTGAACAGGAAGATAAGGCACTGAGC
This sequence comes from Pinus albicaulis, assembly GCA_034641835.2. NCBI lineage: Eukaryota > Viridiplantae > Streptophyta > Pinopsida > Pinales > Pinaceae > Pinus > Pinus albicaulis. Next base: position 73,545,879 of record CM076571.1, on the reverse strand, counting down.
TTTTATCAAGCATTAGTCTTTAGCATCATATGCATCATATATTTATATAAAAAAAATCGCATAAAGCAAATCAAGAATAACAAACAAGAACAAGTCAATATCGGCTATCAAATTGTTCGCAATATATATTCCTTAAACTTGATAACCAATTTTGGATTCATGAAGATGGGTTTCAAATTAGTTATTATTGTAAATACTAGTTATTATTGTAGTTATTATTGTCGGAAAAAAGAATATTCACTTTCAAAACAAATAGTAGAGCTACATCCCATAATCAAGTAGAAAAATATAGAAACAACAAGTAGATTTGCCCAATCAAAACAAAATGGAACTCAATGGTTCAGTGATAACCACATCATAGGAAGAGAAAGCATGGGTAAGGAAAGTAAGAAAGAAATGTCCCACATTGATGAAACAAATGATAACCAAAAGTTAACATTGTTCAAATATTAAATAAAATGCATTTGTATGGAAAAATGCCTAATATTCCCTCATCTCCCAAGAAGGGGAATAAATAAAAGGTTAAGTTAAAAGGTAAGATGAGGTAAGATGAGATAAGGTAATTCCACACTAAATGTAACATAGATAAATGACATAAATAAAACTTATTTGAAAATTTGAAAATAGATATATGATATGAAGAATAGAAATAATATTTGGAATATGACTAAGGTATAGGGATACATGTTGAGAATATGAGAAAGATCAATTAATTTCGATCTACTACATGATGTTTGTTTGAAAAGAGACAACATGGCTGTGAAATGAAAACACATTAACAATAACCCATAAAATTGAATAAAATCTTGTTTAATATGAATAACATTAACATTAAAATTGAATAATTAACAATAACCCATAAAATTGAATAAAAATATTGTTGCTTTGGAATCACTCAATCTGATGTGTGAAATGAAAACACTAACAATAAACCATAACTGAAATGAAAACACTAACAATAAACCATAACAAAATGCAGAGACCTATAAAACCAAATGAAGAGATTTTCTAAAATATTACAACAAAGATATTGATTGAAGCTTTGCACTTGTTTTATTTTGAAAATGAAGGAAATAATAAGTTTCCTGATAAACAAATGGACAAATTTACAAAGGAGGAGATATCTAACAAGTACATGGATAAGACCATTAGTCTCAAGGATAGAGATACTATTACTATTATCATTTGGGGTCATTTAATTATGATTAAGTTATTATTAGAGAGATGCAATGTTAGAACTTAGAACATAGTTGAAATAAAAGCACTCTCATTCACTAATTTAATTACTCTTTTGGCACTAACTTTAGCATTAGATTATTTTTATTGTTCTTGTCATTGTTGTTATCATCATCATAGACGTCAATATCTCTAATGATGTGGATTTATTATGAAAATCAAACATTGGAAAAATAAAATGTTAAAAACAATCTTAAACACCACCATACATCACCATTCTCAAAACTTCAATGTTTCTATGCATGCCAATTAAAGGTTTGACTATTGCATATGTGCTACGTTGCAAACAATCATATCAAAAGTTAGTTGTTGTTGTGAATAATATTCAAATCTTTAAATACTAAATAATAAAGAAGAAAATAAATAAAAATGAATTCGTTAGAAACTTATCTAGCATGTCACTCATAGAGAACTAATTGATTTAGAAATGGTCTAGATACCTATAGATTGTGATTTTTCATTCTATAACGACACTATAATTATGATGGCACACCAACATAATCACTAGGGGTGTGTATGTCTTCTATAAAAATGACAACTATGGGACATATTTCTTAACAAATAATCTTTACATCACTTCATTCACGCCATCATGGCTGCATGGTCTTTTCTATTTTTGATATGATGGTTCATTAAATAACGGGAAGTGGGATTTTGAAAGTGAACACACCACCAATCAATGCGATTTTTCATAATGGATATCAAAAAATAAAATTATAATCTAACACATTAATTTATTAAAACCAAATGGTAAGGTTTAAAAAAAAATCATAATATATTAATGTATTCCAATTCAAACAGCCATAAAAGGGATTAAATTCCAATTCAAGTATCCATAAAAGTGATCTAACACGTTAATTAATTAAAAAAAAAAAGTATAATCACAACTACATGAAAGATCTATGAGAAAATAATTTTGACTTAACTTCATTCAGGCCACCATGGGCACATGGTCCTTTAGATTTTTGCAATATTTAAGGTAGTAGAAAAATAATGTTCCCAGAAATTAAAAATTTCTAGTTCATCTAGAGAGGAAAAAAGTATACGAGAAGCCTCAACACATTTTTTCAAATTGCAACACTGAAAGTAGTATGCCCGTACCTCAATCCCAACTTTTAGCTCAAGTATCTTCTTTGCCACAGCCCCAGCTACTACTCTTCCAATTGTTTCCCCTTCTGAAGAGCTTCCACCTCCCTGCATTTTTAAGAAATGTAGTTATAATACATAATTCACTAAGTTGTATCTTCAAAAGCAAGAAGCATTGACAGAGAGGCATACTACTCAATAAATAGTCATGCTTAATTATAAATGAACTGAACAAATACCATATTTAAAGTCATATGTAGAATCTGCATGAGATGGCCGATAGGCTAATGAAATGTCATTGTAATCATGCCAAGTTCAATAAAATGCAATCAAGAATGAGTGGATTTGGAATTTCAAAAGCTCATGTGCTGTAAACAACTATCTTAATTACTTTGTAAAACACAATGCCGAAATGTATGACGCAATCCTGTTCTTTATTCAGAGTATAAACTCTGTAACCAAGCACTCATGATTTTAGTAGACGTAATCATCGTAGAGTGAACATTGCCCGAGAAATTTTATGATTTATCCAATTACTTATCACATAATATTACTATAATGACATATGGTTAGATTTACCAGGACCACATATTATTCCTGGAGGTCATAATCATGTTTAGATTTCATCTATTGTTATACAACTTTGTTCATGAAGAAAGTTGTCATTATGCAAAATTCACTTCCAGGTTATATGGTACTATCATTCTCAACTACTCTGCAAACTAGCCACAACAAATATTGTTTCAAATCATAAGGTGTTTATGCCTATCATTTGCTTTAAGGATCAAGATTGATTGATTCATAGTCAATCTCGAATAAGGGTGGGGGTGTTTCCATTATAGACTTACACAATCTTCATGAATACAAAGCATTTAGTCAGAGATTAATTTCAATAGCATTTAGGGATTCGAAGTAGCATGAATACAAAGCCTTAGGATATAAATTAATTTAAATTTTTTCTTGTTATAACACACGAGTACACACAGAAAACTAACAAAAAATTAAAAATAAAACATATCATTTAAAACATAGCGAACCCAGGAAGGTTATATATTGGAATGCTATAAAATAACTGAATCTAGCTATAATCACAAAAGGCTGAATATTAAAACCTAAATGCATCAATATCATGCGAAATTGTGACACAGGAGCATCGGGCTTTTAACCGGTCTCAGGTGCAAAGCGCCCCGACCCAAAGGTGTTTAGTAGGTTCAAGCAGTGCATGGGGCAGAACCCATTCCAATATCACTGGATATGTGAATGAATAAATTCATTTGTGCTGCCTATAAGCGAAGCTTTATAACATACCTGACTGAAGAGTCGAAGCTGCTTCGAACAATCCTATCGAAGGAACTACTTGTGCGTTGTCGTTATCCTAAAAATACTCTCTTCTTTATTTATCCCTCGAGCAAGCTTATATCGAGGTGTAGCACAACATTGAGCTATATATTAACTACACCAATCTTACCTAACTTCTTTAATCAATACTTGAAGCGATATATATACGTAATTGTTGCTGAGCCTAGATCTGATAAACCAACCAGAAAGCTGTAAGAAAGATGTCAATTTCATCAAATCAATGGATTGCAAAATAAACAGATTTTTATAGAATTACACCATCATTGGTTTTGGCCTCGTCGCTTCCAGAAGCATCTTGATTGTCCTCTGGGTTGGACGCGTCGACCAGCTGATTGTCTTCTTCGTCTTCATGTTGTAGTCTTCGATCTCTTCCTGGTCTTCCTCTGCTTCATTCTGTGGTCGTTCTTCCTCGGAGGAAGCCAAGTCGTCTGATGAAATCCTACCACGCTTGCCCATGGCTCGGCTCGGCTCAGCTAACGGGGATCTAACTCCTATCATGCTTGCCCATGGCTAGGCTCGGCTCAGCTGCCCAGGATAGATCCCAGAATCTATATGGAAAGCCCGAGCTCAAATTCGAAACCCTTGAACCATCGAGGGTTTTAAAATTTGACTAATAAATAAAAATATCCTTCCCAATGCATTTGTTTTCACATTCTCGCGAAAATTAAGAGAGGGAAGGGTTCCCGCCAACGTTTGGAAGTTCCCGCCATCTGTTGATTGGATTTCCTCGCAATGAGGGTCACAAGAGAAATCCTTGTTGCTCCACTCTCGTAGGGTGAAGGTTCTGAATGAAGCAATGAGCATGGGTGTATTTGTAGCGTTGTAGGTTTAAATATATATAATTAGTTTATATCTGCAAATATATTGTTGATGTATTGTTAGTTTAGATATGTATATATATTGTTGATACTACTAAGTAGGTTTAAACATATATCATTATTCTTAGATGTTGAGATATTTCATCTATACAATATTATAATTATAGTATTGTTTTTGTTTTAATTTTTGTCAAGTTTAATATATGTTAGTGTAGTTAATGAATTTAATGGAGGGTGTTACAAGGTCAATTTTAGGAAACGGTAAAAAGGAGAGGGTCATGAAATCAATACAAGGATATTCATAGGGTTAATGGGTGTCATGGTGCTAGAATATTGTATTAAGATAACTAGATAAAAATTTAGGAAATATTGATACAAATTGCACATATGTATATGTTGTGGTGCAAATTTAACAATGTTTTTGAAATTATTTTGTAAGGCACGACAATGGTCAAGTTTGCCATGTTTTTTAGAAATATGCATGTATGTAATGGTGGAGGTAAATGACTTATGGTATGAGGCATGAGGTTGAACTATAGTAAATGCAAGCAAGGAGATCAATATGGGAACGTTGGTGGTGTGGGTCAATGAGCATTGGGCTATTTAACTTGCTTTGACATACATTTGTTTTTTTATTGAAATTTTTTTGATGAACACAAGCAAGTGGAAATTAATTGATTTTAGACATTGCAATGTGGTAGAAGCATCTTCAAATTTATGAAAGCACCACTTTAACTCGACAGTTACAACTAAGTGGTATTTATTCTACTAAAGTAACTCTAGACTTTGACCTAACCCTATCTTAAGTAAACAACCCCCTTAAGGAGGAAATTCAGCACATGAAGGGTGAACATGTCACATGGCAATGTGGGGGAATAATAACAGACTATTTTAATCCACGAGGCAGTAAAAAAGCCCCCATCAATGTTATGCATTACCTGAAATGGGTTGAGTATCCTTTGATGCCTCTAACAATCGTATTGAATGTATGTGATGTTAACTAAGTTAACTGAAAAAACATGCCTTCAATAATGGTAACAATAATTACACACTATAAACTGCATCAAACAATCAAATGAGGCTTTAATATGTGTAACCAACCATGCATGTAGTTTATCAAGTTGACCAAACTAAATGCTTCTACTAGTGATAACCAAAAGGTACATGTTCGTAATCGGGTGACCAATGTGGTATGCCTCAACATTCATAATTGAATATAAATGTTGTTGATGAGGTTGACCAACTAACATACCTCTTGAAATTTTTGTTAAACATGCATGTTGATAGGGTTAATCTCCAAGATGGCGTTAATAAAAAATAGATGTTAACCGCCAACCTAACACATCAAGAGAATGACAACGGAATATTGCAAGACGATAGATAAAAATAATCGACATGAAATTTTGCTCATTAAGATGATTGACATGACACACAACTCGCTAAGTTGACAACCTTCGAAAACTATTGGTTTTTTCAATGAACTAAAATGCCTTTAATGAACACAACCAAATGTGCAAGATGTTGAACAAGTAAACCAACATGACATACCTTTAACAGTAGTAACAATGTGTGCAATTTTTGGATTGGGAAAACCAAACTAACTTACCTATGATAATCAGAATCAACCATACATGCCTATTGTGATCAACCCTTCATGAGTTCTGTTGATTTCATGCAAAATTAATCACGTCATCCAACTCTTAGACTAACTTTGATACATATACAAATTAAGTTTGTATTTACTTGTTAGAATTGTGTTAAAGTGTTTCCCCTTTAAATGTCACATTTTTTAATCCAAGGGAAATTAAGGTATGTATACCACCATGGATTAAATATTTAAATCATTGCATGAAGGGCATCCATTGTCCCACGAACAAGGGGGTCTCACATGCCAATTTAGCATATACCTATATTATAAATTTATATTAAATACTATTATTATTTTCTTGTGTTAATGTGAGTGCTTTTAAAATTTAAGATACAATTAAGTAGATTACCCCTTGACTAATTAGTGAATTATTTAATATTGGATGAGAGAGTTGTAAGGTTGAAATTTCTATACCTCGTGTTAATTTGGGTATTTGTATCATTTCAATGCGAAATTTGATTTCATACATATCCATGGATCCATTAAACCCATTTACACATGCCAACCAAAGACATTCAATAGTTGGGTTAGAACTAGTGGTTGGGAGGATTTCATTATCATATTCATCCAACGGTTTCCATACTAGAGAAATTATGGCATGTGTTCGATTTATGGGCTAACGTTTGAATGATATGAGGAGACGAGTTAGTGAAAGTCCTTCTTATGGTAAGGCCCTGCTCCTCTTCCTTTATTTATTAATGTAAACTTGAAAGAAGTGATTACAAATGTATGATACATATAATGTGTAAACCATTCAGAACATCACGACATTAAACATTTACATGAGATGCAACTAATTTCATGTTTAATAGATTTTTTCCTTTAAAAAATAAATATATGGTACCATGATATAATACATTGATTCACCAACATTGACCACCAAACAAATGACCTAAACGACAAATGTTATGTATGGTGAATATCATCAACCATAAACTATGATTATTAGCCACTCTGACACCCCTAAGTTTATGGTGACTCATTGAACATGACTCCAAGATTTGTTTTGAGCTTCTTAAACTTATAATTTCCCAAAATACTGACAAGGATGTCTCATCACCATAGAATTTTTTCTAATTCTTTCAACAAATGCTCTACAACCATTTTTTATGTTATATATGGACTTACACAATTAAAAATTACTGACATAAATGACTAATTCATATACTTGTTGTACTTGTTATTTGGCAATATTTTTATTCCTAAACTATAATAGTCATTTATATTAATCATTATTAATTTTGTCACTTATTATCTAGTCATATATTTTAATCCTAGAATAAATTAGTCATTTAAGTTAGTCACTTTTACTTTAGTCACTTATTATCTAGTCATATATTTTATCCCTGGACTAAATTAGTCGTTTAAGTTAGTCGCTTTTAGTTTAGTCCTTTATTATCTCGTCGTATATTTTATTCCAAGACTAAATTAGTCATTTAAGTTAACCATTTTTAGTTTGGTCACATAAAATTCCTCAAATATAATAGTAATTCACTTGAAATAATTGCGGTGACTAACATTTTTAGTCACCTAGTCATTAATTTCATCATTTTTTACTAGTGGGAAAAGGCTCCTGCTCTGCATAGATCACCCTCAGTGGCTAAGAGCAAGAGTGTGGAGCTACCAATGACTGCAAATTTTGGAGTAGTTCCCCCCTTTGAAGCTCTAATTTTGAAAATGAGTTGTCTGAGTTGTATTTTTGTGTATGTCGTGCAGAGACCCACTTGATTTGGGATGTTGTAGCTGCACATGAAACCACTCTAGGACACGACTTCCTATATCATGTTTGTGCAACACCATGTTAAATAAAAAATCCAATTACAGTCGCACATTGGATGAGGAGCACCTGGATCTTAAGGCAAGAGCCAATCCACGTCTGGTACCGAAGTCGTTTGAGCTTAGCCTTGAGTTCTCAAACCCTAAAATATTACCTTGAGTTCAATTGAATATTTTTATGAGAAAATACCATTTATGGAGAGAGGATATGTAACAAAAAGATCAAGCAATGAGATATTGTTAATATTATATTTATAGTTCAAGGCTTCAAGTGATTACTCTCAAGTTATTATCGGAACGGGGCAAAAGCATCAGAGAGTGGTGAATTAAAGGACACTATTACGCTATTATTAGAGAATGCTATTATGAAATGTCAAAACATACTTGAACGCTACCATACATACACTGCCGGGTGTATGTGAAAAAACTTAATTAAGTTCCATTCAAAGCAGCCAAAGGTTGACAATACAGGTCATTATGCGAGCTGGGTTAACATGGTGGAATGCAAAAAGCTGAGTAAAGAGTTCGCAATAATTTATGAATTTATGAATTATGAAGTAAAACCAAATTTCGGAACTCTAAATCTACAATCACATCAAATTTTCAAAATGACCACCCAAAAATAAGGGGGAAGTGCGTACGCGCATCTGATCGAACACGGGAAAGTCAACCTTTGACTTGGACATGTGTATTTGACCTTTCCTCGTCAAATTCTGCAATCAAGTCGCTCTTAGAACTATGTGAATCGATGAATTTAAGGAATCGATGAAAAACTCTGTAGCAAAGATTTCATTTTTTCTTAGAATTTTACTTAGCCGCAGTTGTTGATTTGGTCTTGGTCTGCTATTCAAGCTGAAAATATTTATTCAGTAATGATCTTTCCTTTTCCAGACCTGCCCTTGCCCCTTTGTCTATAAATGCAATGTTCTGGTTGCATTCCTATTGCAATCTATAATCATTTTGTCTGTACTCGTTTGAATACCAGATCAACATAACATATCAGACTCTTTGTTACATTTGATTTGCGTGACCGTCACCTGCAGTGATATTTTCAATAACCTTCACGTTTTGTTTTATCGAAGATCAATGATGAAGACAGCGGCCAAATTGTTGGTACCCTTTCTTTTTATTTCAGTAGCAGCGCATAGTATTGAATGAGGGTTCAGTTCACGCAGGCAGAGTTCTGAAGAGAAATGATATAAGCATGCAAACTCATAAAGATCCCTCTGATAATCGCAATCTTCTTATCCATGAAGTGGAAGTGGCACAGTCGGGGCCGAATCCTGGTGGCAACAAAGTCACCCAGTCAATATCCCAAGGCCTTATTCTTGTTCATGACGATAAACTTAACATACGGCTCCAGAAAGGTCCCAATCCATTTGATCATAATCCCAATCTTCTTGTCGAGGAGGTGGAAGTGGCACGTTCTGGGCCGAATCCGGGTGGCAACAGTGTCACCCAGTCAATATCCGGAGGTCTTAATTTACAGTTCCAGAAAGGTCCATTTGACACGAATAATCAACGATTATCAGAGTGATGGAGTAGGACACAAGTATGTTTACATAGCCATTCGCATGGCAATAAAAAGCATAAGATTGTGTACATATTTCAATTAATAATTACACAGAAACAAAATAATGTTTACATGTTAATTTGAACAGGAAGATAAGGCACTGAGCTTTTATCAAGCATTAGTCTTTAGCATCATATGCATCATATATTTATATAAAAAAAATCGCATAAAGAAAATCAAGAATAACAAACAAGAACAAGTCAATATCGGCTATCAAATTGTTTCATAATATATATTCCTTAAACTTGTAACCAATTTTGGATTCCTTGAAGATGGGTTTCAAATTAGTTGGCATGTATTGTAAATATATGCTAAAAAATTATCAAATATGTTAAAACCAATTTTTATATTGTTTATAATAAAATAAGATAAAATTGATTGCTTTTTCTTCCAACTACAATTACCTAAGTTGCAATTTCTAGAATTGAGCATAAATTTTCAAGGCTTAGTATCAATTTTAGCAGTTAAAAAACATCTTAATCGAAATTTTTTTATAAATTTTGTCCAAGTAATGTCTAGATAATTATGCAAATGGATTTCAGGTTAAAAATTAATAAATTTGATTTCGAAAGATATATAAGTACCATTACTTTCATAAATAAAATAAGACATATTATATCACATTTTCTAAAAGCATAAAAAATAGTGTAGGATGAATGGGTGGGTATATAAATAATGAGATGGTGCATAGGAACAATATTATCGAGAAGAATTTAATATACTCTTATCTTGCTAAAGAGTTATCTAATATGACTTTGAAATCAACCAAAAAATTTACTCAACAATTGGAAAAAGGTAAACAGATTGTCCGAAAAAAGAATATCCACTCTCAAAACAAATAGTAGAGCTACATCCCATAATCAAGTAGAAAAATATAGAAACAACAAGTAGATTTGCCCAATCAAAACAAAATGGAACTCAATGGTTCAGTGATAACCACACCATAGGAAGAGAAAGCATGGGTAAGGAAAGTAAGAAAGAAATGTCCCACATTGATGAAACAAATGATAACCAAAAGTTAACATTGTTCAAATATGAAATAAAATGCATTTGTATGGAAAAATGCCTAATTTTACCTCATCTCCCAAGAACGGGAATAAATAAAAGGTTAAGTTAAAAGGTAAGATGAGGTAAGATGAGATAAGGTAATTCCACACTAAATGTAAGATAAATAAATGACATAAATAAAACTTATTTGAAAATTTGAAAATAGATATATGATATGAAGAATAGAAATAATATTTGGAATATGACTAAGGTATAGGGATACATGTTGAGAATATGAGAAAGATCAATTTATTTTGTTCTAATATCTTTTCTTTTTCTTCTCTCTTTTGAAAAGAGACAACATGGCTGTGAAATGAAAACACATTAACAATAACCCATAAAATTGAATAAAATATTGTTTAATATGAATAACATTAACATTAAAATTGAATAAAAAATAGAATAAAATCTTGTTTAATATGAATAACATTAACATTAAAATTGAATAAAATATTGTTGTTTTAGAATCACTCAATCTGATGTGTGAAATGAAAACACTAACAATAAACCATAACAAAATGCAGAGACCTATAAAACCAAATAAAGAGATTGTCTAAAATATTACAACAAAGATATTGATTGAAGCTTTGCACTTGTTTTATTTTGAAAATGAAGGAAATAATAAGTTTCTTGACAAACAAATGGACAAATTTACAAAGGAGGAGATATCTAACAGGTCCATGGATAAGACCATTAGTCTCAAGGATAGAGATACTATTACTATTATCATTTGGGGTCATTTAATTATCATTAAGTTATTATTGGAGAGATGCAATGTTAGAACTTAGAACATAGTTGAAATAAAAGCACTCTCATTCACTAATTTAAATTACTTTTGGCATAACTTTGTATTGATTCATTTTAATTGTTCTTGTCATTGTTATTTATCATCATGACAAAAATATCCTCTAACGATGTGCATGTTTATTGAAAATCAAACATTGGAAAAATAAAATGTTAAAAACAATCTTAAACACCACCATACATCACCATTCTCAAAACTTCAATGTTTCTATGCATGCCAATTAAAGGTTTGACTATTGCATATGTGCTACGTTGCAAACAATCATATCAAATGTTAGTTGTTGTTGTGAATAATATTCAAATCTTTAAATACGAAATAATAAATAAGAAAATAAATAAAAATGAATTCGTTAGAAACTTATCTAGCATGTCACTCATAGAGAACTAATTGGTTTAGAAATGGTCTAGATACCTATAAATTGTGATTTTTCATTCTATAACGACACTATAATTATGATGGCACACCAACATAATCACTAGGGGTGTGTATGTCTTCTATAAAAATGACGACTATGGGACATATTTCTTAACAAATAATCTTTACATCACTTCATTCACACCACCATGGCCGCATGGTCTTTTCTATTTTTGATACGATGGTTCATTAAATGACGGGAAGTGGGATTTTGAAAGTGAACACACCACCAATCAATGAAATTTTTCATAATGGATATCAAAAAATAAAATTATAATCTAACACATTAATTTATTAAAACCAAATGGTAAGGTTTAAAAAAAAATCATAATATATTATTGTATTCCAATTCAAACAGCCATAAAAGGGATTAAATTCCAATTCAAGTATCCATAAAAGTGATCTAACACGTTAATTAATTAAAAAAAAAGTATAATCACAACTACATGAAAGATCTATGAGAAAATAATTTTGACTTAACTTCATTCAGGCCACCATGGGCACATGGTCCTTTACATTTTTGCAATATTTAAGGTAGTAGAGAAATAATGTTCCCAGAAATTAAAAATTTCTAGTTCATCTAGAGAGGAAAAAAGTATACGAGAAGCCTCAACACATTTTTTCAAATTGCAACACTGAAAGTAGTATGCCCGTACCTCAGTCCCAACTTTTAGCTCAAGTATCTTCTTTGCCACAGCCCCAGCTACTACTCTTCCAATTGTTTCCCGTTCTGAAGAGCTTCCACCTCCCTGCATTTTAAAGAAATGTAGTTATAATACATAATTCACTAAGTTGTATCTTCAAAAGCAAGAAGCATTGACAGAGAGGCATACTACTCAATAAATAGTCATGCTTAAGCATAAATGAACTGAAAGAACACCATATTTGAAGTCATATGTGGAATCTGCATCAGATGGCCGATAGGCTAATGAAATGTCATTGTAATCATGTCAAGTTCAATAAAATGCAATCAAGAATGAGTGGATTTGGAATTTCAAAAGCTCATGTGATGTAAACAACTATCTTAATTACTTTGTAAAACACAATGCCGAAATGTATGACGCAATCCTTTTCTTTATTCAGAGTATAAACTCTGTAACCAAGCACTCGTGATTTTAGTAGACGTAATCATCATAGAGTGAACATTTCCCGAGAAATTTTATAATTTGTCCAATTACTTATCACATAGTATTACTATAATGACATATGGTTAGATTTACCAGGACCACATATTATTCCTGGAGGTCATAATCATGTTTAGATTTCATCTATTGTTATACAACTTTGTTCATGAAGAAAGTTGCCATTATGAAAAATTCACCTCCAGGTTATATAGTACTATCATTCTCAACTCCTCTGCAAACTAGCCACAACAAATATTGTTTCAAATCGTAAAGTGTTTCTGCCTCTCATTTGCTTTAAGGATCAAGAATGATTGATTCATAGTCAATCTCGAATAAGGGTGAGGGTGTTTCCGTTATAGACTTACACAATCTTCATGAATACAAAGCATTTAGTCAGATATTAATTTCAATAGCATTTAGGGATTCGAAGTAGCATGAATACAAAGCCTTAGGATAGAGATTAATTTAAATTGTTTCTTGTTATAACACACGAGTACACACAGAAAACTAACAAAAAATTAAAAATAAAACATATCATTTAAAACATAGCGAACCCAGGAACGTTATATATTGGAATGCTATAAAATCACTGAATTTAGCTATAATCAGGAAAGGCTGAATATTAAAACCTAAATGCATCAATATCATGTGAAATTGTGACACAGGAGCATCGGGCTTTTAAACGGTCTCAGGTGCAAAGCGCCCCGCCCCAAAGGTGTTCAGTAGGTTCAAGCAGTGCATGGGGCAGAACCCATTCCAATATCACCGGATATGTGAATGAATAAATTCGTTTGTGCTGCCTATAAACGAAGCTTTATAACATACCTGACTGAAGAGTCGAAGCTGCTTCGAACAATCCTATCGAAGGTACTACTTGCGCGTTGTCGTTATCCTAAAAAGCACTCTCTTCTTTATTTATCCCTCGAGCAAGCTTATATCGAGGTGTAGCACAACATTGAGCTATATATTAACTACACCAATGTTACCTAAATTCTTTAATCAATACTTGAAGCGATATATATAAGTAATTGTTGCTGAGCCTAGGTCTGATATACCAACCAGAAAGCTGTAAGAAAGATGTCAATTTCATCAAATCAATGGATTGCAAAATAAACAGATTTTTATAGAATTACACCATCATTGGTTTTGGCCTCGTCACTTCCAGAAGCATCTTGATTGTCCTCCGGGTTGGACGCGTCGGCCAGCTGATTGTCTTCTTCGTCTTCATGTTGTAGTCTATCGTAGATCGAGTTACGGCTTCGATCTCTTCCTGGTCTTCCTCTGCTTCATTCTGTGGTCGTTCTTCCTCGGAGGAAGCCAAGTCGTCTAATGAAATCCTACCACGCTTGCCCATGGCTCGGCTCGGCTCAGCTAACGGGGATCTAACTCCTATCATGCTTGCCCATGGCTAGGCTCGGCTCAGCTGCCCAGGATAGATCCCGGAATCTATATGGAAAGCCCGAGCTCAAATTCGAAACCCTTGAACCATCGAGGGTTTTAAAATTTGACTAATAAATAAAAATATCCTTCCTAATGCATGTGTTTTCACATTCTCGCGAAATTTAAGAGAGGGAAGGGTTCTCGCCAAGGTTTGGAAGTTCTCGCCATTTGTTGATTGGATTTCCTCACAATGAGGGTCACAAGAGAAATCCTTGTTGGTCCACTCTCGTAGGG